>OX155978.1:11164578-11581414 GCA_944548615.1 Micropterix aruncella | reverse complement strand
CCACCTGTCAAATTTGAGAATTCAAATTTCGCGCCAACTGTCAAATTTGAAAAGTGGTTCGAAATTTGAATTTTCAAATCTGACAGTTGGTTCGAAATTTGAATTTTCAAATCTGACAGTTGGTTCGAAATTTGAATTTTCAAATTTGACAGTTGGTTCGAAATTTGAATTTTCAAATCTGACAGTTAATTCGAAATTTGAATTTTCAAATTTGACAGGTGGTTCGAAATTTGAATTTTCAAATCTGACAGTTGGTTCGAAATTTGAATTTTCAAATTTGACAGTTGGCGCGAAATTTGAATTCTCAAATTTGACAGGTGGTTCGAAATTTGAATTTTCAAATCTGACAGTTGGTTCGAAATTTGAATTTTCAAATTTGACAGTTGGTTCGAAATTTGAATTTTCAAATCTGACAGTTGGCGCGAAATTTGAATTTTCAAATTTGACAGGTGGTTCGAAATTTGAATTTTCAAATCTGACAGTTGGTTCGAAATTTGAATTTTCAAATTTGACAGTTGGTTCAAAATTTGAATTTTCAAATCTGACAGTTGGCGCGAAATTTGAATTTTCAAATTTGACAGGTGGTTCGAAATTTGAATTTTCAAATCTGACAGTTGGTTCGAAATTTGAATTTTCAAATTTGACAGTTGGCGCGAAATTTGAATTCTCAAATTTGACAGGTGGTTCGAAATTTGAATTTTCAAATCTGACAGTTGGTTCGAAATTTGAATTTTCAAATTTGACAGTTGGTTCGAAATTTGAATTTTCAAATCTGACAGTTGGTTCGAAATTTGAATTTTCAAATTTGACAGTTGGTTCGAAATTTGAATTTTCAAATCTGACAGTTGGCGCGAAATTTTAATTTTTTCAAATTTGACAGGTGGTTCGAAATTTGAATTTTCAAATCTGACAGTTGGTTCGAAATTTGAATTTTCAAATTTGACAGTTGGTTCGAAATTTGAATTTTCAAATCTGACAGTTGGTTCGAAATTTGAATTTTCAAATTTGACAGTTGTTCAAATTTCAAACCAACTGTCAAATTTGAAAATTCAAATTTCGAACCAACTGTCAGATTTGAAAATTCAAATTTCGAACCAACTGTCAAATTTGAAAATTCAAATTTCGAACCAACTGTCAAATTCAAAAATTCAAATTTCGAACCAACTGTCAGTTTTGAAAAATCAAATTTCGAACCAACTGTCAGATTTGAAAATTCAAATTTCGAACCAACTGTCAAATTTGAAAATTCAAATTTCGAACCAATTGTCAAATTTGAAAATTCAAATTTCGAACCAACTGTCAGATTTGAAAATTCAAATTTCGAACCAACTGTCAAATTTGAAAATTCAAGTTTCGAACCAACTGTCAGATTTGAAAATTCAAATTTCGAACCAACTGTCAAATTTGAAAATTCAAATTTCGAACCAACTGTCAGATTTGAAAATTCAAATTTGACAGTTGGTTCGATATTTGAATTTTCAAATTTGACAGGTGGTTCGAAATTTGAATTTTCAAATCTGACAGTTGGTTCGAAATTTGAATTTTCAAATTTGACAGTTGGTTCGAAATTCGAATTTTCACATCTAACAGTTGGTTCGAAATTTGAATTTTCAAATTTGACAGTTGGTTCGAAATTTGAATTTTAAAATCTGACAGTTGGTTCGAAATTTGAATTTTCAAATTTTACAGTTGGTTCGAAATTTGAATTTTTAAATCTGACAGTTGGTTCGAAATTTGAATTTTCAAATTTGACAGGTGGTTCGAAATTTGAATTTTCAAATCTGACAGTTGGTTCGAAATTTGAATTTTCAAATTTGACAGTTGGTTCGAAATTTGAATTTTCAAATCTGACAGTTGGTTCGAAAATTGAATTTTCAAATTTGACAGTTGGTTCGAAATTTGAATTTTCAAATTTGACAGTTGGTTCGAAATTTGAATTTTCAAATCTGACAGTTGGTTCGAAATTTGAATGTTCAAATGTGACAGTTGGTTCGAAATTTGAATTTTCAAATTTGACAGTTGGTTCGAAATTTGAATTTTCAAATCTGACAGTTGGTTCGAAAATTGAATTTTCAAATTTGACAGTTGGTTCGAAATTTGAATTTTCAAATCTGACAGTTGGTTCGAAATTTGAATTTTCAAATTTTACAGTTGGTTCGAAATTTGAATTTTCAACTGACAGTTGGTTCGAAATTTGAATTTTCAAATCTGACAGTTGGTTCGAAATTTGAATTTTCAAATTTGACATTTGGTTCGAAATTTGAATTTTCAAATCTGACAGTTGGTTCGACATTTGAATTTTCAAATCTGACAGTTGGTTCGAAATTTGATTTTTCAAATTTGACAGTTGGTTCGACATTTGAATTTTCAAATCTGACAGTTGGTTCGAAATTTGAATTTTCAAATCTGACAGTTGGTTCGAAATTTGAATTTTCAAATCTGACAGTTGGTTCGAAATTTGAATTTTCAAATCTGACAGTTGGTTCGAAATTTGAATTTTCAAATCTGACAGTTGGTTCGAAATTTGAATTTTCAAATTTGACAGTTGGTTCGAAATTTGAATTTTCAAATCTGACAGTTGGTTCGAAACTTGAATTTTCAAATTTGACAGTTGGTTCGAAATTTGAATTTTCAAATCTGACAGTTGGTTCGAAATTTGAATTTTCAAATTTGACAATTGGTTCGAAATTTGAATTTTCAAATTTGACAGTTGGTTCGAAATTTGAATTTTCAAATCTGACAGTTGGTTCGAAATTTGATTTTTCAAAACTGACAGTTGGTTCGAAATTTGAATTTTTGAATTTGACAGTTGGTTCGAAATTTGAATTTTCAAATTTGACAGTTGGTTCGAAATTTGAATTTTCAAATCTGACAGTTGGTTCGAAATTTGAATTTTCAAATTTGACAGTTGGTTTGAAATTTGAACAACTGTCAAATTTGAAAATTCAAATTTCGAACCAACTGTCAGATTTGAAAATTCAAATTTCGAACCAACTGTCAAATTTGAAAATTCAAATTTCGAACCAACTGTCAGATTTGAAAATTCAAATTTCGAACCACCTGTCAAATTTGAAAAAATTCAAATTTCGAACCAACTGTCAAATTTGAAAATTCAAATTTCGAACCAACTGTCAGATTTGAAAATTCAAATTTCGAACCAACTGTCAAATTTGAAAATTCAAATTTCGAACCAACTGTCAGATTTGAAAATTCAAATTTCGAACCACCTGTCAAATTTGAAAAAATTAAAATTTCGCGCCAACTGTCAGATTTGAAGATTCAAATTTCGAACCAACTGTCAAATTTGAAAATTCAAATTTCGAACCAACTGTCAGATTTGAAAATTCAAATTTCGAACCAACTGTCAGATTTGAAAATTCAAATTTCGAACCAACTGTCAAATTTGAAAATTCAAATTTCGAACCAACTGTCAGATTTGAAAATTCAAATTTCGAACCACCTGTCAAATTTGAAAAAATTAAAATTTCGCGCCAACTGTCAGATTTGAAAATTCAAATTTCGAACCAACTGTCAAATTTGAAAATTCAAATTTCGAACCAACTGTCAGATTTGAAAATTCAAATTTCGAACCAACTGTCAGATTTGAAAATTCAAATTTCGAACCAACTGTCAAATTTGAAAATTCAAATTTCGAATTAACTGTCAGATTTGAAAATTCAAATTTCGAACCAACTGTCAAATTTGAAAATTCAAATTTCGAACCAACTGTCAGATTTGAAAATTCAAATTTCGAACCAACTGTCAGATTTGAAAATTCAAATTTCGAACCACCTGTCAAATTTGAAAATTCAAATTTCGCGCCAACTGTCAGATTTGAAAATTCAAATTTCGAACCACCTGTCAAATTTGAGAATTCAAATTTCGCGCCAACTGTCAAATTTGAAAATTCAAATTTCGAACCAACTGTCAGATTTGAAAATTCAAATTTCGAACCACCTGTCAAATTTGAAAATTCAAATTTCGCGCCAACTGTCAGATTTGAAAATTCAAATTTTGAACCAACTGTCAAATTTGAAAATTCAAATTTCGAACCAACTGTCAGATTTGAAAATTCAAATTTCGAACCACCTGTCAAATTTGAAAATTCAAATTTCGCGCCAACTGTCAGATTTGAAAATTCAAATTTCGAACCAACTGTCAAATTTGAAAATTCAAATTTCGAACCAACTGTCAGATTTGAAAATTCAAATTTCGAACCACCTGTCAAATTTGAGAATTCAAATTTCGCGTTAACTGTCAAATTTGAAAATTCAAATTTCGAACCAACTGTCAGATTTGAAAATTCAAATTTCGAACCACCTGTCAAATTTGAAAATTCAAATTTCGCGCCAACTGTCAGATTTGAAAATTCAAATTTCGAACCAACTGTCAAATTTGAAAATTCAAATTTCGAACCAACTGTCAGATTTGAAAATTCAAATTTCGAACCACCTGTCAAATTTGAAAATTCAAATTTCACTGTCAAATTTGAAAATTCAAATTTCGAACCAACTGTCAGATTTGAAAATTCAAATTTCGAACCAACTGTCAAATTTGAAAATTCAAATTTCGAACCAACTGTCAGATTTGAAAATTCAAATTTCGAACCAACTGTCAGATTTGAAAATTCAAATTTCGAACCACCTGTCAAATTTGAAAATTCAAATTTCGAACCACCTGTCAAATTTGAAAATTCAAATTTCGCGCCAACTGTCAGATTTGAAAATTCAAATTTCGAACCAACTGTCAAATTTGAAAATTCAAATTTCGAACCAACTGTCAGATTTGAAAATTCAAATTTCGAACCACCTGTCAAATTTGAAAATTCAAATTTCGCGCCAACTGTCAGATTTGAAAATTCAAATTTCGAACCAACTGTCAGATTTGAAAATTCAAATTTCGAACCACCTGTCAAATTTGAAAATTCAAATTTCGAACCAACTGTCAGATTTGAAAATTCAAATTTCGAACCACCTGTCAAATTTGAAAATTCAAATTTCGCGCCAATTGTCAGATTTGAAAATTCAAATTTCGAACCAACTGTCAGATTTGAAAATTCAAATTTCGAACCAACTGTCAAATTTGAAAATTCAAATTTCGAACCAACTGTCAGATTTGAAAATTCAAATTTCGAACCAACTGTCAAATTTGAAAATTCAAATTTCGAACCAACTGTCAGATTTGAAAATTCAAATTTCGAACCACCTGTCAAATTTGAAAATTCAAATTTCGAACCAACTGTCAGATTTGAAAATTCAAATTTCGAACCACCTGTCAAATTTGAAAAATCAAATTTCGAACCAACTGTCAGATTTGAAAATTCAAATTTCGAACCAACTGTCAGATTTGAAAATTCAAATTTCGAACCAACTGTCAGATTTGAAAATTCAAATGTCGAACCAACTGTCAAATTTGAAAAATCAAATTTCGAATCAACTGTCAGATTTGAAAATTCAAATTTCGAACCAACTGTCAAATTTGAACATTCAAATTTCGAACCAACTGTCAGATTTGAAAATTCAAATTTCGAACCAACTGTCAAATTTGAAAATTCAAATTTAGAACCAACTGTCAAATTTGAAAATTCAATTTTCGAACCAACTGTCAGATTTGAAAATTCAAATTTCGAACCAACTGTCAGATTTGAAAATTCAAATGTCGAACCAACTGTCAAATTTGAAAAATCAAATTTCGAATCAACTGACAGATTTGAAAATTCAAATTTCGAACCAACTGTCAAATTTGAAAATTCAAATTTCGAACCAACTGTCAGATTTGAAAATTCAAATTTCGAACCACCTGTCAAATTTGAAAATTCAAATTTCGAACCAACTGTCAGTTGAAAATTCAAATTTCGAACCAACTGTAAAATTTGAAAATTCAAATTTCGAACCAACTGTCAGATTTGAAAATTCAAATTTCGAACCAACTGTCAAATTTGAAAATTCAAATTTCGAACCAACTGTTAGATTTGATAATTCGAATTTCGAACCAACTGTCAAATTTGAAAATTCAAATTTCGAACCAACTGTCAGATTTGAAAATTCAAATTTCGAACCACCTGTCAGATTTGAAAAACCAACTGTCAGATTTGACAATTCAAATTTCGAACCAACTGTCAGATTTGAAAATTCAAATGTCGAACCAACTGTCAAATTTGAAAAATCAAATTTCGAATCAACTGTCAGATTTGAAAATTCAAATTTCGAACCAACTGTCAAATTTGAAAATTCAAATTTCGAACCAACTGTCAGATTTGAAAATTCAAATTTCGAACCACCTGTCAAATTTGAAAATTCAAATTTCGAACCAACTGTCAGTTGAAAATTCAAATTTCGAACCAACTGTAAAATTTGAAAATTCAAATTTCGAACCAACTGTCAGATTTGAAAATTCAAATTTCGAACCAACTGTCAAATTTGAAAATTCAAATTTCGAACCAACTGTTAGATTTGATAATTCGAATTTCGAACCAACTGTCAAATTTGAAAATTCAAATTTCGAACCAACTGTCAGATTTGAAAATTCAAATTTCGAACCACCTGTCAGATTTGAAAAACCAACTGTCAGATTTGACAATTCAAATTTCGAACCAACTGTCAGATTTGAAAATTCAAATTTCGAACCAACTGTCAGATTTGAAAATTCAAATTTCGAACCACCTGTCAAATTTGAAAATTCAAATTTCGAACCAACTGTCAGTTGAAAATTCAAATTTCGAACCAACTGTAAAATTTGAAAATTCAAATTTCGAACCAACTGTCAGATTTGAAAATTCAAATTTCGAACCAACTGTCAAATTTGAAAATTCAAATTTCGAACCAACTGTTAGATTTGATAATTCGAATTTCGAACCAACTATCAAATTTGAAAATTCAAATTTAGAACCAACTGTCAAATTTGAAAATTCAATTTTCGAACCAACTGTCAGATTTGAAAATTCAAATTTCGAACCAACTGTCAGATTTGAAAATTCAAATGTCGAACCAACTGTCAAATTTGAAAAATCAAATTTCGAATCAACTGTCAGATTTGAAAATTCAAATTTCGAACCAACTGTCAAATTTGAAAATTCAAATTTCGAACCAACTGTCAGATTTGAAAATTCAAATTTCGAACCACCTGTCAAATTTGAAAATTCAAATTTCGAACCAACTGTCAGTTGAAAATTCAAATTTCGAACCAACTGTAAAATTTGAAAATTCAAATTTCGAACCAACTGTCAAATTTGAACATTCAAATTTCGAACCAACTGTCAGATTTGAAAATTCAAATTTCGAACCAACTGTCAGATTTGAAAATTCAAATTTCGAACCACCTGTCAAATTTGAAAATTCAAATTTCGCGCCAACTGTCAGATTTGAAAATTCAAATTTCGAACCAACTGTCAGATTTGAAAATTCAAATTTCGAAGCAACTGTCAAATTTGAAAATTCAAATTTTGGACCAACTGTCAGATTTGAAAATTCAAATTTCGAACCAACTGTCAAATTTGAAAATTCAAATTTCGAACCAACTGTCAGATTTGAAAATTCAAATTTCGAACCAACTGTCAGATTTGAAAATTCAAATTTCGAACCAACTGTCAGATTTGAAACTTCAAATTTCGAACCAACTGTCAAATTTGAAAATTCAAATTTCGAACCAACTGTCAGATTTGAAAATTCAAATTTCGAACCAACTGTCAAATTTGAAAATTCAAATTTTGGACCAACTGTCAGATTTGAAAATTCAAATTTCGAACCAACTGTCAAATTTGAAAATTCAAATTTCGAACCAACTGTCAGATTTGAAAATTCAAATTTCGAACCAACTGTCAGATTTGAAAATTCAAATTTCGAACCAACTGTCAGATTTGAAACTTCAAATTTCGAACCAACTGTCAAATTTGAAAATTCAAATTTCGAACCAACTGTCAGATTTGAAAATTCCAATTCCGAACCAACTGTCAGATTTGAAAATTCAAATTTCGAACCAACTGTCAGATTTGAAAATTCAAATTTCGAACCAACTGTCAGATTTGACAATTCAAATTTCGAACCAACTGTCAGATTTGAAAATTCAAATGTCGAACCAACTGTCAAATTTGAAAAATCAAATTTCGAACCAACTGTCAGATTTGAAAATTCAAATTTCGAACCAACTGTCAAATTTGAACATTCAAATTTCGAACCAACTGTCAGATTTGAAAATTCAAATTTCGAACCAACTGTCAAATTTGAAAATTCAAATTTCGAACCAACTGTCAAATTTGAAAATTCAATTTTCGAACCAACTGTCAGATTTGAAAATTCAAATTTCGAACCAACTGTCAAATTTGAAAATTCAAATTTCGAACCAACTGTCAGATTTGAAAATTCAAATTTCGAACCACCTGTCAAATTTGAAAATTCAAATTTCGAACCAACTGTCAGTTGAAAATTCAAATTTCGAACCAACTGTCAGATTTAAAAATTCAAATTTCGAACCAACTGTAAAATTTGAAAATTCAAATTTCGAACCAACTGTCAGATTTGAAAATTCAAATTTCGAACCAACTGTCAAATTTGAAAATTCAAATTTCGAACCAACTGTTAGATTTGAAAATTCGAATTTCGAACCAGCTGTCAAATTTGAAAATTCAAATTTCGAACCAACTGTCAGATTTGAAAATTGAAATTTCGAACCAACTGTCAAATTTGAAAACTCAAATTTCGAACCAACTGTCAGATATGAAAATTCAAATTTCGAACCAACTGTCAGATTTGAAAATTCAAATTTCGAACCAACTGTCAGATTTGAAAATTCAAATTTCGAACCAACTGTCAGATTTGAAAATTCAAATTTCGAACCAACTGTCAGATTTGAAAATTCAAATTTCGAACCAACTGTCATATTTGAAAATTCAAATTTCGAACCAACTGTCAGATTTGAAAATTTAAATTTCGAACCACCTGTCAAATTTGAAAATTCAAATTTCGAACCAACTGTCAGATTTGAAAATTCAAATTTCGAACCAACTGTCAGATTTCAAAATTCAAATTTCGAACCAATTGTCAGATTTGAAAATTCAAATTTCGAACCAACTGTCAAATTTGAAAATTCAAATTTTGGACCAACTGTCAGATTTGAAAATTCAAATTTCGAACCAACTGTCAAATTTGAAAAATCAAATTTCGAACCAACTGTCAGATTTGAAAATTCAAATTTCGAACCAACTGTCAGATTTGAAAATTCAAATTTCGAACCAACTGTCAGATTTGAAACTTCAAATTTCGAACCAACTGTCAAATTTGAAAATTCAAATTTCGAACCAACTGTCAGATTTGAAAATTCAAATTTCGAACCAACTGTCAGATTTGAAAATTCAAATTTCGAACCAACTGTCAGATTTGAAAATTCAAATTTCGAACCAATTGTCAGATTTGAAACTTCAAATTTCGAACCAACTGTCAGATTTGAAAATTCAAATTTCGAACCACCTGTCAAATTTGAAAATTCAAATTTCGAACCTGTTTCGAAATTTCACTAAATCACCTGTTTTCGACAAAATTTAACGGCCTTAACTCCGGAACCACTCCACCGATTCCAATCTTCTTTTCGGCAGTCGAATCACCACGTGACAGGAGGTGGCAGAATTGTTTCAGGATGTTGTTTTATTTGATATTTATGGTTTTTAAATAGTATAAAATTATTGGTAAACAATTTATATACTAGGCGGATATTCATAATCGCCGAATGAATTAGCGGTAAATACACTTTACTTACTTAAATTTCGAAAAAACTGTCAAATTTAAAAATATTTTTTTTTGTGGTGTAGGGCCCAAAATTTTGTCAGAATGGTGATATCTCTTACCCTTTAGGAGATATCGTCGATTTTCTCTTTTTCCAAATTTTTCACGAAACCACTTGTTTCCGACGAAAATTCATCGGCCTAGCACCAATTGGGATCTGTCTTAAAAAAAATAAAATTTTGAAACATTAGATTCTGTCAGAATCGCGATATCTCTTACCGTTTAGGAGCTATCGACGATTTTCTCTTTTACCAAATTTTTCACTAAATCACCTGTTTTCGACAAAAATTTAACGGCCTTAACTCCGGAACCACTCCACCGATTCCAATCTTCTTTTCGGCAGTCGAATCACCACGTGACAGAGGGTTGCAGAATTGTTTCAGGATGTTGTTTTATTTGATATTTTTGGTTTTTAAATAGTATAAAAATATTGGTAAACAATTTATATACTAGGCGGATATTCATAATCGCCGAATGAATTAGCGGTAATTACACTTTACTTACTTAAATTTCGAAAAAACTGTCAAATTAGAAAATATTTTTTTTTGTGGGGTAGGGCCCAAAATTTTGTCAGAATCGTGATATCTCTTACCGTTTAGGAGATATCGTCGATTTTCTCTTTTTCCAAATTTTTCACGAAACCACTTGTTTCCTACGAAAATTCATCGGCCTAGCACCAATTGGGATCTGTCTTAAAAAAAAAATTTTTGAAACATTAGATTCTGTCAGAATCGCGATATCTCTTACCGTTTAGGAGCTATCGACGATTTTCTCTTTTACCAAATTTTTCACTAAATTACCTGTTTTCGACAAAAATTTAACGGCCTTAACTCCGGGAACCACTCCACCGATTCCAATCTTCTTTTCGGCAGTCGAATCACCACGTGACAGACGGTGGCAGAATTGTTTCAGGATGTTGTTTTATTTGATATTTTTGGTTTTTAAATAGTATAAAATTATTGGTAAACAATTTATATACTAGGCGAATATTCATAATCGCCGAATGAATTAGCGGTAAATACCCTTTTCTTACTTACATTTCGAAAAAACTGTCAAATTAGAAAATATTTTTTTTTGTGGGGTAGGGCCCAAAATTTTGTCAGAATCGTGATATCTCTTACCGTTTAGGAGCTATCGACGATTTTCTCTTTTACCAAATTTTTCACTAAATCACCTGTTTTCGACAAAAATTTAACGGCCTTAACTCCGGAACCACTCCACCGATTCCAATCTTCTTTTCGGCAGTCGAATCACCACGTGACAGACGGTGGCAGAATTGTTTCAGGATGTTGTTTTATTTGATATTTTTGGTTTTTAAATAGTATAAAAATATTGGTAAACAATTTATATACTAGGCGGATATTCATAATCGCCGAATGAATTAGCGGTAATTACACTTTACTTACTTAAATTTCGAAAAAACTGTCAAATTAGAAAATATTTTTTTTTGTGGGGTAGGGCCCAAAATTTTGTCAGAATCGCGATATCTCTTACCGTTTAGGAGATATCGTCGATTTTCTCTTTTTCCAAATTTTTCACGAAACCACTTGTTTCCGACGAAAATTCCTCGGCCTAGCACCAATTGGGATCTGTTTTAAAAAAAATTAAATTTTGAAACATTAGATTCTGTCAGAATCGCGATATCTCTTACCGTTTAGGAGCTATGGACGATTTTCTCTTTTACCGATTTTTTTACTAAATCACCTGTTTTCGACAAAAAAATAATTGCCTTAACTCCGGAACCACTCCACCGATTCCAATCTTCTTTTCGCAGTCGAATCACCACGTGACAGACGGTGGCAGAATTGTTTCAGGATGTTGTTTTATTTGATATTTTGGTTTTTAAATCGTATAAAATTATTGGTAAACAATTTATATACTAGGCGAATATTCATAATCGCCGAATGAATTTGCGGTAAATACCCTTTACTTACTTACATTTCGAAAAAACTGTCAAATTAGAAAATATTTCTTTTTGTGGGGTAGGGCCCAAAATTTTGTCAGAATCGTGATATCTCTTACCGTTTAGGAGATATCGTCGATTTTCTCTTTTTCCAAATTTTTCACGAAACCACTTGTTTCCGACGAAAATTCATCGGCCTAGCACCAATTGGGATCTGTCTTAAGTCTGCAATATCTGACTTCAAAGTTTTAAGATCGGTGACGTCAGCCTGGATTGCCTTGAGAGTAGCCATTAGGGTCGGCAGCGATGCTGTTTGAGCACTAAGCCGCTTTATGTCCAGCGCAATGCTTTCTAGATCGGCTGGTACCTGAGATCTGGCCGAAGCTGCACCCTTACAAGATGGACATTTCCAGGACGCCTTCCTGTCTCCTAGTTTTCGATAACCGGGTTCGGTTATACCGGAGCACGGGAAGTCGAAATGCCCCTGGCAAATGGAGCACAGTGCGCCGTCCCGGAACTCGGTTTCGCAGCGTTTGCATGTAAAAGTTTCCATCGTGATGTTAATGGACGCCCCCGTAAATGTTGACTTGAAAAAGTTGAGAAGCGCAATTGGACAAGTGATTAAACTCGTATGTGACCGGCAAAAATAGTTGTTTCCTATAGAGCGGGGGTGGTTGCCTACCTTACGGCGACTGCTCTTGAAATGACCATTGGCCATCCGATCCCGGTTCAGAGTCGGGCAAAGGACGCCTTGGTCCGCGATAGATTCGGTGCACACCGTTTCACCGCTTCGTAAGGGAGAGGACCGCGCAAGCGACCTCGAACTCGGAACCAATCGAGAGACCGGAGAAATCTGGTCACAATTGGAAGCAAGGGCGCAAGTGTCGGCCCGCCAGGTAACATACTGGCTATCTCGCGGTAAAGGCGTTGGCTTCTTGCGGGTTGTGGCGTAGCTAGACGTCGGATTTGTTATGTCCAAAGTCTTCTACGCTCACTGCACGGTCGATAGAACGAAGAATCGTTAAAACGTCCTGCGGTGACGGGTTCGCCCGTTCTGGTTGACATCTCAATATGTTAGTCAGAGTGCACAGACGATTGGCTTACGCCGCACGGTGCACAGACCGTCCAGGAGCGCCAGAAGTTTGATTCCTAAGGGAAACCGACCATAAGGCCAGAGTCCTACCCAGGCTCGCACTTCACGCGTGGGGGCCGTCGGATAGAAATTGACCCGTGAGTATGACCGACCCTGAACAGAATGGGTCTTCGTGGCCAACTCAGCAAGGGCCCATTAACTCCCTGCCTCCGGTTACAGGAGGATATCGACCGCCTGTCAGACTACTGTGTACCTAATAAACTCTCTCTAAATGCTACTAAATGTATCAGTATAAGCTTCAGCCGAAAGAGAGACTTGGTGAAGTTCAGTTATCACATTAATGGTGAAGTGATCCCTGATATAAAATGTATTCGCGACCTCGGAGTAGAAATTGATCATAAGTTGCTTTTCGATCAGCATTTAGAAAGTATGGTTAGCCGAGCTTTGAGAACTCTAGGATTTGTGACCCGTATCTCAAGACCTTTCTCCAATATAAATGTCCTGAAGATGTTGTATTTCGCTTACAGGATAGAATGTATCCAAAGGCGATTTTTAAAACACATTAATTATCGCGGACGCTTCGGTCTTCCTATGTACGAGAGCAGACTGGACCACTTCGGTAGTCAAGCTCTAGAAGACCGACGCACTGTGGCTGATATGGTACTGTTACGCAAAGTTATCCACAATACCATAGATAGTCCATACCTTGTTGAAAACTTGCGTTTTTTTGTTCCTCCGCGATTAATTCGCAATTCACGCACGTTTGACGTCTCTCGTGCCAATACGGGAAAAATTCCATCGCTTATAGGCTGATGTGCACGTACGACTCTCGTTTCTCCACCATCGACATTTTCAACCTCAACCAACCGACGTTCGTTAAAGAATTATTCAAATCAATTGCACCTAACGAGCATGTTAATACCTGTCGTACTTAGTTATATACTTTTCATGCAACATATCAGTAGCTACTACAAATATTTATAAATATCTATAAATATTTATTATAATCTATAAATATATATAAACATCAATACATATACATATGTATCTATATATCCACTATACAACCTATGTATATCTTTATTTATGTCTATATACATATACATATACCATCGTCTAACTCCTTCTTCCTAATCACTTCTAATTCCCTACCTCTCCCATCGGCCCAATATGTGAATGATACCTAAATAAATAATTGAATTAAGTGGTTTGTGTATTAGTGCTCTTATTTTTACAAGCTTTTGTTTAACTCGCAATGTTTGTCAGTATGTTTGTTTAGGTCAAATATTATAGGCAGAAATAGAACCTACTTCTCTTATTCTATGAAGTTGAAATTTTACACGTTGGTTCAGTTTCAATGACAATGCATTTTTATGGTGAATATGACTTGATTCTGCCCCCAGGATTGGCTCCCGACGAGGGACCCTTCAACGGTCAACAGCACAGACACGAAATTTTGTATACGCATTCAATTATGATAGGCCGTTATATGTTTAGGCACAAAGTATATTAATAAAAGCTTGTTTTTTAAAATGTGTTTTTACTATTAACTTATTAAAAACTAAAAAATTATGAAATCGACCTTTAAAATTCACCTGTCTGAGTGAAAAGGAAAAGTCTGGCAGAAAAGCAATCGGCGTAAGAGATACTTAACAATATTGTGTAAAAGGAGAAATTTAACAATGTGATTACGGTCCAACAACGAATCTATGTACAGAATTTCAAGACTCTTTGTTCGAAATTTTTGAGATTGAAATATGGAATTGCAATTTCAATTCTGTCGATCGAATGCAATAACATGACACACACTTACAGACATGTTACACGCACATATAACACGTCATAGCAGGGTTGGTTGTAAGAGATTGACATATGACAATAAACCCGCCCATTGTGACATTTTCACAATAAAGAGTATAAACAAACAAACAAACTCTGATGGAACTTCAACCACAATCTTTTCAACTCTTTTTTTTTCTTTTCATTTTTATTTCTGGAAACATACAGCGCATACAATATACATACGTGTACATAAAAATATTGTAGAAAAAAAAAGAAAAACATTACGCCGATAATAGCTTCCTACGAGAGTAACATATTAAACAGATTTTAGCATATTACACATTTGGATTTCAGCGTATTACACTTAAAAATTAATCTATATAATAAAAATGAGTCGGGTTTTATGTATGTTACCTAATAACTCACGATCGGCTAACCCGATTTGGATGATTCTTTTTTTGTTTTGTTCATAATCACTTCGGTCTTACTATAGGCAATAAAAAATCCGGAAAATCTCTCGGAAAAGTGAGAAAAATGTGAAAAACCGAAAATTATTTTACTACTAAGCTTGATCATAGATGGCGTTGCTTGACAAGAATAAAAATTCGAAAATCAAGATGGCGGTACAGTTAACATTTGACAGTTAAGTTGAATTTTACGATTTCTTGGTAGCGTTTTCGTGATTCTGAAGGTAAATCAACTGAATTAAATGAATTTGTGTACCTCGTGAAGAGAGGTTCGAGCAACTGAAAGCGACGAGCGTAGCCAAAAATTGAATAAAGCGGGATCCGTAATGTTGCATTGCGAAGACGATTGAATTTGAGACAAAACACATACAGAGAGGCAATCTATTATGACCTGACGAAACAATACAGCGATTATAAATGCATGCAAATTGGAGAAATGGACCATTTGTGCCAATATTGCAATGCATTGAAGTACCGCGACGAACCACTCGCTTTGTGTTGCGCAGGGGGTAAAATGAGATTGACACCATTGGTTCCATTAGGATCTTTCGTGTCTGGAAATACACCAGATTCTAAGCATTTTATGTCTAACATTCTCTGTCAAACAAAATCGTACTTTTTACACACTTTTCTCCTCCAGTTAGGACACAACGAGCACTAGCAATCCACAAATGGCAATTGATGAAACTGCTCTTTTGGTGAGACAAAAAATAAACAATCAGACTGGTTTCAATGAAGAATTTAAACAAACAATGCAAATTTCAAACAACTGTCGATGAAAATTACCTATGTTAACGCCATCTGCTGCTAAGCGAACAAATTCGTGGCGAGACGAAGTTCGCCGGGTTCCGCTAGTTGTAAAATAAACTTGTTTCTACTCTTTATTGTGAAATTTCACAATGGGCGGGTTTATTGTCATACGACAATCTCTTACAACCAACCATAAACTAAGTTCATCTATACTAATATTATAAAGAGGTAAAGTTTGTGACGTTGTAGGAAGTAATCTCTGGATCTACTGAACCGGTTTTGAAAATTCTTTTACCAATAGAAAGCGACGTTATTTGTGAGTGTCATAGGCTATGTATTAATCCAAAAAATGAAATTAATTTTTTAGGCATTTATATGGAGAACCTTTCTTGAGTAAAACTGATCGAATACTTACCGACATTAAGAGATATTTTTAAAAACCGCAAGGAGAAAGTCTTAACCTCTTCGATCACTTCAATCCCCATTATTCCCTTCAAGAGATGTTTAGGGGAAAATCCTGAATGTTGATTCTAGGCATTTACAAAGGGATTTTTTTTAATTAAAACCCATCTAATATTTCATAAGTATTAAGAGATATTAAAAAAACAAAGTCATTTCATCCCTTTTTCTTCCCTCAGGAGTTAAATTTCGCAAAATCCCTTCTTAATGAGCGCATACCACCTAAAAGGAACCTCTGCGAAAATTTCCATATTCGTATCTTCAGCGGTTTCAGCTCAGCGATGATGAATCTGTAAGTAAGTCAGTCAGCCATCAATTTTTTTTTGTGGCTAGTCTAACTCGTGGTTCTTCTCTCACCCGGTGCCTCTTCTAAGACGTGAATTGAAGAAAAATCTCCGGTTGACGTGCAAAATAAGTATTATCGAGAGCAGCGGTTCTTAACCTTTTTGGCTGGCGACCCTAAAGTACGAATATATTTGAAGTACGCGACCCTAATCTATTTTTTTTTTTAATTTTCCAGTGACAGGTACTAAAATGATATATTATGTAATTTTATAGAGTGTAGTTGTAAAATTAGAAATAACAACTTTATTTAAATGTTTTGTATTAAAATCAGACAATTTAGCATTAAAACAGTTAAAAAAAATACAGCAAAATAATTGGTGGCTACCCTGGTGTATTTTTGAGCAAAGATCATGTATACGTGGAGTTATGTTTATAGAAAGTGCACACCGCATGTCATGCTGAGGATCCAACCTATACCTGTACTTATTCTTCATTACAAACAGCAAGGCATGAAATTCCTGCTTCACATAAATAAGTAGTTGGGAATGGTAGCAGGGCTTTTTCAGCTTCATTGCTCAGAACAGAACTAACATGTCGCCATTGTGAACGGACTATAGATGGCAGTAACACAGTCCTTGTTCTGTGACTAGTAATAATTGTCACTATACTAGTTTAGTGACATCGATCGACCTATCAATACAAAATAAAAATATTCGCAATTAAAAACGTCAAGTTTTACCACTTTTTTAAAGTCGTTTGGGGGATTTCCGCGACCCAACCCCAATACCTTTCGCGACCCGAATTTGGGTCGCGACCCGAGGTTAAGAATCGCCGATCTCTCTAGAGTACGAATCGTCGGTAATACACATCTTGCGGTGTCAACTACAACGGGCGAGCCCGTCACCACAGGACGTTTTAACGATTAGTCGTTCTGTCGCCCTGCAGTGAACGTAGAAGACTTTGCACAGTACAATTCTACGTCCAGCTACGTCACAACCCGTGAGAGACCAACGCCTTACCGCGAGTGAGCCAGGAATAAACCCGGCGGGCTCGAGATACTCGCGCCCTCACTTCCAATTGTGACCAGATTTCTCCGGTCTCTCGATTGGTTCCGAGTTCGAGGTCGCTTGCGCGGTCCTCTCCCTTACGAAGCGGTGAAACGGAGTGCACCGAATCTTTCGCGGACCGAGGCGTCCTTTGCCCGACTCTGAACCGGGATCGGATGGCCATTGGTCATTTCGAGAGCAGTCGCCGTAAGGTAGACAACTACCCCCGCTCTATAGGAAACAATACAGTTCCCAGACTCCCCCGATTGTTAGTCGGAGAGCACAATCGATTGGCTTGCGCCGCTCGGTGCGCAGACCGTCCAGGAGCGCCAGAGGATTGATTCCCAGGGGAGACTGGTTGACCCAGTGTCCTACCCAGGCTCGCACCCCATGCGTGGAGGCCATCGGAAGGGTGTTGACCCGTGAGTGTGACCGACCCTGAAACAGAATGGGTTTTCGTGGCCAACTCAGCAAGGGCCCATTAGCTCCCCGCCGGTAATACACAATACGTTTTGCTATTCAGATTTTGTAGAGAGCAATTTTTAAGCAGAATCTTTAGCGAATATGGTAAATGGATCATTTAGCTTACCGCTAATCGTTCGAAGCAATAGCTTTCTGGAAGTCAAACCCCTAAAACCAACCCCTAAACCAAGTTTGCCTATAAGAAAGATGTTACTGTGTATTTGATGTGACTGCAGTGGCATACTTCACTTCGAGTTGTTAAAAACCTATAGAAACATGTGCGATATCCCGCCTCGTAACTGAACCGTCTGACGGGGATATCAAGTGGGTTGCGTGTGGATCAATTGGTTGCTTGTGCAAAAGTTTAGATGACAGTGGAAGCGTAGAAAATTTATGATGAGTATCGAAAGGTGAATTATCGATATGGCGATTGCTAATCAAAACTCGCTGCAGCAGTGTGATGCGCGCTGAGATTCCGCTTCTGCGTAGCGCGCACGGCACGATCGAGGGATTCGTGCGGCGTGTCTGGCACGACGCGTGCGCTGACCGAGTGTGCACGGCGCGTGCGACGCGCTGTTTCCTGCGGGGTGCAGTCGTAACACTCCCGAAGGATCGATATGCCTTCACAACGTATCCGATTCCGCGATTCCGAGACAACAAACGAGGTTTTTTGTCTGAGTCGGCGAGGCCGTGAAACGCGGTCGAAAATCGTTGATACCATTCGAATGACAGACTGGCCCGCCGCCGCCGTTCGAAAGCGGGCGATATTGCCAACTGTCAGGTTTTTGTGAGTTGACAGCTCTCACCAATCGATAATTGAACTATGCAAAGTACAATATTAAAAATGAATTCGTATTTATCCATAACAATATCGAACAAAACAGGTAATTGATGTGACAACGTGAAACGTTTCACATCAATTACCGTCTGTGACAAAGTAAACAGACGTGACAACGTCTTATAATTCGATGGAGCCGGCTGCACGCACGAAAAAACATGACTCATGCGGCGTTACCTCGCTCTGAGGCGTTCCATTTAAGGCTTGAAGTGCAAGCGAGAGCGCGGAACGAGCGACAAAGAGACACAATCGGCCTCCGCGTTCGGCAGCGTTCGACATCTGTCTCCCTCCTACTCGAGTGAGCGATGCGTCCGCGTGGACAGGTGCTATACAATAATACATTTACATGTTTTCGTCAAGTATGAAGTGTAGTGAAAAGTGAATGTGTTGTCAATTGTTTATAGCAACGATAATTGCGGCGATAAAGGTGATGATTCTTTCGATATTAAATATATGTTCAGTGATATATTGTCGAATATTCGTGCTTTCATCATTAAAATAAATAGCATCGGTCCGCTAGTGCAGCGATTGTAGGTTATGCTATAATTGACAAAACTATAACAATAAGTTAAAAGAACTATTTCACGATAAGTAAAAAATCAATGGCTTTACTATTCGATCGAAATAATTATCGAGCGTAGCTATGATTTCAAAAAATTAAAACATAAATGTTAAATCTTCCACATATGTATCATAACAACATGTCTGAAATGACAGGTTGGACCAGCCAGCCGTCAAAGGGAACAATTTTCTCCTATATCAAACACATTGAGGCGGGCTTTTTAAAAGCTAGAGTTACAAAAATGTTAATGATGTTTCCAAATTTTAAATTTAAGATTTATGAACAATAATTTAATCACAGTTTATTCTTATAATAAATTATTCAAAATTATTACTTTTTTACAACAACTTAAAATTAAATTGGCAAAAATAATTAATTAACTAATTTAACAACAACTTTTATTCAGTTTACTTGCTGAAAGAAATAATGTCAATACAAAACGTATTATTATAAAATAATAAAATCAAAAAATAAATTTTAACAGTCGAGTAGAAATTTAAACAATAAATTTTATTCAAGTATCGCAACCATTCCATTCCATCCAACCAACCAACCATTCCAACCAAATGCAACCATTCCATCAGTATTTTCTTATGACGTTGTCACGTTCAACTATCGTCAGTAAACCGACTTAACAGAAAACCGATTTTTTAATTTAAATTAAAAACTTGGGAATTCAAATCTCCCAAGTTGGCAACCCTTTTCGTTTATGTTTTACGGAGAGTCCCTTGATTTATTATTTTAAGAGGGATTTCTGCGCTATGCTCCCCGATCACAGATCGCAAGCTGCAAGCTCAACATCTGCTTACTTCTGGAATTCATTACTACAGTTTTCGAAAACTATCATCAACGTAGATTGTTAGCTTTTGCCGATGGAAGAAAAACAAACATGTCTGTAGTGGGAAATTAGCAAGCACATGCACCACATCGAGGAAGAAACGAGAACAATATTTAAAATATCTCCACTGTTATCAGTGGAAGATAGAATTTTATTTGCAAAACTAAATGGATGACGAAATTATTCGAGAGTCCACAAACTTCAGAGCAAGCTTACGAGTTGGTCTTAAATAAATTTCCTCGACGAGTAACTAGAATAATAAAGGTACTTACAACCTACTTCTGTGGGCAGACGTAAACATAAAGGCGTGAGTTGAAAGTCTAAAAACCGCATATCTGCAGGAAAACCACCTAAAAAGATGTATTCATTATCTAAAAACATAAGCAAGAATGTGCCTAACGCTCGATAATTTTGTTATTGATAACCTGTTGATTCGCCTTATGTTAAAAGTTTTTTATTGTCGTAAGTTTTTTAATTACATTATCTTTACTATGCAATTTAAATTATTTTTATTTCCTAATTGCATCATATCTTTCATCTTCGCTCGTTTACATAGAAATAATCTTCGCTCGTTTCAGTCTGAGTAGCGGTAAGAATTCTTATGTACAACGTTAGTATTGCGTTTGTAATGCCTCCAGCATTACAGAACTAAAACGGTGTAGGCTAATCTGAGTAGCGGTAGGAATTTATATCCATAAAGCTAGCATTGCATTTGTAAAGCCTCCTGCATTAAAGAACTAAACGCAGGGTAGCATATAATCCATCAAACTGCGCGTTCAATCGCTTAAAACTTCCCGCAGCTCAGAAGTACTAAGGTTCTGGATACTGGAAGGGTTTCCATAAACGCTACGGCGCGTTACATGAATCGCGCGTTAGGACGCAATATTTAAAGGAGGGTCAATATCTTTAAAAAATGCGATACTTAATACTTGAACGCCATCTTTAGGAGAACCATAATTGAAATGAAAACAAATATTTCAAACCTGGCAACAATAATATTAGCTATCACAAGATTTTTGCTGGGCCGGTTTTAAACCTGGCAACGATAGCTGTCAAAATCTTGTTCGGTCGATAGAAAGTGGAGCGTGTTCTGGTCGTTTTAAACTGAATATATCATAATGAATCAACATATTATCGGTAATTCCAGCAACGTCAGAGTGAAAATAGAAGAAAATGTCGCCATCAAAACGGAGGCAATGGATTACGATAGCTCAGATGAAAATATTCCAGCGGCAGATTTGAATGCAGATTCCATTGAGAAACGAAGCATTGTTGAAGTTCAGGAGAAGGAAATGCGCTTTATTAAACTAGAATCGAATAGTGGTACAAGTGGCAGCGCCGAGCGATTTTTACTCAGTGAAAGTGAAAATGTCGTAATTAAAACGGAAGCAATCGATTATGACGAAGCAAATTTTCAAGCCGATGACAGAGGATATATAGTGGAATTTTTCGAAGGCGAGACTTCCTCCATGAAACAGGAACCAAACAGTGGTCCGAGTGGCAATGGGGTGACGAATTTACAGAGTGAAGGGCCTGAGAAAAGAAAATGTTTTTCGTGTCCGGAATGCGAGAAAGCGTTTTCTCAGAAACATTCTGTAACCAGACATATTAATAGTGTTCACATGAAATTGAAGAAATATGTTTGTCAGCAATGTGGTAATGCCTTTTCTCGACCATTAGAGCTAAAGAAGCATGTAGACGCCGTTCATTTAAAGTTGAAGAACTATATTTGTCAGGATTGTAGTGCCGCCTTTTCAGGAAAAGCGGATCTAAAGAACCACGTGGTCGCCGTACATTTGAAATTGAAGAAGTATATTTGTCAAGAATGCAGTACCGCCTTTTCACGACAATCGGATCTGAAGAACCATGTAGAGGCCGTACATCTCAAATTGAAGAAATATATTTGCCAGGAATGTGACAATGCCTTTTCAAAAAAATCGGATCTAAAGAAGCATGTAGACGGGGTACATCTAAAATTGAAGAAATATGTCTGTCAGGAGTGTAGTCATGCCTTTTTGGAACAAGCCGATCTACAGAAGCATGTGGACGCCGTACATCTAAGGTTGAAGAAATATGCTTGTCAGGAATGTGATAGCGCCTTTTCAATACAGGCCTATCTCAAGAAACATGTAGACGAAGTACATCTAAAGTTGAAGAAATATGTCTGTCAGGTTTGCAGTCACGCCTTTTCACAACAGTCAAATTTGAAGAAGCATGTAGAGGCAGTACATCTAAAGTTATTGAATTTCTGTTGTGCGAATTGCGACCGTTCATTTGCACGTAAAGAAAATCTACAGAGACATATGGAAACAGTTCATATAAACTTGTAGAATTCGTCTAATACTGAGTGTAATGGGTAATGGTAAATTAGTTTTTATCCTATTTATACTGTCGAACAACCACGGTAGTCTTCAATTTCATACTATTGTTAGTCAATATTAGACGGAATGTAAAGCCAAACGCGGTCGAATTTCAGTACTCTATATATTTTGGTCGTTGTATGTAGCGAGAGAGCGGTTGTTATATTTCGTTACATTTTGATAGCGTCAGCACAGTATACCAGACAGTAGCTTCTCTTAGAACAAAATTGAAATCGAAGCGAATACGTCACGAGTCGCAAGGGCTCGGATATGGCAGCCAGATGTCTGCTACTCGGCCCCAAACGTCCGAAATTCACCATCCTTTACCTGCGCGTAATGCTAATCGTTCGCGTTCATCGGGACGTACCACTCTGCCCACATTCCTCGCACCCTCTTCCCGCATTGCCCTGTAGCTGGAGAGTAAAGCTTCTGGTTCGTATACTGTGCCGCGGTAATCTTTGATTTCATACTATTGTTAGTCAATTTTAGACGGAATTTAAAGCCAAACGCGACCTCTTTTGGTCAGTCGAATTTCCGTAGTCTATGTAACGAGAATTTCGGTCGTTGTATGTAGCGAGAGAGCGGTTGTTATATTTAGTTACATTTTGATAGCGTCAGCGAGTGATTATAATGCCGAATAAAAACAACTCTCGTTTTTTATTCGACAAAAAGGTTTAGATTGTGAGAGTTGCGAGAAGGAAGTGAAAAGGATTGGGGCTAGGATTTATGAAGAGAAAAGGAGAATGATACAATTTGAGAATGCTACAAATGCCCTGGGCCCATCAGTCAATATGTTTCAGACTGGAATATATATTTAGGCGTATTTAGTTAAATTTAAAAACTAAATCTCACCAATATCTTAGTGGTATTTGAGTTTTATATATTTCAATTATTAGATCTCTGGCGAGAAATGTTTCTTAAGAAATATTGTTATTACTATTTATTCTTTATTGCACAAAATAAAAGAAATACAGCAAAATAAAGTGATACAGCATGAAACAAAACCGCCCGCTTCGTCCCGCATCTGATGCGATTCACTAAGTAAAATCAACCGCTATCGTGATCTTCTGCCGTATATAACTGTTTACCCACAACGAACTAAGATGAGCTGTCGTGTAAGTAATTATAATAGATACATAAAAAGATCTTTTATCTTTTATCCCACTTCGTTGGGCGGTAAAACTTTTTACCTGTGATGAAATTATGAGTGTGGTTCGGTTAGTACTGAGTGCTATGATTTATTTCCTGACTGCCAGAAAAAGGGTTATATTTTTACTGCATATATTGCATGCATTTGCATGCCAATTTGACTATAATCCCGTTATTTGTGAGTGTCTTCTTATGAGTGTCTTATTTGTGAGCGTATTATCTCTTATACTATTTATGCAGTAAAAGGGAAATTATATAAAGTAAAAGGGAAAAGTCTTGTGTTTTAAACACTTAAGACGATAAATTTACTTATTTTGATAAGAATTCATAATTGTTGATAATATGACCAATAAACATGACCTAACGATTTAAATTATTTTTTTAATATAAAATACTACTTTTTGTGACCTAAATATAAAAGTTAGACATATGCTGTCGCTGACTTTTTTGTAGGCATTATCAAGCTCTACAACTTTTCTCTAGAACTTAATCATATATCTCTCATCGTTAAGGCAGCGTTAGTTAGAAACGTTTTCGTTGGACCGCTTATTCTCCGGCTTACTTTGGAAATCCGACTACCACGAAAAAGTATTTTTATTTTTCGGATTAATATATAGCCTATGACACTCACAAATAACGTGGCTTTCTATTAGTAAAATTTCAAAATCGGTTCAGTAGATCCAGAGATTACTTCCTACAACGTCACAAACTTTACCTCTTTATAATATTAGTATAGATGAGGGTGGCCCCAAAGAGTGGTATTCTCTTTTAAGTTACAAGGAGGTAATTTGTGACCACTTTAGTTATCAAGTAAATGGGATTTCAACTGCCAAGAGTAGCTGATTGGTCTAAGCAGAGACAGACATTCCAGTGGTGCGCTGCCTGTAATGCTAAGGACTTGATGTATCGTAATTCGTTACGAGTAATTTTGTATGTCCGAGTTACCAACTAAAAAACTAGAAAAAATCTGAAAACATTCAATTTCGAACTGGTTGACAATTGGCCCGATTGCGTTTCTTCTTGTATTAAAATTGGTATTAAGGCTGATTTACATTGATCCAGTAGCTGGATCCAGCGTTACCGGATTACCTCGCTGGATTGCCACTATATTAATGTAAATACGTTTCTATCCAGTTCAGCGACCAGTATCCAGTGGTAGTTCGGAATAGACCGACCGACTATTACGATCCAGCACAGACACTGGATCAATGTAAATCAGCCTTTAGATGATGCCATAGACAGGGAATATAATATATAAATGAATGGTTTATTTTCCAACATAAAACTACCAATCAAACATGTAGCGTCATAATCTAAGACCATATAATATGTTTTCGAACTAATTTTAAATTGTTTTATGTGCAGCAGTTTGCTTTTGGGTGGAGAAAGATTCGATTGTTCATTTTGCGTTCTGCTCTAACGCACTGCTCTGTCTCGATCGCATGATCTATTTTCCGTTATTAGTTCAAGAAACGCAATCGAGCCTTATGTTGGGTGGTAAAGGAACTGATAATATTTAATTTTATTTTTTGATTATTTGTCATTTTTTTATTTATTTATTTTAACTATAAATAATAATGATTTCTTTTAACTATTGACTATTTAATGAACATAATTATTATTAATTTTTTGTTACTAAATAATTATAACTCCGCACTTATATATTTATTTAGGGTTTTTTTATTACAAATATTTATTATTAATAAAAAAAGTTTTTGTTAAATTTGATTACATTTTCGAAAATAAAAATGTGTGGATTCAAGTTGGCATAGGATCAGTATTTTTTTTAATTCAAATACATATGTAATAAATAAAAACTTTATTTTTATATACAACTAAAAATATTGATTTTATTTTGTATAGTATACAGGGTGAGATTTAATTAAACGGCATCCTTCAAGGGGTTGAATCAGTAGGAGCAGGTAAATAACTTTTCATTAAAAAAATGTGGAAAAATTAAAAAAAAAAATTTTGAAAAAAAAAATATTTGTAAAATATTTTATTTATTTATTTATTTGTTACAACATAGTAGAGAGTTAACATATTGAGATGTCAACTACAACGGGCGAGCCCGTCACCACAGGACGTTTTAACGATTAGTCGTTCTATCGACCTGCAGTGAGCGTAGAAGACTTTGGACATAACAATCCGATCTCTAGCTACGCCACAACCCGTAAGAGTCCAACGCCTTACGGCGAATTAGCCAGGATTAAACCCGGCGGGCTCGAGATACTCGCGCCCTTACTTCCAATTGTGACCAGATTTCTCCGGTCTCTCGATTGGTTCCGAGTTCAAGGTCGCTTGCGCGGTGCTCTCCCTTACGAAGCGGTGAAACGGTGTACACCGAATCTATCGCGGACCAAGGCGTCCTTTGCCCGGCTCTGAACCGGGATCGGATGGCCAATGGTCATTTCAAGAGCAGTCGCCGTAAGGTACGCAAACACCCCCGCTCTATAGGAAACAATACAGTTTCCAGACTCCCCCGACTGTTAGTCGGAGTGCACAATCGATTGGCTTGCGCCGCACGGTGCGCAGACCGTCCAGGAGCGCCAGAGGTTTGATTCCCGGGGGAAACTGGGATCGCCCCCCAGAGTCCTACCGAGGTTCGCACCCCGTGCGTGGAGGCCGTCGGATGGGTGTTGACCCGTGAGTGTGACCGACCCTGAACACATGGGTCATCGTGGCCAACTCATCATGGGTCCGTTAGCTCCCGTCAGTAGAGAGTTAACAGTGAGATCGAACAGATATGATTTGTAACTATTTATATAAGCAATAAGAAAATGAACACAACCCATACGATCATTCTAGACGAATGCCGAACTAGACCGAACAGCCTGTATCTGGGCATACGAAATATATAGCCTTTGTTTTAGAGTAGTACTGACTAATAGACTACTTTCAATACTAACACTAAGATAATGGCATAAAATAGTACACATATTAATACAAATATATATGATAAAGGGTTAGTTACATACATATATACACATATACACATACAAACATACATACATACATATATAATAACACGCACACACATACATCTACATACACACATATTTTAAATTATTGTATGAAGCAATTCTTTTTCAGTTTTTGTACGACCTACTTCGTAAAGGAGCCATTTTTTTACTTTTATCCTTAATTGGTGTACATTTTGAGCATTTTTTACTGACTCTTCTAAAATTTTACTGACGCTTCTTCGAACATTTTAAACTAACTCTTATTAACCCTTCAGGCCTCGGCCTCTCAGCCGATCGACAAGTTGCTGTCCCAAAAAATTTTAGTAATAATTAGTAAAAAAATTGAATTACAACACTATCTCACCAAAACAATAATTACTGCCAAACCACTGTACCCATAATTAAAATGAAACATATTAACATAATAAAACATAATAAAATCAAACAAATTAAAATAAAATTAAAACGCCCCATCACGCTGAATCGTATTGTGGCCAATATCGGCCAATCGGGGCCTGAGGGGTTAAAAAAAGCACTGAGTAAAATATTGATAATATTGTTTATTAGCAGTATTTCACCCACCGGTAGATGGCGCAGCGCGCTCAACCGCTTGTCAAACTTTTGTTTAACAGTCAAGTTCTTCAAATTTTCAAATAAATTAAAGAAAAACAGAAAATATTTTTTTTTTTGTTTTTCCCAAATTATTTTATCAAAAGTTGCTTATTTGCTCTTACTGATTCACCTTACTCACTCTTATTCACTCTTATTCACTCTTACTGATTATTTGAAACTCACCTGTATAATGTCTAAATTACGAGATAGGTACAGATTAAAAATTTACCGTATGTTGTCATTATTTTTCTTAAGACAATATTAAATATTATCAAGTTCATTGTTTATTATTTTAGCTCTAAATTTATTGTAAGTTTAATTTTATTTCTAATAGCATAATTTTTAAGGATCTCATTTTATTTCTTTTGGATGTAATTTAATGGCCTACTGAATAGTTTTATATCGATACTTTTTTTGTGTCAGTTAAACGGCACATGGCTATAACTAAGTTAGCGTGAGCACACATAGGATATTACCATATATTACGTTCTAACAATAAATAATGTAAAAATATTAGGTCCTTACCTATGAAGCTGTTCTATAAATGAAATTTAAGGCCAAAAATTGTGTGAAAAATATATTTTTCCTTAATCCTCCAACTGCGAGCAATTTTCCTATCGATTTGGTTTATATTCCACGATAAAGGTCATAACTTGTCCGTTCCCGTTGCGAAAATGCGACTCGATGTTAGAGCAACAAGAAAAGACTCAACGGGGAAATAGCGGAAATACAGACCCCAGTAACCTCGCTCGTTGGAGCTATGCCGAGGATGGTTCATGTCCCCTTTGTAGCAACACCCCTTGCACAGCTAGACATATTCTAGCTGGCTGCAAGGTGGCCTTAGATCAAGGACGGTATACTTACCGCCACGACAAAGTCCTTGCTGTTATTCGCGAGGTAATCAGCCTCTCAGTGGCTCGTGCCAACGAGGGTTCCACAGTATTCTCCAAACCCCCAATACAGTTTGTACAGGTTGGCTCTAAAGGCAAAAAACATCTCACTGCAAAACCTTTCTCAATAATGAAGAAAGCTTCAGATTGGATTATGGAGGGCGATTCGGTCTCTAAGCAGTATAAATTCCCTGTAAGTCTCGGATGCACAGCCCTGCGTCCAGATATAACTCTTTACTCTCTATCTCGGAAGATGGTCCTTATCGTAGAATTAACCGTTCCATGGGAATCAAATATCCCAATAGACCACGAGTACAAATTAAATAAATACCATGATCTCGCAAATGCCGTCACCCGGAACGGCTTCACTGTTCACCTTCACGCAGTGGAAGTTGGCGCTTTGTTTCACCTTTTTAAAGATCTTGGTCTCTCCAGGAAAATAATCAACTCCTTTCTAGAAAAATTATCTAAAACCGTAATTTCCGCATCTCAAATTCTATGGCTTCGAAGGGGGAGTGAATAGGTGGTATGGTTAACGCTCACATGTGGCAAGACAGCTGTCCTAAACCTAGCACAGCCAGTCGTTAGTCCGGAATCCACAGTTCACCTCCTAGAAGTGTAATAACACTATATGATGGGCCCGACTTAGGTCGGTGAATTCCATGGCACATCCGTTTGTATTTTATTTTTTTTATAATGCTCTGCGATAATAGCGTACAGAATCATATAGAAAGAGCTGAACGCTCACAGAGCGTCACCCGCAGTTGGAGGGTTAATAGAAATATTGACCCCTATTATCTATGCAGATTTGTAATTTTAATGGGAGTTTCTTAATTTCTCTGCTGTAAAGCTCTCGTGGACAGGAACCAATGAATGCTTTGAAGGCGTTTTTCACCAAGTCTTCAAAGTTCATTTTTTTTCCCTTCTAAAAAGTTATCTAAATTTCTTCTGGCAAATTTCTTCTAAATTAAGTCTGGCAAGTACGGTGAATGACCGCAAAACCTGCAACTTTACGACTGCTTGCAGAGAAATCTGTGGTTATACATTGTCATGCAGAAGCAGTGGCGGTGCCCAATTTTGCCGTCGTAAATGAAAACACAGTAACTTAAAAAAAGACGTTTTGAGAAAAACGCGGTCAAAGTTCAGTTGTTAAACATTCGTTTTCATGAACAAAGTAATCAATATAGATTATGTATTTCTTTTAATCTTTAATGTTAAAAAATAGTTAGAACTTCAATTCTGCATAAAAATATATATTAAATTATAATTGTTTAATTAATTAAATTAGATATTGTGTTTTAAATTAGGAAAATAATTTGATAAATTTTATATTTTTAAGCTATAACACCGTAACTGAGTGGTTACTGTGTTATAGGTAAATTTTACCCATTACTGTGTTCTAACCATGTAAAATAAATATATTTTTTTAAATTAATAAAAAACTGCAGGCACCTTAAACACAGTAATTGAGATACCTACTGTGATTACTTCGTGTATTAATAAATTAACTTTTAACAAAATTTTACCTAAAACCACAGTATCTGAAGAAGCCGTGTTGTAACCAAACAAAAATATTTCTTAAATGCTTATAAGTATTATAAAAGATCACAGTAAATAATAGGTTACTGTATTTTAACTAAAAATATATACATACTGTGTTTTTTATTAAAAATATTCAGATTTTTTAATAAATACTGTGTTTTTATCCAAGGTATCTCGGTAACTATCCATCGACAGACAAACCGAAAAATTTGCCTTATAGTACTCCAAGTCGTGATTTTAAAGAACCAAACTTGTATAAACACAGTAAATGAAGTTACAGTGTTTTCATTTACGACGGCAGAATTGACCAGGCTCGGTTATTTAATCACGAGCTTCTCAATTGTTTGCAGTTCTTGACAGTACACATTTACGGTAACTGTGTAGCCAGACTCCAAGAAGCAGAAAACACCTTCACAGGATCTCATATTTAAAAATAATGTAAATTTTCAACTTTACCATGGTTGCACAAATGCAAATATTTGAGCAAAGCAAACGACGGAAAGACAAATAAACAGCTGCTTCTTTAAAAAGAATAACATGGCCTAGAATTAAAATTTATTTGAATTTGAAATTCCAACTCAAACCCAAGTTATCCAAGTTCAAAGTAGACAGTGTGAAAAAACAGCAATTACATACATAGGTAAGGACCCAATATTAGTTATAATGTATTTGTTAGTAGTGTTTGTGTATCATTTATAATAAATAAAAATAAATAATTAAAATGTGTAATAGTTATTAGTCAAATGTATTAGACATAGGGCAAAATGTATGTATCCTTCATCTCGAACAAGAATTCACAATACTTTACCTCCTAGTCGGTTGGTAAGCCAGTAGTCACCCTCTGCAAACGCTCAGATTTCTTCCTATGGGCACAAAGAAATCTCTTGCAGTCTCTCCTCTTACCTTTTCTTGACTATGCAGATGTGGCTTATCTCGATTTATCAGAGGAACTACTCAACAAACTTAAACGTTTGCAAAATATATGCACAAGATTAATCTTCGGTTTACGTAAGTATGATCACTGGTCCGAATATAGGGCACAGTTAAAGTGGTTGCCAGTAAGTCAAAGGAGAAATGTTCTCCTCTATCGATTACTCTCCCAATCGACACCATCCCAGTTTAGTTTATCTGGGCTTTTTCTCGCACTTGGCCTCTTGATTAGGCCGTTGTGTGTGGCTCATGTTTCTATTTATGTTACTCCAGCCAACCCAGGCTGTCCCAGAAGGTTAGCAGCCTGTTTGGGTTGCTACAGGCCTCCGGGATAGATGCTGGAGATTGTAGTATTTTAGCCAACGGCTCTGCCACGCTCCTGCATTCCATGAGCACATGCTGTGGCGTTTCTTCTTCCTCCATGCATCCTCTGCATAGAGGGCTGTCTGTCACACCTATGGTAAACAGGTGTTTGTTTAGGGGACAGTGGCCTGTCATAGTACCTATGACTTTACGGATTTTGTCCCTTTTTAATCTGGTGAGGTTGCGGGCAAGTTTTTTAGACGCTTCCGGAACCGCGCTGTTTGCCTGCATCATGCGTTTTTTTTCCATTCTGTAAGGTGGGTTTCATCGGTGTTCCTGCGTAGCCATGTTTTTATTTGGGCCTGAAGTATGGGCATCGAGGGTTCCGGTCCATATACTATTTTCTTTGATCCCCTTTTGGCCAGTTCGTCTGCCGCGTCGTTGCCCAATGAGTCGCTGTGCCCTTTAATCCATTGCAGGGTCACTCTATTTGACCACGCAATGGATTAAAGCGCATTGTGGCATTCCAGTACAAGGACAGAGGTTATAGTATTTTTTGCTAGCGCTTGTAGCACGGAGGCACTGTCGGAGACAAATTTCAAACTTAGGTCTCCGACATCTTTGGCTGCAACTGCCTGTGCTGCTCTGGTAATGCCAACATGGTCAACACCATCCTATCTTAAGGAGCTTTTTAAACCATTAAGGTCTCATATTTCGGTCAGCCACTGACAGTTTACTAAAAATTCCATGTCATAATACTGATTTCTATTTCTACTCTTTCTGCATCCATGGTGCAAGACTTTGGAACCATCTCCCTGCAAATATACGAAACTCGCCTTTACCATCATTTAAGACTCACCTCAAATATTACTACCTTTCTAAGAAGTAACCAGTTCTTCCCTTTCTCTCCTCTTCCTCTCCCCGTGCATTCTTAGTTTTTAATACTGGTCTGTATTTTATGCAGACGAATGTAATAATCTTTATTTCCACAATGCGCGCATGCACCACTGTGATTAGGTTAGTTGTAAGACATTGCCATGTGGCAATAAGCTCGCCTTTTTGTATCATAATTAAGTGCAAATAAAGACTATATTATTATAAATAAAATACAAATGGAGCTGCCATGCAATTCACCGACCGAAGTCAGGCCTATTCCTCATCATATACTATTATTGAGTGAGCGGTGGATTCCGGACTAACAACCGGCTGTGGTAGGTTTAGAACAGCTGTCTTGCTTGATGTGAACGTTCATCTTACCACCCATTCCCTCCCCCTTCGGAGCCATAGAATTTGAGATGTGGAAATTGCAGTTTTAGATATTTTTTTTAGGAAGGTTTCTTTTTTTACCTTGCAGATCTTGCAATGGATTTTAAACCATTAACAGATTTCTTGTGCGGATATTGAGTGCTGATGTCCATTCTTCCAGTGAAGAATCTGACTCAAAATTATTTTACCCTTTATTTAGTTTGAGCCTTCTCATGGTGATTGGTTCGCTTAGGGCTATGGCTAAGGTGTTGGTATGTGACTATTCGATATTTGTATGACTGTATCCTGTGTTCTATTTCCTCTTATACAGTTCTGATTTTTAGATGTTCATGTATTTCCGAGGTCTTCAAAAACCATATTATTCTGAGAGCTTTCTTTTGAAATCGCTGGAGAATGTCCACATTTGAATTCCTCAGAGCCCCAGAGCTCGACTCCCTATGTCCAGACAGGCTTTAATTCTGCTCTGTAGATGAGTACTTTGTTTTCTAATGATACGAGTAATGTTCTTCCTACAAGCTAGTTCAGTTTTCGGAGTAGGATGTTAGGCTCGTCCCGTTTTTTCTCTATGTGGTATCTCCATGTTTGTTTCCTGTCGAGATGTACGCCGAGGTACTTAGCTGTTGTCCCATGTGGAAGTGTGACATCTCGGAGTTTAACAGGTGGGCAGCCATCTTTTCTAAGAGTAAATGTCACATGCGTTGACTCGTTAGCGCTGGCCTTTATTTTCCATTTTCTCATCCACTTATAGACTTTGTGGAGGTGATTTTATGAAAGGAGTTAAGGAAGGAGTTTTTTATTATAAAGTGCAGGCAGCCGCCTTGGAACAGGCGGCTGCCTAGTTAGGTTAAGACTTTTGTATATTGAATGTCCTCATAATTTGAACTCAATAAATAATTTGAAATTTGAAAGTAAATGGGAGTTAATGGGCCCTTGCTGAGTTGGCCACGAAGACCCATTCTGTTCAGGGTTGGTCACACTCACGGGTCAACGTCTATCCGACGGCCTCCACGCATGAAGTGCGATCCTGGGTAGGACTCTGGCCTTATGGTTACTTTCCCCTGGGAATCAACCTTCTGGCGCTCCTGGACGGTCTGCGCACCGTGCGGCGTAAGCCAATCGACTGTGCACTCTGACTAACAGTCGGGGCAGTCTGGAAGCAGTACTGTTTCCTATAGAGCGGGGGTGGTAGCAGACCTTACGGCGACTGCTCTTGAAATGACCATCGGCTACCCGATCCTGGGTGAACAGCCGGGCAAAGGACGCTGTGGTCCGCGATAGATTCAGTAAACACCGTTTCACCGCTTCGTAAGGGAGAGGACCGCGCAAGCGACCTTGAACTCGTAACCAATCGAGAGACCGGAGTAATCTGGTCACAATTGGAAGTAAGGGCCATAGTGTAGGCTCGCTGGGTAACATTCCCGGCTATCTCGCGGTTAAGGCGTTGGCCTCTTACGGGCTTGTGGCGTAACTAGACGGTGGACTGTTTTGTCCTCAAGTCTTCTGCGCTCACTCCAGGGAGATAGAACGACTAATCGTTAAAACTTCCTGAGGTGACGGGCTCGCCCGCTGTAGTCGACAACCCTAGTTATTATAAAGTAAAATCGAACATTCCACCTGTTGATTATATAGGATGGCCCAGCTTGACTGCGAGCAGTTGAAAATAACGAACGAACTTAATAATCTTTAACCGCTTCTTTATTAAACCATTTTCACAAAAAAATACAATCGTAGGTATAAGATACCTATTAGAACAAAAAGAAAATAATCAAAAGTAATTCAAAACATGATGTTTTTTGGATCAACATTTTACAAAAATAAAATTTGAGTTTGATTCATTAATATTATTCATTCATCCGCCATCTAAAAATGTCTGACAATCAACTTGAGCGGATTTAAAAGTGCATCTTCTTCAAGATCATAATAGATTGGGTAGTTCTGGTTTTTAGCGGGGTCATCGATGACTGCCACTTTGGAAAAACGGCAGCAAAAATCAGTTTTTGCACAAACTCGGAAATTATTCATCTGTAAAAAAAACAATGTGTCGTGGACAAGAAGCCTTATGATGATGTCATCATGATGATGATGCATTTCGATCATTTGTGTGCGTGGAATAAAAGATATACACAACACAGGACACATTTGTAAACGGGTCGTAAATTAATTATTATTTTTTGCATTTCGGGTTAACTGTCACACACATCCATAACATCAATTTCTATCAGTATATAAACAGTCAAAGTGATTTCGTGCCTGACACTGACATATATTTCGAAGGGAAAGTGTCAGATTCACATAAAACGAACCTTAAGACTACTCTAGAGCGTATTGGAAGAAGCATACCCTGGAAAAACTTATTTTTGCCGCTATATTTCAAGATGGCAGCGCAAGTGACAGTGCCAGGATGTCGAAAACTCAATATATTATTCGAAAGCCCACACTTCATGCCACAAATCAGAACCACCCGAAGATAACATCGCTTTTTTAACTGCAATAGCAGTCCACAGAACTCAAAAACCTGCAGGCTGCTGAAGATGGCTCTCGAAGAACAGATACGCTTTAAAACCGCATCAAATATTGTGTATATTAAATGGGAAACATTTTAATTCAATTAACGTTAACAAAATGGACGAGTTGTCTATTACTTTAAAGTGTACGTAGGTCACGGGGATTCGTCTGTTCCATTGCCATTGTGTTCCTAGAAATTGAAGAAAACGATATTAGAAATAAAATAATAAATTCCTAAAAAATAATAAAATAAAAAGAATGAAGAAATGAAACAAAAACAATTTTATTCTACTCCAGTGGGTAAGCATTCCTACACTTGGATGAGAAATGATTCTCAGTAATGTAATTAATTGTGAAAAATTAACTATCCCGATAGTTGTGAGATAGTTGTGACTATAATTTAAGTGAATTATAATCGAAATGAGAATCACTAATAATTAGAAAATACAGTGGAACCTCTCATAACGAGCATAATTCGTTCCAGACTCTTACTCGTTAAGCGAAACAATTTTTCCCATACACGTTATGAGAGGTGTGTGCAATTGCTCGTTATGAGGAATTACTACGAATAACTTGTTATGAGAAGTGCTCGTTATAAGAAGTGCAATTACAAGTTATGAGGATTACTACAAATTACTCGTTGTGAGGTGTGCTTGTTATGAGAGGTTCCACATGTAATAATGAAAATCGCTGATTAAATAAAGAATCCCATTCTATAACCATAATTATCATAGTAATAATGTGATAGTCATGCAAATGGATAATCAAATACTAAAAATGACAAAATTTAAATTAATGGTCAAATCCAGCAATACAGCCTTTGTTGATAAAAACTAAAAATTAGGCTTTTAGGCAAATATCAACTATCAGGATATTTTCCTTCATTTTACAGCGAGATACTATTGTAATTTGGATTCAGCATTATCCAAATCTCTTATATTATATATTGGATTTTTGACTAAGCTTTGGACTATTAATTTTTTGAATTGGTTTTCTCCGAGACTTCTGATAGGCGAAGAGACCTTATTATAAAAACAGAGTCTTTGGTGAATACTGCTAAGGAAAAGGAAGGAACCTTGCTAAGCCGGTGCCAATTAAGGTGTAGGTCAAATTTATTTCTGGTATTGTGTTTATGAAAATCACTATTCGCAAGACATTCACGATATATGTATACAAACGAACATAATATTTTATTGGATATAGCATGAGTACATCGTCATGATTCCCGACTCGATGAAAACGGCTTACAAAAGTTCGTGGAGAAGCTCTGTATAGACTGCATACTGCTCTTTTTTTGTTGGATAAGGATAATAGAAAGATAATTAATAGAAGGATAATTATAATAGAAGGATAATTAATAGAAGGATAATTAATAAAAGGATAATAAATAAAGGATAAAAGAAGGTTATGCGAAATAAATAAAATAGAAACGGAGCTTACATGGAATTCACCGACCCGAGTCGGGCCCATCGTAATACTATTATTACGCTTCTGGGGGCAAGCAGTGGACTCCGGACTAACAACCGGCTTTGGTAGGTTTAGGACAGCTGTCTTGCCACATGAGAGCGTAAACCTTACTACCCATTCACTCCCACTTTGAGGCCATAGAAATTGAGATGCGGAAATCGCAGTTTTAGACATTTTTTCTGTAAAGGAGTTAATTATTTTCCTGAAGAGACCAAGATCTTTGAACAGGGATTTGGCTGGCAGGCCACAAGCGCCAACTTCCACCGGGTGAAGATGATCAGTGAAGCCGTTCCGGGTGACGGCCTTTGCGAGATCATGGTATCTATTTAATTTGTACACGTTATCTTCTGGGATATTTGATTCCCATGGAAGAGTTAATTCTACAATAGGGGCTAATCTTCCGAGATAGGGAGTAAAGAGTTGTATCTGGACGGAGGGCTGTGCATCCGAGACTTTCAGAGAATTGATACTGCTTAGGCTTAGACTGAATCGACCTCCATAGTCCAATCTGAAGCTTTCTCGATTATTAAGAAAGGTTTGGTAGTGTAATATATTTTGCCTTTAGAGCTATCTTATTGTAGAATTAACTGTTCCATGGGAATCAAATATCCCAAAAGACCACGAGTACATAGTTAATAAATATCATGATCTCGCGAATGCCGTCACCCGGAACGGCTTCCCTGTTCACCTTCATGCAGTGGAAGTTGATGCTCGTGGCCTGCCAGCCAAATCTCTGTTTCACCTCTTTAAAGATCTTGGTCTTTCCAGAAAAATAATCAACTCTTTCCTAGAAAAAATATCTAAAACCGCAATTTTCGCATCTCAAATTCTATGGCTTCGAAGAGGGAATGAATGGGTGGTAAGGTGAAAGCTCACATCTGGAATGACAGCTGTCCTAAACCGACCACAGCCGGTCGTTAGTCCGGAATCCACTGCTCACCCCCCAGAAGTGTAATCATAGTATTATGATGGGCCTGACTCCGGTCGGTGAATTTCATGGCAGCTCCTTTTGTATTTTTAGAATACTAAAAAAAGATAATATCAAAGTCACTGGAACACTTTTATGACGGGCAACTAATGCTAGGGTCTTGTTAGGGTAATGAAACAACAAATAAAAGAAGAGCATCGTTATCCCATTTTTAGAATACCAAAAAAAGATTTAAGTTTAAAATATGCTGAGAACAGAAGCTAGAAGCCAGATGGCAAGATCGGCTGTGGAAGAATCGGGGTATAAGCAAGCGGACTAAGGTCAGGCTGGTTCGAGCTCTGGTTTTCTCGATCTTTCTCTATGCATCGGAGACATGGACCCTGAAGGCTCGGATACGCACCAAAATCGATGGACTGAAGATGTGGTGTTGGCGTAAAATGCTAGGGATCCCATGGACAGCACGCCGCACCAAAAAATCTGTCCTGGAAGAACTCGGCATCCAAGTGAGGCTCTCTACCGTATGCATGCGTTCTTCGGTCATGTTGCCAGGAGAAACCCAGAGAATCTGGAGAAAATGCTTTCCGCTTGTCAAGTGGAGGGAAGAAGAAGCAGAGGCAGATCACCGGCCAGATGGAACGACCTCATCAAAGAAGTTACAAAGGGTCAATACAATCTGCTACACGCCATGCAGAAGACAGGTCGAAGTAGAGGAGCCTCGTAGGCAAACTGTTGTCTAGTGGCCACGATCTTCAGTAATGAGGGAACGGAGAAGAAGAAGAATTCAGAACTTCTATTGGCATGGATTCCATATATACATATAAAATAATATTCAGTTCTGAATATGTCTTGTTTGTTTGAATTCTGTCAATGTTCGCCAGTACAGTTTTTTTTTCTGCTGTGTATCTAATATAGGAAATGTGACAAACTGAAAATCTGATTTTACCAGTGAATTCAGCGCCCCAAAATTTACAAAAACCACTACATTTACCACCACAGCAAAGCAGATGCAGAAAAAAATCCAAATTTGTAGATTGCTGTAATTGAGGACCGGTTTCTCATATCTTAGTTATAAAAATGTGGGTTTTTATTAAAACGATACTTTGCAGTATAAATATCGCTTTTGATCTTCCATGGTAATTTCAACATTGACAATTTAATAATGAAAGGTTTCGACTCTTACACAAGACGAACAACTTCAATATCTTGGTAGGATCTCTATTATCTCCCAATATGTCTGGATATTAACATCTAATGTAAAAAAATAAATCTCATAAGATACAGAATCAAAGATTATCTATGGATGATGTTTCACTTTGAAAAACTCTGGCTCCAAGAGAGTTAGCCACGAAGACCCATTCTGTTCAGGGTTAGTCACACTCACGGGTCAACACCTATCCGACGGCCTCCACGCATGAAGTGCGAGCCTGGGTAGGACTCTGGCCCTGGTTAGTTTCCCCTGGGAATCAACCTTCTGGCGCTCCTGGACGATCTGCGCACCGTGCGGCGTAAGCCAATCGACTGTGCACTCTCTCAATCGACAGTCGGGGGAGTCTGGAAGCAGTACTGTTTCCTATAGAGCGGGGGTGGTTGCGGACCTTACGGCGACTGCTCTTGAAACGACCATCGGCTATCCGATCCTGGGTAAACAGCCGGGCAAAGGATGCTGTGGTCCGCGATAGATTTGATATACATCACCGCTTCGTAAGGGAGAGGACCGCGCACTCATAATTAGAGACCGGAGTAATCTGGTCACAATTGGGTATAAGGGCGTGAGTGTAGGCCCGCCGGGTAACACTCCTGGCTATCTCGCGGTTAAGGCGTTGGCCTCTTACGGGTTTGTGGCGGAGCTAGACGGTGGACTGTTTTGTCCAAGTCTTCTGCGCTCACTCCAGGGAGATAGAACGACTAATCGTTAAAACTTCCCGAGGTGATGAGCTCGCCCGCTGTAGTCGACAACCCTAGTTGGCTCCGAGAGTAGCTCCGACTCTGGCTCCGAGAGAAGTACATGAAAGCATTAAAATCCTATTTTAAAAAATAAACTTGATGTATCACTTTGAGAAAATAGTCCTCAATTATACCTATCTGATTATGCGATGTGGGGTTAGCATGATACCCCCCCTTAACTCTAATTTTTAACAGTTAGGATGATGATAAGATTGCAGATGATGCGATACGATAGTGCAGAAGGTGAAATGATGATATTTTGAAAGCAAAACAAAAGACATGCTTCAAGCGATGAATAATGGCGGCCAGATGACACGACATAGTACCTTGAGGTTTCCCAACATTGCAAACTAAGTTTCCATCGGTATTGGGGGCGGACACGCGTCGTTTGTATTCTGCTGTATCGATTTGTCGCCGTCCGTAACGTTTACGCCCTTCTGAGGACCCGCATCGTTTGTGTTCTGCTGTATCAATTTGTCGCCGTCAGTAACGTTTACGCCTGTCTGAGGACTCGCATCGTTTGTATTCTGCTGTATCAATTTGTCGCCGCTCGTAACGTTTTCGTTTACGCCCGCCTGAGGACTAGCATCGTTTGTGTTCTGTATTGATTCGTTGCCGTCCGTGACGTTTACGCCCGTCTCAGAACTTACATCGTTTGTGTTCTGTACCGGTTTATCGCTGTCCGCGGCGCTTACGCCCATCTCAGGACTGACGTCGTTTGTATTTACTTGTGTTGATTTTTCGGCATCCGTGACGTTGACGCCCGTCTCGGGACTCGCATCATTTGTGCTCTGTACTGATTCGTCGCATTCCATGACGTTTACACCCGTCTGGGGACTTACATCGTTTGTGTTCTGTGTTGATTCGTCACGTTCCGTAACGTTTACACCCGTCTCAATCTCGTTTACCGTTACTGCGTTTGAATTCATTTCCACATCTGCGTCCGCATCGGTTACGGGCGCATTACTTTCCGCTATAACCGGAATCTGAAATATACGACATCCTTACTTTTTTTTTTTTCATATACGTGCTTAAGTACATTTTAATAAGGTCTTTAAACGCTGGCTAGACATTGGACAAAACAGTGTCCATGAGCAAAGGCTGCTGTATATCTATGGAGAGTGTGTCCAGAAATCTAAGTTAGAAAAAGCTATCTCGGTATAATCTCTATACGATCAATGTCCATCTCATTCTCTCTTAAAAACCCAATGTTTCTTGTTTAGGCGCTGTATTCCATACAGAATTGTAGTGGTGGCAGCATTTCAAATCGCATGATGGATTTTTCCCTTCGCTTTCATAAAATATATGATGTTGGCTTAGGTCGCCTGATCTTACATTGTAAGGTCCCGGGTTCGATTCCCGGCTGGGTCACCATTTTCCGTTGGGATCAAATTAACGGAATTGCATTTTCAATTCTGTCGATCGAATGCAATAACAAGACACACTTACAGACATGTTACACGCACACATACATATAACACGTCATAGTAGGGTTGGTTGTAAGAGATTGTCATATGACAATAAACCTGCCCATTGTGACATTTTCACATTAAAGACTACTAGGGCTATATTTCCGGAATGTTCTCAATCAGATCTTTCATTTGACACTAAAAACTATAAATTTATGGTAATTTATTGACATTTGGACATTTGATCGTCTCAAAAGATGAGACATTTTTTCGAGATGAAATTATAAAATCGCCTGAGAGGTGGGAGAAAGTAGTGGCCAGTGATGGACAATACTTTGACTAATCTGTTCATTCATTTTGTTCTGAAATAAATGCATTTTTGTTAAGTACAAATAATGGGCTGAACTAAATTGTGTTTCCAATATTATTTTTATTACTTACTAACCTCTTAACTTGAAAGGCCGAGAATACTAAAGATATTAATTTTTACATGAACTTAAAAGCCCGAGAATATTCGGCTATCCTGACAATATTCTGTTTAGAAATTTAAACATCAGGGAATTCGTTGCATCTAGTTAGTAACAAATGTGGCCACAAGAGAGCACAAGAATGTTACTTTGGTCGGTTTTATAGCTACTGGAAGCCAGCTCTATTGGACAGCTGTAGTTGAAGTTAGCGGGGAGAGATTCTAGTTGCCACATTTTCTCTCCGCGTAAAGATATGAGAATGCGGTTGGCTCTTTGTTTTTTCGTTATAGAGTGATAGAGTTTGATATGAAATTTAGCGGGTCAGAAAGTGACACTTCAGACACTGACAACATTAGCGAAGCGACGGCAGATCGAGAAAGTGAGTCAATGAAGTAAGTTTTTGCAGCATCTGAATGTTTTCAGCCACATTACAATTGTGAAAGTCGTTTAATGAGCCGAACATAACCGCTCCATTGCAGTCAATCATCAAACTGCACCACTCAATGGAGGGCTTCACTTTGCGAAGATGTTAACGAATAGATGGCACCGGGGTCACATCTCCCCTATACCACCCGGCGTTGTCTCAACAGACTGAGAGTGGGTGTGACGAGATGTCCAGCCAATATCGTTCTCTGGGGCTACACTAAGAACCCTATATGCACCTGTGGAACGCTGCAGGATGAAGACCATCTCCGATCCTGCCAGCAGTTATCAACCTACTTCACGCACCAGGACCAACGATAAGACCATCCAGGCCGTATATTTTCAGAGAGACGTCTCTTAACCTGGCCCGGACTCGTGAACGATCAAACAAACATTCTCTAATTATTCTTTAACCCGGTGAATTTGAAACGTCCCTTCCGGGAGGATAGCCGACCCACGGCTAAATGTGTAACGTCCCTCAAGGGAGGCAGCGATATGGCCAAATAACGCTTCAAGCCAACACCGGTAGCGAAGAATAATTTAAAAAATGAGAAAAAAGGTCACCGCCATCTGTCAGTTTGGTGGACGGTATTTACTGCGCGCGACTCTGTGATCAAAATTGTGATTGTGAAGTGTTTCTGTGCGATTTCCTGCAAAAACGTGAGTAATTTGCATTCTAAAAGAGTTTATGAATGAGCATTATTGATTTGAGATAGCCCATCTGCTTTTTTTCACGTATTTTTAAGCAAAATAGTTCGGTCAAAAACATGCGTTGCAGAAAATGACCGTATTTTTTTGTTGTAAAACGGCCGAAATATCACGAAATATGATGTAATATTGGTTTAATTCGCTTATGAAATAGCTATTATTTCATTTACATCGTATATAATCACAGAATTTGCCGAATTTTGCTCATTTGAAGTTGTTTCGTAATATGATGCCGCACAGAGAAATTTGTTTTGACAATTAGTATGGGAGTATTACAATATTTTGATTGCGATTTTCTATAATTTTTCTATGAAATGTAACTCTTTGGAGTATAATAATTAGTTATTGGACATATAATAAGCATATAATGAGACAATATATTTGAAAAACTCTAATTAATTCTATATTATGAGATTTCAAAGTTTATTACCAAGTTTTGGACGCTAACTCTCAAAACTTTAGATTTTTCTGTAATATCAGACAAAGCTGAAAGTTCTGGTGTGATTTTCTAAGAAGTGTGATGTAGTGGTAAAGTTATTTTGAAAGAATTTCATATAAAAAAGACCCTAAGTAGTCACAAAAATAAATTTATTATTTTTTTTTTACGAGAATACATCAAATTTTTCTTGGCAGAATAACTAAATATTTTTGTACGCAAATAAGTAAAACAAAATAATAGTTTTGGAAAAGCATTTAATAAAGAACATAACTGTATTTACAATTTTTGCAAAGATTTCCGTATTTTATGATAAAAACATCAAAATGATTGAATAGGCGAGTTTTTTCAGTTCGCCAACTTTGTAATATTTATTAATTATTATTTTAACTGTTTTACGAGATTAGGCTATAATGTTTTTTATTTCAAATTTCAATGCGATCATTTTAAAGTTATTCTTTTTATGATCGGTATAGTGGTTTATAAGTTATGGTCGTTTTTCTCAAGGCCGTCGACTTCACGCGCGAAACTCTCGCGCGCAAAAGGGACGGCTGAATTTTTACTTCGCAAGCCAAGGGATTAAGAGGCCGTGGCGGCCAAAAGCTATATGAAGCATAATATTGTGGCCTGGTTGTGAGAACACGAAAAAGAATTTTAATACAATTATTCCGGATTTTAAAAACACGGTCCTTAAGCTTTTTGCTTTTTGCCAAAACGAAATTGGTAAATTATTTCCATATTATTTGTAAATTATCTTTATTCTGTTACTGTTTTCCAAAAAAATAAAAACGAGCGAGATTTGTCTTCAGTTTTTGAAAAACCTAGAGATGATTCTCAATATTAAAAAATACTATTTACACCAGCGTATGGTCTATTTGCATAGGACCAAGGCAGTTTTTGGAACTTCCATTAAAAAAATATAAGAAAAAAATGTTTTTTAGAAAAAATCCGTAATTTCCAGAAATATTATGGCCAAGCATTATTTTTTTTCTATTTATTAAAGATACTTTTGAGTGATATAAAAAATAACACAGTGATCTTAAATTATTTTGTTATTGTAATCTAATTTTTACTTTATAAAAAACTATTGATTTGATAATTTATTATATTATAATTGAAAAGCCAAATTGACTATATTAGACGACGTGCGAAGCCGAAATCGTCATTCGTAATTGGCCACTGCCAACGGTGGGACGTATTCTCTCGTCGCCGCGGTGTACCTATACATCTTTATGTATATATCGAAAGCGCGCGGGCGCATGGTATTGCAAAATTACCAAAATTTTTAGTCGCGTCAACTCGGAAGGGGCTTAAGTGAATAATTTGTCAAATTACTGTTTGCAATAACGTATAATCATAACAAGGTTTAAAATTCAGCAAAACAAAAAAATGACATTTGGAGACAGTGTTACAAAATAATTGTCAAGTTAAGATGTTCGAGGAGAGAGAAAAAGTAAGAACCATTACCTGCGTTGTGGTATCGGGTTTTGGAGGAATTTGGCGCTGCGCTTCCGCCGCTTGGGTTGCGGGAGAACCCTGCATCAGCAGCAGCGAATGTTGTCCCCCGGCCGACACTCGCAGGGCCCGGGTTGCCGCAGTCAGATTGCGGCTGAATACCCTTCTGGGCTCCATTTCGTCGTCCTCCTCTCCGGTTCCCAGGGCGTAGCCGTTTCCCATACCCCAAGAGTAAACACCGCCTAAAAAAGATACCAAAATATTATGTCCTTAGGAAAAGAAAGGAGAGGACAATGGATAATTTTGTATGACAGGTGTACCCAGAACGTAACAACTAGGGACTTAAAGCAATTAACCGCCATATCTTTGGGTTATTATTTAAATAATATTATAGAGGTAAAGTTTGCGACGATGTAGGAAGTAATCTCCGGATCTACTGAACCGATTTTGAAAATTCTTTTACCGATAGAAAGCCACGTTATTTGCGAGTCTCGTAGGCTATATATTAATCCGAAAAATGAAAAGACTTTTTCGCGGTAGTCGGATTTGCAAAGAAGTCGGAGAATAAGCGGTCGAAGGAAAACGTTTCTAACGAACGCTGCCTGAACGTTGAGAGATATATGATTAAGTTCTAGAGAAAAGTTGTAGAGCTTGATAATGCCTACAAAAAAGTCAGCGACGGCATAAGTCTAACTTTTATATTTAAGTCGCAAAAAGTAGTATTTTATATTAAAAAAATAATTTAAATCGTTAGGTCATGTTTATTGGTCATATTATCAACAATTATGAATTCTTATCAAAATAAGTAAATTTATTATCTTAAGTGTTTAAAACAAAAGACTTTACCCTTTTACTGCATATAATTTCCCTTTTACTGCATAAATATTTAAAGAGATAATACGCTCACAAATAAGACACTCACAAGAAGACACTCACAAATAACGGTAATATAGTCGATATGCAAATGTATTAGCATGCAAATACACATACATATGCAGTAAAAATATAACCATTCATTTGGCAGTCAGGAAATAAATCATAGCACTCAGTACTAACCGAACCACACTCATAATTTCATCACAAGTAAAAAGTCTTACCGCCCAACGAAGTGCGCACGGGTCGTTATTTAAGTCGGGCTAGTTATTTAAAAAGTAGGTAAATCCTTGTTTTTTTTCGTTTGATTTCTCAATAACAATATTTGTTTAAAATATACCAGACAAAATATGTAGCAGTTTTATATATGGTGTATTTTTACAACGGTTTTATATAAATTTGTATATATGGTGTGTCAGTAAAGTAATGAGACTGACCGCCGCGCAACGCTCCAGCCGCCAGCAGCGCGATCCCCGATAGCAGGATTTATGGCGAGGGATCTAAGCTAAGCGACGCACTAGGCAGTAATTTTGTCCGAGGTGTGACGCAATGAGGATCACACACGGCGCGAAGGCCGTAGTGTCTGCACAACTAGAGTTGCCAACTACAGCGGCAGAGCCCGTCACCTCAGGAAGTTTAAACGATTAGTCGTTCTGTCTCCCTGAAGTGAACGCAGAAGACTTGGACAGAACAGTCCACCGTCAAGCTACGCCACAAACCCGTAAGAGGCCAACGCCTTAACTGCGAGATAGCCAGGAGTGTTACTCAGCGGGCTTACACTCACGCCCTTACTTCCAATTGCGACCAGATTACTCCGGTCTCTCGATTGGTTACGAGTTCGAGGTCGCTTGAGCGGTCCTCTCCCTTACAAAGCGGTGAAACGGTGTATACCGAATCTATCGCGGACCACGGCATCCTTTGCCCGGTTATTCACCCAGGATTGGGTAGCCGATGATCGTTTCAAGAGCAGTCGCCGTAAGGTCCGCAACCACCCCCGCTCTATAAGAAACAGTACTGCTTCCAGACTCCTCCGACTGTTAGTCAGAGTGCGCATTCGATTGGCAATGCCGCACGGAGCGCAGACCGTCCAGGAGCGCCAGAAGATTGATTCCTAGGGGAAACTAACCGTAAGGCCAGAGTCCTACCCAGGCTCGCACTTCATGCGTGGAGGCCGCCGGATGGGTGTTGACCCGTGAGTGTGACCAACCCTGAACAGAATGGGTCTTCGTGGCCAACTCAGCAAGGGCCCCTTAGCTCCCCTTGTAGTGTCAGCACAATGTTCGCCGACGATTCGGAACTACTGTGGCCTGCGAGCTTTCCCAGCGGGATATTGACGCCGTTATACTTAGAGCCAGGATAAAAATCTCTCTTTCAATGTCTCTAAATGTTCAGTGATGACATACACTAGATCGACAGCACCTCTGGTGTATGATTACTTCATCGCTGGCGATGTGCTTACAGAATTGCGAAGGTGAAGGATTTAGGGGTTCTCTTTGATTCTCAGCTTACGTTCAAGGAGCACATTGCTGATTTATCTAAGTCGTCTTTTAAATTACTGGATTTTGTTATTCGGAACCTAAAGCATTTTCACAATGTCCGGGTTATGCACACATTGTATAATTCAATTGTGGGAAGTAGATTGGAAACGAATGCAGCTACATGGAATCCGCGTGAGGATCTTTATATCACCATGCTGGATAAACTTCAAAAATGTTTTTTACGCTTTGTATGTTTCTAGAAATACGGTTATTATCCCTACATACACCCTACTCATTTTTTTACTAGGCATGGTGGGCTATATTTCCCTTAAATTGCATAGAGAAATGCTCACCATGGCCTACATTTTTAAGCTGATCCGGGACAAATAAATAAAATACAAACGGAGCTGCCATGGAATTCACCGACCAAAAATTGGGCCCATCATATATAATTATTACACTTCTGGGAGGTGAAGGGTGGATTCCGGCCTAACGACCGGCGGTGGTAGGTTTAGGGCAGCTGTCTTGCCACATGTGAGCGTACACCTTACCACCCATTCACTCCCCCTTCGAAACCATAGAATTTGAGATGCAGAAATAGCAGTTTTAGATATTTTTTCTAGAAAGGAGTTGATTATTTTCCTGGAGAGACCAAGATCTTTAAAAAGGTGAAACAAAGATTTAGCTGGCAGGCCACGAGCGCCTACTTCCACCGCGTGAAGGTGAACAGTGAAGCCGTTCCGGGTGACGGCATTTGCGAGGTCATGGTATTTATTTAATTTGTACTCGTGGTCTTTTGGGATATTTGATTCCCATGGAACAGTTAATTCTACGATAAGGACCATCTTCCGAGATAGAGAGTAAAGAGTTATATCTGGACGCAGGGCTGTGCATCCGGGACTTTGAGGGAATTTTTAATGCTTAGAGACCGAATCGACCTCCATAATCCAATCTGAAGCTTTCTCGATTATTGAGAAAGGTTTTGCAGTGAGATGTTTTTTGCCTTTAGAGCCAACCCGCACAAACTGTATTGTAGGTTTGGAGGATACTGTGGAACCCTTGTTGGCACGAGCCACTGAGAGGCTAATTACCTCGCGAATAACAGCAAGGACTTTGTCGTGGCGGTAGGTGTACCGTCCTTGATCCAAGGCTACCTTGCAGCCAGCTAGAATATGTCTAGCTGTGCAAGGGGTGTTTGCTACAAAGGGGACATGAACTATCCTCGGCATAGCTCCAACGAGCGAGGTTACTGGGGTCTGGAAGTGTATGCTGAAAGCATTTAAATAAAATTTCAGCATCTCTGGCGTCCAGTCATACAACATTACTTTCCAGTGCATTGGAGGAGGAATGCAAAAGTCTCCAATTGTTGTCCAATCATTCTGGCATGATAGTCCTAGCAGCGAAGATTTGTTTCTTTGTTCCGGATAACACCATTCGAGCTCGATCACATACTCTATTTGCGGAGCCGTCCTTGCGTACCAACTTAAGTCGATGGAGTCTCCTTACGCGTGCCTTGCAATACATAAATGTGCTACGTTCGACAGCGTCAGACCTGGATATTTTTACTGCGAGCCCACGATCTCTCCAAGGTATGGGCAATGCACTACCTGTTTATGCTAGAATAAGTTGTTTTGAATATCGATTGTGTTGTTATTGTTTTTTATTTAATTTTGTTACTCTTACTATTTTTAATACTTCAGCTTGCAAATTTAATGTCTTTTATATTTATGTATATTACATCTGAACGAATTGGTGTGTACTGTAATGTTGATTTGTTAAATAAATAAATAAATAAAATAACTAAATAAATCCAGTAACCTAAACGTAGAAGTGCGAGCCCGGGTAAGACGTGTGCCTGCGGGCCAGTTCCCCTGGTAATCACTCTTCGGGCACTCCTGGACGGTTTTCGGACTGTGCAATGTCAGCCAATCGACTGTGCATTCCGACTGATAATGGGGGGAGTCTGGAAACGGCTTTGTTTCCTATAGAGCATCGTTTCCTTGACAGCTTCCTTTCAGTTCATCATCGTGAAACGAGATTTGAATTACTGCACTGATCATCTCGGTTTTCGTTGTACAATCAACCTTGGAGAGTCGTTTTTGCAAATGGCCCAGAGGTTTTCGATCGGGTTGAGATTGGGGGAGTTTCCGGACCATTCGAGTACAGTAATTTGGCTCTGTGTAAAAAACTTTCACGTTTTTCGAATAATGGCATGGGGCAAGATCCTGTTGAAAAATTCCCTCATTAGTAAATAAATACAAACGGAGCTGCCATGGAATTCACCGACCGGAGTCGGGCCCATCATAATACTATTTTTTACACTTCTGGGGGGTGAGCAGTGGATTCCGGACTTACGAACCGGCTGTGGTAGGTTTAGGACAACTGTCTTGCCACATGTGAGCGTTCACCTTGCCACCCATTCACTCCCCCTTCGAAGCCATAGAATTTGAGATGCGCAAATCGCAGTTTTAGATAATTTTTCTAAGAAAGAGTTGATTATTTTTCTGGAAAGGCCAAGATCTTTAAAGAGGTGAAATAGAGATTTAGCTGGCAGGCCACGAGCGCCAACTTCCACCGCGTGAAGGTGAACAGTGAAGCCGTTCCGGGTTACGGCATTTGCAAGATCATGGTATTTATTTAATTTGTACTCGTGGTCTTTTGGGATATTTGATTCCCATGGAACAGTTAATTCTACAATAAGAGCCACCTTCCGAGATAGAGAGTAAAGAGTTATATCTGGACGGAGGGCTGTGCATCCGAGACTTTCAGGGAATTTATACTGCTTAGAGACCGAATCGACCTCCAGAATCCAATCTGTAGCTTTCTCGATTATTGAGAAAGGTTTTGTAGTTGAATGTTTTTTGCCTTTAGAGCCATCCCGCACAAACTGTATTGGGGGTTTGGAGGATACTGTCAAACCCTTGTATAACCTCGTGGAGCTCCCGTATCATATGGTTTGATAAGATGTAAATATATTGGTCCGAATTTGAATTCGGACCAAGATGATCAGGGCAGTAATTCAAGTCTGTCAAAACCTGGTAAATTCTATGCCTACAATAGTGAAAGGTGTTATCGAAGCAAAAGGAGAACACATTCTATATTAAAACTAACAATCTATAACTACCAGTACTGTTTTTGTATGTTTATGTCCAATAAAGCACTTTTCGAAGGAAAATATTCTTTGTTCCCATTAATTTGCACGGTACTGTATGTAAGGAATAATATAAATGCCATAGTACCTTCTTGGGAAATGGCGAACGAAGTGCAGGTTGATGCGGCAACTCCGATGCATCTCGTGCCCTTGAGAGCCGTGACGAGGGTAGGTCTGGTGGCGTCTCCGGCCTCGCCCAGGCCCAGCCGCCCGTACTCGCGGCGCCCCAGAGAGTACACTCTGCCCTCGCTGTCCAAAGCCACCGTATGATGAAGACCGCAGGCTACAAAAAAACAATCAGTAAAAAAGATTTTATTTATTTAATCATATTTCGGGAAACATGCCGCAGAGTATACAATAATATAGCAGTTACACATAATTATACGGAATATATAAATCTTTGATTGTTTATTTTTTTTATTTGATTTTTAAATCAATTAAATGAGATGATTTTATGATTTTTAAATCAATTAAATTTAAATTGAATGAGATGATGCGCGTTCAAAATTTAAATTTTCATTGCATCGCATGTTAACAGGAGATTCCGTCGACTGCTAATCGACTTCAAATAGGAAATAAATATTCAGGTGAAGTAAGTCCTTGGCTAACTTGCCAGGGGTGACACAACTGATTTTTTAATAATAAGGTTAGCTAAAGTAATTGTTCCCTTTGCGCACTTAATGATTCATTATTGGTTCCTTACTTATTGTAATTGCTGTTTTTTCACAATGGCCACTGTGAACTTGGATAACTTGGGTTTGAATTGGAATTTCCAATTCAGATAAATTTTAATTCAAGGCCATGTTATTCTTTTTTAAGTATCAGCTGTGTATTTGTCTTTCCGTTGGATTTTTTTGGTCAAATATTTTCGTTAATGCAAGCATGGTAAACTTGACATTTTTTATTATTTTCAAATATGAGATCCTGTGCCGGTGTTTTCTATTACAGCTTCTTGCAGTCTGGCTATAGAGTTACCGCAAATGTGTACTGTTAAGAACTGCAAACAATGTTGGAGAAGCTCGTGATTAAATAACCGAGCCTGGTCAATCGCCCGTCACCGTTGCTTCTGCATGACAACGTATAACCACAGATTTCACTGCAAACAGTTGCAAAGTTGCAGGAGTTGCGGCTGGAGATCTCGGTCACGTACCGTACTTGCCAGACTTTACTCCAATAGTTTTATTTTTTTTCTTTGGAATTTAGATAACTTTTTACAAGGGGGAAAAAAAATAACTTTGAAGAGTCAGTGAAAAACGCCTTGTCACGCCTTGTGAGTGCCTACCTCTTAAATTGTACAAATGCAGATATTGAACACCTTATTCGATAATTCAATCTTTATAATAAAAACATAATAGTATGTGTAGTAATATAAATTGATGATTTCTAAATATAATTTTATTTTAATTTTTGTGAATTTATTTTGTATATTATTATTACCTATTAATACTTATTAATACATATATAAATATATATTTATTTATTTTTATCATGTTTGAAAATAAAATAATACGTTATTGACAATTTTCATGACATTTTCTTACGAATTTTTAATTAGGTAATTAAGATATTTCTGTTACATTAAGTATCATTTTGTTTATTTATATAAATATAATATTATAGATTTCTTAGGATATTTAAAATAAAATGTCTTCCTTGGAACAGGCGGCAGTCTAGGTAGTTAAGACTTTTGTATATTGAATCTACTCATAATTTGAACTCAGTAAATAATTTGAAAATTTGAAATAGCAACTTTAAGTAACATTTTAATCCTTTTCTGAACACTTCATTCTATAGACAATTTACTTACTGATTATGTAACATGATTTAGGAATTATTGCTTGTATTTTTATATTTTTACTCTGATTATTATTTGATTCTTTCCAAATTGGACTCCTTGATTATTATTATTATTATTGATTTATTTATTTGCGAGATCATTCAACGGATTTGCCTTTCTATTATTTTTTATTTTTTTTGAATTTTTTGGATTTGGTATGTCTATTTTTGATATTTCTTAATGCTCTTTAGACAATGCAATGTAATATTTAGACAATGTAATGGTTGATTTTGTATAGTTTATTGACTTTCATATTTCTAACGTGATTTAATTTTATTTTTGCCAGATATATGATATGTTTAAAATATGAATATTATAAAAAATGTATTTATTAATTGTAAGTTCTATACCCTCGCCGAGTTTTTTTGGAACAAATAAACTTTGAACTTTGAATTGAGGTTTTTTTTTTTATCGTCATCGTTCCATCTTCGAATAACCATTATTTCTACCTACTGTTTGTTTCTTTAAATCCCGTTGGAATATTTGGGACTCGATAAATAGCAAATGGCCTTTCGGGATTCCATTTTCATTATATATTTTTTTTAATAGAATTCCGGAGCAATTTTTTTTCACGACGACTCGTGGCCGCCTTGCGAGTCGTCTCGGAAGTCGCTCCCGTGCGGCGCTCTGGCTGTGGCGGCCGGCGCGTGGGTGCGCGTCGCCACTCTCAGCCACTCGCCGAGTGGCGGCTGCGACCGGCGACCACGTGCATGCGGAAGTCGTAGGTGCCGTATAGGACTGCGAGGGACCACCCCTCGCTAGACTCCAATTTGTGCGGTGCGAGGTGGTGGGATCGACTTACGAGTTATCTCCGTATTTATTGAACTCAATAAATAATTTGTAATTTGCAAAAAAAAAACATTCATAGGTTCCTATCCGCGAGAGTTTTACAGCAGAGGAAATAAGCAACTCGCATTAAAATGATAAATCTGCATAGATAATAAGGGGTCAATATTAATATAATAACGAATGTTTCAATTATACCTCTTATATTTTATGAGATTATTTATAGATTATTTATAGTAAGATGTCATTTTTTTATTTGTTTATACGGGTTTCAATAAGAATTACTCTTTTTAAAGTTGAGATAGACTAATAGATGGCATTTTATCTACCCGTATTATTTATGTGATGTTAATTAGCCTATAAAATGATGTATTTTATGACAAAAACAAGTGAATGTTATTATTGTTATCATTCGTTAAATTATTAGGTTTTTATAATTAATCAGTCTTGTATAAAATAACATTAATTATCAATGTTTATTATAGATTGCCAAATAAAGGAGAATGACCAAAGGTGTTTCAAATGTACACCGCTAGCGAGACCTTTGGTGACGAATAGTCCACTAAATATACAGTAACTTTCACTAATCCACGAAAAAAAAATACGTCGTCAGTGAAAAGTTACGACCGATTGACATGAATAAAACCACTGTAAAGTATGATCATTATGGTTTTTCTTTTCCGCATGCTTTATTTATATAACAAGGGAGCAAAATCAACCTCAGCGATAATCTAACACGAAGCAGGAAGCGACACACACACACACACACCCTCTTTTTACACCCTCACAAACACAAACAGATATACACGCAGTTTATTTCAAAATGCGCATTTGGTAGTATGTTTTTGATTATTTTTCTCACAAAAAGGTAAAAAAACATGATTTTTCTATTTAGTCATAACTTTTTACTGACAGTATATTTTTGACTGCAGTCTGGTTCGAATTAATCAGTATTTAGGGGACTATTTTCGTTACATAGTCTTGTTAGTGGTGGACATTTGGACCAAGCCCATACATTTTTGGTCATTATCCTTTGTTTTGCCGGACGATGCTGTCAGCGCCACCTGCAAATCACCAGCGCAAAAGGGTTGCCAAAACATAGTATGGCATTAAGCAATTTAATACGCTATATAATCAATGCTATATAACACACACAGCAATATGGCTTCACCAGAAGCTCTACTACTAGACGCTGGAGTCATGCTGATTAAGAATATATTTGATGTTTGAGAGCGGTCACAGGATACTATTGTTATTATCTGTGATCGCGGGAAGGCATTGAATTGTGTCGATGTTATGTTGTTGTGTTACTACTCTTTATTGCGAAATTTCACAAAGGGTATGTTTATTAGTTGTGCGGCTTTAAAGCCGCAAAGTCTGTATACTTTACCTATTTTCATTCCTTACTAAGTTATGGTCTCATGTTTTGGGGAATGGCGGAAATTCGGAAAGAATCTTTAGACTTCAAAAAAGAGCGATTCGCAATTTATTTACCATATCATCGCTAACATCTTGCAGGCTGTATTTCGTTGAATCTGGTATCATGACAATGTATGCCGCTTATATATACCAGGGTGTTATGTTTGCAAGAAAAAATATCAGCACCACTCTAACAAATTCGGATGTAACAATAGTACACCAAAATCACAATAAAATAAAATTGAATTGAAAATATAAACTACTACTCAAACTCAATCTACCCTCGGCTTTAAAACATGCGACGGTAACACTGTAAATAAAATACAAACGGAGCTGCCATGGAATTCACCGACCGAAAATCGGGCCCATCATATATAATTCACTTCTGGGAGGTGAACGGTGGATTCCTGACTAACGACCGCCTGTGGTAGGTTTAGGACAGCTGCCTTGCCACATGTGAGCGTGCACCTTAGCACCCATTCACTCCCCCTTCGAAGCCATAGAATTTGAGATGCGGAAATCGCGGTTTTAGATAATTTTTCTAGAAAGGAGTTGATTATTTTCCTGGAGAGTTAGTTAGTTAGTTAGTTATACTGGGCGTTCCTCCGCAAGTCGACATCCAGTGTGCCTATTTTGCGTGTAACGGGGGTAGCTCTATTCCACCCACCCCAGTTCCTCTACGAAAGCCAGCAGGGCTTTCAGGTTTCCTGCTGCCTCGCGCAGGGTGCCTGGAGTCCCAAGGTGTTTTGTCCTGTATACTTCTACCTGTTTACAATCTAGCAGAATGTGTTTTGTGGTTTCTTCCGCCTCCATGCATGCTCTGCACATAGGGCTATTCGTTCCGCCCATGTTGAAGAGGTGTTTGTTTAGTGTGTTGTGTCCTGTTATCAGTCCCACTAGTTTGCGTAGTTGGGGCCTTTTTGTCCTTAGAAGTGTTTTGGTAAGTTTGTGGTTGTATTCCACTACTATTTCTTTGGTTTGTCTGCAGGTGTCTATCTCTTTCCAGTGTGTTTGATGTAGTTGTTTGTAGTGGTTGTCAAGTTGGTTGTTTATGTGCGAGTAGGGTAGGGGCACGATAGGTTCGGGTCCGTATGCCGGTGTGTCTGAGCCCTTACGGGCTAGTTCATCCGCAGCATCGTTTCCTCTTGAGTTACTGTGTCCCTTGATCCATTTCAGTGTCACCTTATTGCCTTTTCCGCATACCTCGAGGAGGCTTTGGTGGCATTCGTATATGAGCCCAGATGTAAATCTATCGCTTCCCAGTGCCTGTAGCACTGACCTGCTGTCCGATAGAATACATATGTTTTCGTGTTTTAGCTGCCGCTGTTTCACTGCGTTGCAAGCTTCTATTATTCCCATACATTCTGCTTGGAATACTGTGTTGTGTGCTCCAAGTGGTTTGGAGATGTGTATATTTAGGTCTTCCGAGAAGACCCCACATCCTGTACCTTTGTTGGTTTTTGATCCATCTGTGTAGATTCTTAGGTCCGTTTTTCCAAGATCTTTAAAAAGGTGAAACAAAGATTTACATGGCAGGCCACGAGCGCCTACTTCCACCGCGTGAAGGTGAACAGTGAAGCCGTTCCGGGTGACGGCATTTGCGAGGTCATGGTATTTATTTAATTTGTACTCGTGGTCTTTTCGGATATTTGATTCCCATGGAACAGTTAATTCTACGATAAGGACCATCTTCCGAGATAGAGAGAAAAGAGTTATATCTGGACGCAGGGCTGTGCATCCGAGACTTCCAGGGAATTTATACTGCTTAGAGACCGAATCGACCTCCAGAATCCAATCTGAAGCTTTCTCGATTATTGAGAAAGATTTTGCAGTGAGATGTTTTTTGCCTTTAGAGCCAACCCGCACAAACTGTATTGGGGGTTTGGAGGATACTGTGAAACCCTTGTTGGCACAAGCCACTGAGAGGCTAATTACCTAGCGAATAACAGCAAGGACTTTGTCATGGCGGTAATTGTACCGTCCTTGATCCAAGGCCACCTTGCAGCCAGCTAGAATATATCTAGCTGTGCAAAGGGTGTTGCTACAAAGGGGACAGGACTCTGGCGTCCAGTCATACAACATTACTTTCCAGTGCATTGGACAGCTTCCAGCAACATTGGAAGGTATATTCCGTACCGCTGTATGCAGAATATGGCCCTCGGGGAAAAAAGACTTACCTATTTGCGTCCATTGTACTGTTTCTGCCATTGGTCTGCTTGTGAGTTCACCATTTTCCATGACCAATTCCAAGGGAGGTTCGTTGAATCCCGGCGAAGGTTTCGCCATATACATGACTGTCTCGCTCTCCTTCACCGGAATACCTGCCAAAGAATATCGAAATTTGTAACGTAGTTTGTAGCGTAGGATGAAGAAATTGAAGTTTTATTTATTTATACGAGGGCGGGTCAGTATTTTGTTTATTTATTTATTTATTTATTAGTCGACAAAAAAAATATACCGTTAGCACTTAACATAGATTGTGTTGCTCCTAACTAGGCAGAGCCTGTTCTAAGGAGAACACCAATATAAATGATGATAAACTACATAATTTACAAAATAAAAATAAAAAATCTGAATCAAATTAAGTTAAAATGTAATTGACACTACACCAAAATAATATTACAACTATAAACAAATAATACTAAATAATAATTTATAATAATAAATAATAATGTATAATAGTAATAATACATAATCATTTATAATAATAACTAATAATAATTAATAATTAGTAAAAATACGTATATATTAAGTACTTAAATAAGGTAAATATAAATATGTGTATATCAAACAAAAAAAAGGTGTTTTTTTTTAATACATTTATTTAATTTAAAATTGTGATAAATGTTTTTCTGTCTCTCTCCTACCAAGGTTTATTAACCATAATGTAAGGTGATATTTTCGTTGTTTGCTGCTAATTCCCAATATGTCCCTACTACTCATGATATTAACCATTCTTGGAGCAAGAAAGCTGAAGTGACGTTGTCCAAAAGACGTTAAGACGTTTCGGCACTTCAAAGTCTCCCTTATAACGACCTGATCTCTGACTGTTTTCCGGAGAAACACAATATTCGTCGTCATTATTGTTTTTGAGATGAAGTATTGCTTTGAGGCACTACAACTGCCTTTGAGTTCTATACACTTTGTCCAACGTTTTACCAACTTTTTTATCCCTTCCAAAAAATAAGATTTTTCGATGTCATCACTATAGGTATTTGTTTGTAAGATGATTTCATCGTTGGAGTCAAATCTCTTTCCGCCGAGCCATTTCTTAAGGTTTGGGAACGAGAAATAGTCACTCGGGGCTAAATCCCGAGAAAAGGGCGGATGAGGGAGCAATTCGTAGCCCGTGCTTGTATGGCCACAACGGAATTCAGTAAACCACTCCTTTACCACTGAAATTGATGGTGCGGAGTCCCCATAGTATTTATCGAGCTTAGCCTTGGTTTGAGTGATTGTTTTTTTTTCCAAAAAATAATGCTTAATGAGCTATTTTTATTTTGGCTGATATGAAATTATTTTGGCTGATATGCACAAACTTAAAGACGCAGCTTGTTCAAATTTTGACAGGAGTCAACTGACAGTTGCCACTGACAGCTAACAGTGTGTTGCCCTTTTAGTTAACCCTTCAGGCCTCGCGACTCGCGGTTAACCCTCAGTTTGACTGCGATATCGCAGTCGCGGGGCCTGAAGGGTTAAGAGGTGGGCAATTCAAAAAGTCACGAACTTATTGACCCGCCCTTGTATATTTTATTTATTCCAGTTTACATGTCGTATGTAAGGTAACGTAAGCAAAAAACAATGCTGTAAGTTAAAAGGCAATTTAGTCGCTCTTTGCTGTCTCTTTGCTTTGCTATCTAACTCGATATCCTTCTTAAAATATGAGTTCCAGATCTGACAGGGCTGTTCCAAAATGGCATGACATAGATTTTTAGCATCAGTTCCTCTGTAATAAAGTGAAAAGCTCTCCAAATGAGGAACAATAGAGAGTTTGCCTGCTCCACTATTGCAGTCACATTTTCTTCCCATTTTAGGTCTTAGGTGACTATTAAGCAAAGATCCTTTTGTGATTTTGCAACACGAAGATGGGTCTTTTCCAGAAAGTATGGCTGCTTAGCGTTTTTTTCCGAGATGAAGAACAACACATTTTTCAATATTCACAGCTATTCAGTTGTTTTGAGTTTGGGAGCTAACGCAGTTAGGCCACTAAGACCCATGCGTTTCAAAATCATGAGTCAACCCATCCGGCGGCCTCCACGCAGAAGTGTGAGCCCGGGTAGGACTCTGGCCTGCGGGACAGTTTCCCCTAGGAGTCAACCATCGGGCGCTCCTGGACGGTTTGCGCAGCGTGCGTCATCAGTCAATTGATTGTGCATTCAGACCGACAGCTAGGGGAGTCTGGAAACAGTAGTCTCCTATAGAGCGGAGGTGGTTGTTAACCTTACGGCAACTGCTCTTGAAACGACCAATCGGCTACCTGATACCGGGTAAAGAGCTGGGCAAAGGATGCCGTGGTTCGCGATAGATTCGGTAGACACCGTATCACCGCAAGGAAGAGGACTGCGCAAGAGACCTGTTCCTGTAGTCAGGAGGCAGGAGGGATCCTGAAGGTTAATTCCAGATGGATATCCTTCCAAACTGGTAGTCAGGGGGCAAGGCTGCCCGCTGGGTACCTTTCCCGGTGCCTCGCCGTAAGGCATTGGCCTCAGGCGAGCAGGTGGCATAGACAGTGGATGGTTTTTCATCCCAAGTCTTCTGCGGTCACCTCACGGGAGACAGAACGATCTAATATCGTTAAAACTTCCTGAGGTGACGGGTTCGCCCGTTGCAGTTGACAGCTCTAGTTGTCTGTCTCTCGGTGAAAATTGAGTATCGCGCAGTGATAAAATTCCTTCATTAGAAAGGGAAAAAGATCCAGGAAGTAAGATGAGTTAGAATTTGGACAAGGTGAAGCCTCCCCTTCATTTACAACGGCCAAACATTGGGTAACCGAGGACGAGCATTTTAGACGAGGAAAATTACAGGCGCCCGAAAACCGCAACAACTGATGAAATAGTCGATTCAGTGCATCAAACTGTGATGGTGCTGTGTTATAAAAACCTACCCTCGTTTTTGGGGCACGTATCAGGTTATTATTATTAAAATTTTGCGAAGAAACATAGCTGACATCTCACTTTTACTACGAATTTTAAATGGCTCGATTGATTGTCTTGAACTACTATCTAAAATATGTCTCTAGCCGGGCACTTAGAAATAAGGCTCTCCTTCTTGTACCTGGCTTTAAAACCAAATACAGCCGTAATTCTTATTTTATAAGGGTATGCGAAACTTTCAACACCCTGAATGCCGACATTGATATTGACTCCTTTTTCACAAATATAGATACTATAAGGAAACAGGTTGTAGGGTGATTTTGTGATGACCAGGCTTAGATTTTCTTCTTTTATTACAGTTGTCAACATGTTTTCTACTGTACAATTTAGTATCGTCTTGTTTAATATCTTCTTTATGCTTAATATCAGTTCTAAATTCACGTTATTATTATTGTCATTATCAGTGGTAACTTGTAAATGGCTCTAAGCTTCTTATTTGTGTTCACTACAAAATTATTGGCTGTAAGTTATCCTTAAGAAAATAAAATAAATAAAAATAAATAAAATAAAATAGTTACTAACCTAGTTGTGAGTAGTTGTTGAGTCCCCAGGCGAATATGGTTCCGTCGGCGGTGCGCAAGAACGAGGAATGAGATCCGGCCCAAATAGTAATCTGTCTCTGATCCTCAACTGACTGCCTGATAGAGGAGTTGTGAGCTGAAGAAGTAGCACCGGCGCCAGCAAGCGGCGTCTTCGAACGAGATCGCACCCCGCTAAAAACAAAAAAAACCACATCAGCTATATCTCCAATGCCATTATATATAGTATTAGATTGCTTAGGGCGGATTTCTATATGCGACCTGCGAGTAAAAGTAAAAGTATAAGTCGAACCATCAGTTTCGAGAAACCTATGGTTTGCTTACGTCAAAAATGCATTTCACAATCATCTGTCGGTTAAACAATCGGTAAGTTAGTCAAACCGATGGTTCAGATACATTTTATAGCAGCGCCATCTGTTAAAATGGATTGTAAGCATAGATAAGACATTTCATAAAAGTTTATTAAATATTACGAGGATAAATAAATATTGTAAATTTTATATTCTTACTTCAAATACTTATTTCCTCCTATTAAAAATATAAGCATAATTTTTTGATTAAAAAAATGCTGTCGTTCAGGATTTATTCCTAGTAATAAACTCTTTTGACAGCTGTTGCAACATGAAGTTAGCAACACCGAAACTACGGCATAAATACGGTTCGGCTGATTGGTTAACTTGCAATTCCTTCAGAGTTGCTTGCAGTTGTTGCTAAATTTCGTTCACCTTTTAATAGCTGTCAGATACGCTTTCCTGCATTCGACGTTCTGTGTTTTCTTTCGTTTTCTTTCGTGTATACGCTTCGTATTATGGTGCCTACGGCTAAAATGGACAAGTTGGTTATCGTATGCGTTATCATCTTCAAGCGAGTGGGATTCGAGTACTTAATATCGACCTCCACCTCGTTCGATCAACAAGGTAACTATTTGGTTTTCTGCAGTTTTTATGGTTTATATTGATACTTAACCCTTCAGGCCTCGGCCCCTCAGCCGATTGACAAGTTGAAGTCCCAAAAAATTTTAGTAAAAATTAGTAAAAAAATTGAATTATGACACTGTTTCACCAAAACATTAATTAATGCCAAACCACTGTATCCATAATTAAAATAAAACATATTAACATAATAAAACATAATAAAATGAAATAAATTAAATTAAAATAAAACTAAAACTGGGTCGTCACGCTGCATCGTGTTTTGGCCGATATCGGCCAATCGGGGCTTGAGGGGTTAAGCGATAATTTTGTTAATAATGGACATTAAAAGTCTAATGGTATCTTATGCCGCATATAAATATTCGCAACAACATGCACTGCAAGAGCAGCACTATGTAGACGGCATCGCGCGCGAGAAATCTACTAAACATACCAAAACGGACAAGAAGTATCGCAACAAGCGTGAAGAAATGCTCATAGCTTGTTCGTAGTATGCAGGGATACACAGTTCCAGCGCCGGGACCAGTAAATCCCAAGTAGTAGGTTCCACGCTCAGAAATCACCCTCTGGGTGGAGCCATCAAAATAAAGAAAATGTTTCACGGTCTGTAACTATACAGACCATGGAAATTTGTTACATCGCATCCATGGATCGCAACGTACTCGTCGCAAAAGCTCTTAGCGTGTTTGCTATGCCCGCCCAGTTAGTGTGCCCAGATTTACATATTATGGAAATTGGTTGCAACCCCTGTTGTATTGCATTGTTGCAAGTATTTGTATTTAGCTTTATGATAATAAAATAAAGCTTAAGGAAACCGAAGAAAAAGTAAAATTTTGCGTATGTTTTTTTCAGGACCTATGGCATATCCACATTGCATCGAATTTTGTTAGCCTTGCGCTTTTATGCAATACGGAGCATGGTAATATCGGTGAGAGATTTCATCGGCAAGCGTATCGACTGCAAGCGCGTGCCGCATAGTCTGAATTGTTTCCTGGAGGAAATTCCAGTCATGGTTTTTATAATACCGCCCGACTTTCAAATGTCGTTAGCGCTTTGGTCTGTCACATATCGAAACCCAGTCTCCAGGTATATGTATAAACATTTAAGTCTTTCCGATTGTTCGATTATATGACTTGATACTATTTAGTTATGTTTCTGATTCAATGACATTGTGTTCTTTTTAAACATACCATCTCTAATTTTGCAAAATTTATTTTATTTTATTTATTAATTGAAAAAAATATATAGGAATTATTTTTACACAATGATTTTGCGTCACTCCCAACTAGGCAGTGCCTGTTCCAAGGAATACGCCAATTTTATATAATATTATTTTCAATAAAATAAAAATAGTTTTTTGAAAAAGATGTTAATAAAATTGTTATAGTAAATTAAAAAAAAAAACATTCGCAAACTAATCATTCAAAAATCAAAATAATTATTAAGAAATAAAAGCAGTGAAAAATAAATCCTAATACTAATTATTATTGTATAAAAATAAAAACTTGAATTCACTCTTGTTTACATATATGTATATTCCCAACTAGCACAGTAATCCAATAACAAAAGACTACAAGTAAACCATGACTAATAAAGCACCTATAAATGCCTTGGTGTAGAGTGTCTTACTTATAATAGCATTACATAAGGATAAATACGCTCAAGATCATTTGTTTGTATATCTTTTTGTTGTAGTTTACTACAATGTTATCTTATAAGACAGTAACAAGTCTAATAGTCTAATAAGAGCATATACGAAGTCTAAATAGTCTTCCAAAGAATAATAGTCTTATAGTGGTCTTATAGACGCATTTTGCAAGAGCCTTGATTTTATAACATACTTAGTTGAGATCACTATACGACTACAAAACAATCTCGTAGCCAACTAGCACAGTAATCCTATAACAAAAGACTATAAGAAAACCATGACTAATAAAGCACCTATAAATGTTTTGGTGTAGAGTTTCTTACTTATAATAGCATTACATAAGAATAAATTAAATTCTCTCAAGAGCATTTGTTTGTTTATCTTTTTGTTGTAGTTTACTACAATATTATCTTATAAGACAGTAACAAGTCTAGTATCTTATAAAACTAATTACACTTTCATCAGACAGTTATGAGAGCAAAAAAGCTTCTAAAGTGCTAGGCCAATGCTAAAGAGTCTTTAAGTGAGCTCGCGAAGCTATTATGATTCAACGGTGGTGAGCTAGTCTTGACCAAAAGTATTATGAGCGCTACTTTACCTATAGAAGTATTATAAAGGCAATGGTAAAGAGTGATTTTTGAAACACGGCGAACGACTGTGCGTTAGACCATGTGCGCGTAACGATTTTGCAAAGTTAAATTTATTTTTAAATGGCCGATTTTCAAGAATGGAAACGATTCAAAAGGAGTGGAGGATACAGGAGAAGAGTAAATAAGAGACATGCAGAATGGGTAACCCTAAATACGCTATCCGAATTAAGCTCCGAAAAAGCGGGAATAAACAATTCATTGGAGGGTTCCGTACAATCCGACAGTGACTTAGATTTGGTTAGTGATAGTATTGACGAAAATGAATATGAATCAGAAGACGACAAAATGGACATTGAAAAAAACATTAAATTTCGAGAAGATGTTAAAATATGGGCTATTAAATATAATATATCGCACTTAGCGTATAACGAACTTTCTGTTATTCTTAATAAGAGAATTAATAACATTTTACCTATGGATGCCCGCACGCTTCTTCAAACAACAAGAGAGAAAATACAGATTGTTCCATTGGGAACTGGTCATTATTGGCACAATGGCTTAAAGAAGCAGTTAACAAAAGTTTTTGAACACAATGTCGTTTCTTCAATTGATAATATTACACTGAATGTTAATATCGATGGTTTGCCCCTATAGGTACAACAGCTCAAGGAAACAATTTTGGCCAATATTATGTAGTATATTTGAATTACCACTCTTGCCTCCACTAGTGATAGGTAAGTATAAGCAATAAGCTCGCCTTTTCTTAAGAATAAAGAGTTTTATTATTATTATTATTATTATTATTATACAAGCTATGTGATTGCTTATAGTTCAATGAAACTACGAAGGTATTTTCGGACCTTGTTTGGACATTTATTGCTCGTCCAATGGCTGCACAAATTTTGAGTGGTGTATTCTTTTATTGGTGTATTCTTTTATTATATTGATATTTTTATGTTTTGAGTGAACATGTTTTTTGTTTAATTATACGGTTTCATAAAAAAAATGGTCGTTTAAGTCTTGAGCCACGTCTTTGAGCCACGATCGGACAGAATCTGGTCGTAACGTGATAGATGTTAGAAAATTTATTTTTTACATAGCGTGCGCTGTCATGGATATCAACTAATGTTATCATTGTTATAATTAATGGTTCATGTTTAGTCTGTTAACCCTTCAAATGAAAGGCGTCCTTTTGGGGATGCAAGTTTTAATACACTGGAATGAAAGGCGTCCTTTTGGGGATGCGATGGGGGCCGTTTGCGAAAAAATCCATTTAAAAATAGAACGGGCTTCTTTATTTTATCGAATGATGCCAGAAAATAGCCAAAGATTCGTTACTATTAAATTCTACGATAGTATCATGCGATAAAAGCTGTACGATAATTACAACGCCGCCAACGGTCGATGGAAATTTCCAAACGACAGTGCGATACAGCGCCGAGCGAGTGCGTGGCAACGCGATACCGTTATTGCAATTGTAAGTGTTTTTAGTTGGATTTTACCCGTAAAAGTGAGTTATATGCATTCTAAAATTGTGTAGGAATGATAATTACCGATTGGAGAAGGCCATTTCCTTTTTTCACGTAGTTTTTAGTAAATTTCTGAAATGACGCAACACGACAATGGCGGTCGCGATCAACATTTTTTTCGAAACGAACGAAATCTCGCGAGTGTAGTGAAAATATTGGTTTATTTCGCTTATAAAATCGTTATTATTCAATGTAGGAGGTATATACTCAAGGAATTAGATGTATTTTGGTATTTACACGTCGTTTACAAACTGACCACGTTTTCAGAGTTCATAGTTTGGCGGCAAAAACCGAAATTTATCAATGTGTATAGAGAAGGCTTGAATTTCTATCGATAAAAACAACAACAAAAATACGGATTTTTTTTTTTATTTTCGATATTTTTATTTTTGAGAAATTTGGTTATTTGAATATCGGATTTTATAGGAAAACTAAAATGCAGCTTAAAATAACATACAACTTTTTTTCAATTTGGGCTTATTTACTGAGGAAATCAAGACTGTGTCTCACCATGCGGTGTAAGATCGTTATACCAGCCTGGGGTGACGGGTTCCCCCGTTGTAGTCGACAACCCAAGTTGTTAGTCAGACTGCACAGTCGATTGGCTTATGCCGCACGGTGCGCAGACCGTCCAGAAACGCCAGAAGTTTGATTCCTAGGGGAAACTGCCCATAAGGTGGGGGAATTCAAGCTGATTAGGGGAAGAGTTGATAATCCTAGCATAGGAAACTAACCATAGGGCCAGAGTCCTACCCAGGCTCGCACTTCATACGTGGAGGCCGTCGCATAGGTGTTGACCCGTGAGTGTGACCAACCCTGAACAGAATGGGTCTTCGTGGCCACCTCAGCGAGGGCCCATTAACTCCCTCAACGGTCAACAGCGGAGAGACCGGACTATTCTTCTAAGGTTGGTCAGATTATCAACGATCCTCCTAAGTACTATTTTGTTTTATTTTTCAGATATGTTGCGCGCTTGCCGTTCCACGTCTATGCGGCCCCCGTCTAGCTTTCGTCGCCGAGCTTCATAAGGTCAGTACTTATTAATTTAATTTTGAATTTTATTTTGACCTTACGGCGACTGCTCTTGAAACGACCATCGGCTACCCGATCGGACGACGACGGTGGACTGTTTTGTCCGAGTCTTCTGCGCTCACTTCACGGGAGATAGAATGATTATACGTTAAAACTTCCTGAGGTGACGGGCTCGCCTGTTGTAGTTGACGACTCTATTTGATCATTCGGCTACCCGATACCAGGAGATAGTTTGATACCAGGAAAAAATTTGGCAGTAACTGATAGCGGAGGCGCTTGGTCTGCCCGCTGAGTCAACTGCCCGGTACGTCTTCTACGCTCATCCCGCAGCTGAAAGAACGATCACATATCGTTATACCAGCCTGGGGTGACGGGTTCGCCCGTTGTAGTCGACACCGTCCAACTATGCAGCTTTCCGGTAGCGAACGCTTTCGTTTAGCTCGGGCCAAAAGATCAATTGTAGGTAAACTCTGATTGGTTCAACACGATTCAACACCTATTCAGTTATTTTATTTTATTTTATTAATTTACCATATAATACGTCATATAAACACCATTTACATAATATGGTTGAGTTGGGAGAGATTGAGCACATCCTATGGTGAAAATGTTTAACCGCATTCCTAACTAGGTCAGAGACCCGTATCTAGGGATGCTGATTTTTGTTTAATTGTATCGACGAGCTGACTCTTTTGATATTATGAACTTAAGTTGCATTGCATAATACATAAGAATATATACATACGCATACATACACACATACATAAATATATATATACATACCTACACATATATATACATAGCATCGTGCTCGCATTCATAATCTATTTGCGGAGCCGTCCTCGCGCACCAACCTAAGTCGGTGGAGGCCCCGTCGGATAGGTGTCGACCCGTGAGTGTGACCAACCCTGAACAGAATGGGTCTTCGTGGCCACCTCAGCTAGGGCCCATTAACTCCCTCATCGGTCAACAGCGGAGAGACCGGACTATTCTTCTAAGGTTGGTCAGATTATCAACGATCCTCCTAAGTACTATTTTGTTTTATTTTTCAGATATGTTGCGCGCTTGCCGTTCCACGTCTATGCGGCCCCCGTCTCGCTTTCGTCGCCGAGCTTCATAAGGTCAGTACTTATTTATTTAATTTTGAATTTTATTTTGACCTTACGGCGACTGCTCTTGAAACGACCATCGGCTACCCGATCGGACGACGACGGTGGACTGTTTTGTCCGAGTCTTCTGCGCTCACTTCACGGGAGATAGAATGACTATACGTTAAAACTTCCTGAGGTGACGGGCTCGCCTGTTGTAGTTGACGACTCTATTTGATCATTCGGCTACCCGATACCAGGAGATAGTTTGATACCAGGAAAAAATTTGGCAGTAACTGATAGCGGAGGCGCTTGGTCTGCCCGCTGAGTCAACTGCCCGGTACGTCTTCTACGCTCATCCCGCAGCTGAAAGAACGATCACATATCGTTATACCAGCCTGGGGTGACGGGTTCGCCTGTTGTAGTCGACACCGTCCAACTATGCAGCTTTCCGGTAGCGAACGCTTTCGTTTAGCTCGGGCCAAAAGATCAATTGTAGGTAAACTCGCATCGCAGGTGAACAATTATTTTGACACGTCCAAGAGCAGCGGTTTTTAGCCGTCAATTGTACACGACGAAAATGTAATATAATGTATTCTTCAAATCTAAACTAACATAAAGATTGGTAAGATGAATAAATGAATTAATGAAAATCTCTTTATTGCACAATAAAAAAAAGGTACAATGGCGGACTTATTGCTACATTACAATATCTTCCAGTCAACCAACACAATATCTTCCAGTCAACCAACCCAATGGGGTCGATTCTGCAACCACGCCTGCTTATATACGTACGACTGTGTATACGCGTATCACTGCTTATACACAGCTTTGCTGTTAACGAAATCGTTTAAATTGGTATTCTCCAACACTCTTGTCAACAGCACGTCTGCGGAACGTTGACGTCATACATACGCGTCATAGTACCAACACAATATTAATAAATTCGGAGATATTACTAATTTTTAGATTATATAATGAAATATATAAAAAAACATTACAAAAAATATAGATATTTATAAGAATATCAACATCAAATAAAACAAAAATCCGTGGGAATTGCCATATTTTGGTTTTTATCGAGTTGCAACACTTGCTCTGTCTCAATCCAAATGACAGCCGTAGGTATGAGCACTTGAAATTAGAAATAACCGGTTACCTTGTTTTATCATCATCATCGATAATAGCTTTTTGCAATTTAATTACGTAACATCCCGCAAGAGATGCATATGAAGTAGCGGCGCTAGGGGGGGTGGGGGGGCGGTGGAGGCGGTCCGCCCCGGGTGCCAAGCGCACCAAGGGGTGACAGTGGCTCTGCGCTCGCGTCCGCCAGGCGTCCGTATAAGCCAACGTATCCAAATAGTAGAAAGAGCTACTTCTTATGCAATTAGAAAATGTGGGGACTTGGATATTTCAATGGAAAGAAAAAGGAGGAGGAAATTAGAAGCCAGAGACGCTGGACTAACATTGCAAGAAGAGCTGCAGAGATCAATGTTGGAATGTCTTGATAGATTTCACAAAGAACTTTATCATCGTTACAGAGCAATGGATGTCTCGTAACATTTGGTGTTGTGCAGCCTAAAGCTCTTCTTTCATCAACAGAAGAGGAACTTCGTGATATAGTTCAAAATTTGACGAAAATGTATGCTGAATTTTCTGGGGAGGATATTGTTTTGGAGATTGCTAGGCTGCGTCGGCACTTGGAAGCCGCCAGCATCTCTTCCCAAGTGGCGGTCAAGTGGACAACCTTAAAGTTCCTGAGGTTTATTGTAAAATGGGACTATTCTGAGTATGTTCCGAGTCTAGGGCTCTGTCTAAGAATTTTCTTAACCATTTGCGTTTCGGGCTTCATGTGAAAGGAGCTTTTCAAAACAAGTTTAGTATTTATTATTTTACTTTGGAGGGTGCCCAATAGAGAACCGCCCCGGTTGCTAACCTATGTAGCGCCGCCACTGTGCATATGTAGTGTCGCCAAATTACGCAACATCCCTTGCGGGATGCGCGCGCCACCGTCTCTTCTTTCCTAAAAACTTTCCACGACAAGGAGATCTACGGAGACATAAGACTCCGTACATCTAAATTAGAAGAAATATGTTTGCCAGGAATGTAAATAAGCCTTTTCAGAACAAAGAATTCTGAAGAAACATGTAGACACTGTAGATCTAAAATTTAATAAATATGTTTGTCAAGAATGCGGTCATGCCTTTTCACAACGAGAACATGTCGACGCCGTACAGGGACATGTCGACGCCGTACATCTAAAGTTAAAGAAATACATTTGCCAGGAATGTAGTCGTGCGTTTTCACAACAAGGAAGTTTAAAGAATCATATAGCTGCCGATACATCTAAAAGTGTAAAAATTCTCTTTTGCGGAATGCGGCCGTTCCTTCCCACTCAAAGGAACTCTAAAGACATAAGACATATTTCATGTAGTCCTATAGAATTCGTCTTGTAGAATTGGGATCGTGTTCATAAGCAAAAGGTCGATCTATAATGGTATTCAGATACAAATGGTGGAAAACCTGACCCTTATTAATGAAGATAGTTCTAGGAAATTTTATTTTTAATTATTATAAGCCATAAGATATATTTTTACTAATATGTAAATAAATACAAATAATAAAAAAGGATATATGTTTTTGTACGCTCTCTACCGACATTACAATGAAAATGTTGTATGCTCTCTCTCTAATTTATGATTGTGAATAATTAAAAATGTATGTAGGTACCTACATAATGTAATGAAGCAATTTAAAAAGCTAGTACCACCACTAATCTATTTCAATAGCGAAATTTATAATTTATATGCGATGAATGTTAAAATGCATTTGTACACCGGTTATCATTGATAAATCACATCAGTGATATTCATTGGAAAATAAGGAACTGCGTTTCTATGAATTGTGATCAAGCATTTTAATCGCCGTAAGCACCGTGTTTTATAAAATAAAGATATGCAAATATGATAAATGTAGCGCGAGTTTCACGACACTTGCCGTTCATTTGCTACAATGGATGTAATAAATGTAGTAATCTATAGAACAGAATAACTTTATTGAGGTAAAATAGCAAGAAACATTACATAAAGAAAATTACATTGCTTTTTGAAAATAAAAAAAAATGCACAAATGGCGGACTTATCACTAAAGCGATATCTTACAGTCAACCATTTGTTAAATTAATTTTAAGATATATCAGCAATTCTGCTGCCTGTCTGTAAACCTAATAATAATAATAATATGGCGTTATTTAGAGTAACTGGTTACTTTTCCGTATGCTTATCTCTCGGCCGGCTGTCACTTGTCGGTTTGGCGAGCTTGCTTCTTGTGTGCGGTAACAATAGTAATCTAAAATGTCTAGAACATTAAGTTTGTGGTCTAGAATGACTTTAATACACAAGGAGACGTTGAAGGAGAAATTGATTTATGAACTCCCGCGCTGCCATATTGAAGGGATCGCTGGCATCACGCAATTGCCGACGATGCAAGCGGTCGTCTGCTCTGAAAAATATAGGTCACAACACTAGTTAATCGCAGTCTGCTTTAAATCCTACATTCATTTACAATTTTTGGATCGCAATTTAATTAACAAACCTTGCGAGGTACTCGTCGTATTGTTCGAAGAACTCCATCATTTCGATGCCCGCGTAAAGCCCATGAAACTCCATAATAACCTAAAAAACAATGCAACCCCCGTATTAGGCAAAGAAGTTACAGAAAAGGACAAATTTCCATTATTTAAAGCTTTGCAAAGCTTAAAATGTAGCGAACATACACTTTGAGAGCTATTTTTAAAGCTTTGCAAAGCTTAAAATGTAGCGAACATACACTTGTGTGAAAAACACAGGAATACACTCAAAACTATATTAAACACTGTGAAAATGATTTTACCAGTTTCAAAACACTTTACGGACACGAAAACTCGAAAATAGACGACTGAATTTAATATTTCGGCTCTCAACGCACCGCGAGAAACACGCAAAAAAGCAGCTGTTAAAATTCGCAGGGGTAGCCACGTGACTGCTCTGCGCGCATGCGCGAGAAAAGTCAAATGCTGCCTACAGAATAGCATTTTTACACCGCTACGCGTATGTCGTCATCGTTACGCAGCCGTCCGTCTATTCGCAGACGGACGTGTGACGGACGTCTGCCTAAGGAATACCATTTATGTGTCGTCCCTGCTTTTTCGCGTATCATACGCGAAAAAGCAGACCTACGCGAAAAAGCAGTACGTCAAAATGCCTAGAGAATCGACCCCAATATCTTCCAGTCAACCAACTCAATATCTTCCAGTCAACCGACAGGTGACTTTTTTGATCATTTTAAAGAACTGACCAAATTTTTTGTCGCTTGGTTGCCGAAAACTGTAAATAATCAACAAAATATAAAATACCAAGCGACAACAAAAACTACCCCAGCAGTTTGAGAGTGGGACTAATCGACGCAGGATTTTTTAATGATTCTAGTGATATATATAACTCAATATCGCCCAAATTGTCGTTTAGTAAATTTTTCCTTTCCACCGTCGATGTATTTATTTTAACCTATTGATATTTGGACATTTAGACAACTACTTACTTAATATTTTTAGATTGAGGTACCCTATGACACTCGGGATGACATAACGATTCTAGTAATACCGCAGATTTTTAAATTGGTCTTAAGCGTTTAGAAGTTATGATGGAATAAAGAAACGGAAATTTGTGGTCGGGGAATTTTCGATCACTACAACAGAATTAGGTTTTTGAAATTGAATTGAAATTTAGACAGGACGTGAGAACTAATAATATTGTTTTAATTTTCAGACGACCTCTAGCGGCGGCGGGGCGAGTAGCCGGCGCGCGGCGCGCGGCGGAGAGCGACGGGCGGCGTTTTGTTATTACTGTTTCATATAGAATAACGACGTTTCACTCGAAATTTTGTTGAATTACAAGGAATTTTGATGAAACTCCATTACTCGATTATATGTATCATTATATTTCAACGATGTAACGTGTTGTGTGTTATGCACTTTTTTTTTGTGATACATTATAAATTTTTATCAAATGTGGCAATTTTTAAACGTGCATGTACTATTTTGTACTGGATATTTAGTACCAATAAAAAAAATTTAAAGCATAAGTCGCATAAAAAATAAATGATAAAATCTAATCTCTTATATTTTTCTATGTTTATTTTGTATATAAAGAAACGAATAATTGTATACCTAATATACCAACTGATAAAAGTTTTTATTTTAGTCGGTACAATTGTTTTGTTTATTTTTATGACATGTTTGTTTTATTTTTATCAAATGACTGTTACTGTAAAATTTTGTACTGGAAATTTATTCTATTTTTGATATTTCTAAATGATATTTTTAATATTTAGACAATGTAATGGTTGATTTTGTATAGTTTATTGACTTTCAGATTTCTAACTTGATTTAATTTTATTTTTGCCAGATATATGATATGTTTAAAATATGAATATTATAAAAAATGTATTTATTAATTGTAAGTTCTATACCCTTACCGGGTTTTTTGGAATAAATAAACTTTGAACTTTGAAATAAAAAAAAAATGGTTTCTTGAGTTTTCTTCTAGAAAATAATAATTATTATACAAAAGTTGTTAAAAAACGAATATACCGCGTGAAGTTTGTAGCACCCGACGTTTCGGCGATGTTGCAGCGGCCGCTGTCCAGTCTACTCGGGACAACGGCTGCTGCAACGTCGCCGAAACGTCGGGTGCTACAAACTTCACGCGGTAAATTCGTTTTTTAACCACTTTGTATAATGCCTTTGCCATTATTATGAAATCAAAAACTTGCGTTTGTTTGACATTATAAATAGCTTTATAAACGAATTTACCGCGTGATGTTTGTAGCACCCGACGTTTCGGCGATGTTGCAGCGGCCGCTGTCCAGTCTACCCTGGACAACGGCGGCTGCAACGTCGCCGAAACGTCGGGTGCTACAAAGTTCACGCGGTAAATTCGTTTATAAAGCTATTTATAATGTCAAACAACCGCGATAATCTTTGATTTCATAATAATTGCAAAGGCATGATACAAATGTGGTTAAAAAACGAATTTACCACGTACCAAGTTTGGACACCAACGTTTCGGCGACGTTGCAGCCGCCGCTGTCCAGTCTACCCTGGGCAACGTCGCCGAAACGTCGGGTGCTACACACTTCACGCGGTAAATTCGTTTATAAAGCTATAATGTGAAGCAACCGCGATAGTCTGATTTCATAATAATTGCAAAGGCATACAAAAGTGGTTAGAAGTTTTTCGAATGTATTGAAAACTTGACGCTTATTAGATGTCCAATAACTAATTATTATACTCCAGTCACATTTCATAGAAGAAACTAGAAAATCACACTCCGAATTTGCCTAAACAAATGAGATCACACCGCGGCGATATTGCATAGACAGGCGCGCTGCCTAATTTTATCGATATTCGCGAAATCGCGGGGTGCGCATACCTATTTGTTTACGTAATTAGTATAGAAGAATTACCATATTTTGAGTGTGATTTCCTATAGTTTTTCTATGAAATGTGACTCTTTAGAGTATAATAATTAGTTATTAGACATATAATAAGCACATAATAACACAATATATTTGAAAAACTTTATCCACTTTTGTATTATGACCTGTCAAAGTTAATGCCAAATTTTCGTCACCGACTCGCAAAAGTTTGGATTTTTCTGTAATATCAGACAAAGCTGAAAGAACTGGTATGATTTTATAAGAAGTGTAGTGTAGTGGAAAAGTTATTATGAAAGAATTTCATATAAATAAAGTCCCTAAGTAGTCAGAAATACAAAATTAAAAAAAAAATTTTACGAGGAGACATCAAATTTTTCTTGGTTATTATGACTGAAAAACTAAATATTTTTGTATGCAAAGAAGTAAAACAAAATAGTGGTTTTGGTAAAGCATTTAATAAAGAACATAACTGTAAATACAATTTCCGCATAGACTTTCGTATTTTGTGATAAAAACATCGAAATGATAAATAGGCGAGTTTTTTCACTTCGCCAAATTTGTAATTTGTCACCATTATTATCTTAATTGATTTACGAGATAAGGTTATAATGTTTTATATGTCAAATTTCAATGCGATCATTTTACAGTTCTTCTTTTTATGATCCGTGTAGTGGTTTACAAGTTATGGTCGTTTTTATCAAGGTCGTCGATTTTGCGCGCGAAAAGGTCGCGCGCGAATGGGACGGCTGAATTTTATTCCGCGAGGAGAGGGGTTAATAAATAATAATCGTATTTTATTTATTTATAGGCATATATGCAGGAGACAACAAACCATCTAATTTGAAAGTCTTTTTGGATCCTTTTATAACAGAATTGAATGAACTATCTGAAAGTGGTTTATCAATAAGAATGGGAAACTCTCTGATTCCAGTAAAAGTCAGAGTTTTCATTTGTGACTCGCCAGCTCGTGCACTAATCAAAGGAGTTATTAATTTCAACGGCAAACAAGGCTGCCTGAAATGTACTGTTGTGGGTGAATCACGTCTCTGAATCACTGTCACTTTTTTAAGATCTGGTTGCCCTAAACGAAATGACAAGGATTTTTCGGTCAAAAAAAGACGAAGAGCATCATAAGGTAGATTCTCCTCTTCTAAAATTCAATGTAGATATGGTAGAAGATGTTCCTGCTGTAAGTGACTCACTTCACTTGATTGATCTCGGTGTTATGAAGCGTCTATTGATTGGATGGCGAGATGGGAATCTTGGTAAATACATTACTAAGTGGTGCAGCAAAGATATCGAAAGGGTCAATGAATTCTTGTATAAATGCCGCATGCCTAGCGAAATTCACCGATCTGTACGAACAATTGATGTTCTAGCCCACAGGAAGGGATCCGAATATCGTACTTTTTTTATTATTTAGGTTTTGTAATACTCAAAGATACCCTACCACCCCAAACTTATTACCATTTTGTGCATTTGTTTTGTGCCATCACAATTTGTTCGAACGAAAAACATTTTCAATTCCTTTCAATTGCAGAGAAAATGTTAGAGCATTTTGTTGAAATATTTAACAACATATATAGAAAGGACTATGTCTCAAGTAATATACACAATTTGATACACGTCGTTCAAGAAGTAAGGAGATTTGGAAAACTACAGAGTTTCAATGCTTATCCGTTTAAAAATATGTTGTATGTTATTAAAAATCTGATTAGACAAGGCAGTAAGCCGCTTCACAAGTCGCTCGACGGCTGAATGAAAGATTTGATGTAAAACTTTAAAGTATATGTCAGAACCAAACAAGTTATCCATTTATTTAAAAAAACCAGTGCAAAGGAAGGTCAAAACAACTTTGTTTTAGTACCTTTACACTCTCGGCACAAGAGCATAACAAATGGTTTATGAGTGAAGAAGACTTTGTTATTGAACTACAATCAATACACACTAAAAATGAAAATGATTACAAAGAAATTTTGATTCAAGGATATCGTATTGAAGTTTTTGAGGCGCCGTTGAAGTCTTCATATCTATCCATCTATAAAGTTAATTGTAACAACTTTCAAAAAATCAAAGTGGTTTGAAAAGCTTCGAAAGTGAGATGTAAATTAGTTAAAATTGAACATAAATCTGAATTAATTTTTGTACCTTTATTACATACGCTGTGAAATAAAACAGAGAAACCAAATCAATGTACAGGTTTTTTATTTATTTTCAGGTTCTTTTTCCAATAAATTGTGCTTATCTAAGATTTTTACCATTTCTATTAATTTTAAACTTGGACTAAAATATATGACAGTAAAGATATCATAATAACTATTATAATGAACAAAAGAAATTTGATCTACCGCAGTCATTGGTTAATCTAGACTATCACCTACATTATCTTTTATTACTATATTACATATTGGTAAGTAACATATGTAACTAGATAAGAGGCATTTTAAAAACATATACATTAAACTCTTCAATTAACACCAGTTAACACTATAAAAAATAGCTTAATTATAATTATAACTAATGAACAACAAATTGGAGATCCACTGGTCAATGGTTAATCAAGACTATCACCTACTTTCTCTATTAAAATTACTTGATACATAGGTATTGGTAAGTAACATAAATAGATAACAGGCATTTTAAAAACATATACCTATTATACGTTTTTCCTTTGTGTGTTAAATAGATGTAAAAGTATATAGAACAATTTATTTACTGACAAATAACACACTCATCTTCAATATAATGGTCATATATGCTGTACAGATAGCAGTTAAAACACCAAAATAGGTTTAGATTCAATAGTAACTTAACGTTTTCTCGAGTACATATGAAGCGAATGGGTCTATTAATTATCGTTAGTAACTTATATTATAGTAATCCACAACCATTGCAGCTTTCAGATAACACAAAGTGTGTGTGAGTCCAAGGCCATTTTTCATATTAGTCAGCACGGGTAAACGCAATTCATTTCTGGTCAAAAAATAGTCCACATCAACAAACACAACCATCCTGAAAACATGCAAATAAAAAGAATGTCCAGGCTTGGAAGATTTAGAAACATATAGTGAGCTCGCGAACTCTAATTTGATTCAACATGGCGGTGAGTTAGTCTTGACCAAACGTATTATGAGCGCCATTTTACCTATAGCAGTCTCATAAAGGCAATGATGAAGAGCGATTTTTGGAACATGGCGAATATGTTAAAGAAACCATAAAAGCCCATGATATTATTTTTACAATAACTTATCAAATTTGTAAATTTCTGTAAGGGCGTTAAGAAATTAAGCTAATACGGTACACTTTTACAGTAAAAATGACTTTGCCACAAGTTTACTCACTTAATACTGGCTAAGAATTTTATAATTAATAATGAAAAATGACTTACGTAACGTACTAACTGAAACAATTAATTATCAATTTATAATCAATCCAAACTGGAACAAAAAACGATGACGGCTCTAGCTAGCTGACCGGCCGGTTTCTAAAATGTATACTAATAACTAAAAACCAAGTACGTTACTAGCTCATTATCAGCAGGATTACTCTCGAAAAGAACTAGACACAGATAATTATACGATCACTAGTACCTGTAACTGTCTTAGGCGTACTACTGAAAGATAGTTATAGGATTAAGCAACATTCTGTTAGCTTATTATAAGAGCGTTACAAGTGTTGTTGTGCTCCTATAAGTGCGCCCAAATCCAGGCTTGTAAGCTATTAGAAGACTGTTATAGGAGTATCGAAAAGTAGTCTTGAAGACAGTTATAAGAAACTATTTTGCTAGTTGGGTTGTTAAAGATGTTAGGGTGTGTATAGTGTGTGTGAGGGTGTGTATAGTGTGTGTGTGTGTGTGTGTGAGGGTGTGTGTGTGTGTGTGTGCGCGTGTAAATATGTTGCTATTTTTGAAATGTCATGAGGATACATTTAGTTTCCGTTCTTCCTTTACTAATTAACCACTGAATGAGACTAAATCTTTTAGTTTTTAAAAATGTCTCATTAAAGATTCCTCGTGCTATAATCCAAATGCTTCGTGAATCCGAGCAGTTACAAATTGACGGATTTCGGATTATTAAGGCTCTACTGTATTTGTTGCATAATGTTAAGCATTATCAGTCACGAACAGTATGTGCACAGTATACCAAACAGTAGGTTTACTCTTAAGCTACAGGGCATTGCGGGAAGAGGGTGCGAGGAATCTGGACAGAGGGGTACGTCTCGACGAAGGCCTTTGGTTAGCGTTACGCACAGGTAAAGGCTGGCGACGTTTTCTATTGTTTGCATATCTGCGTGGGCCGAGTAGCGGGACATCTGGCGGCCATATCCTAGCCCTTACGAATCATGAGGTATTCGCTTCGATTTCAATTTTGTTCAAAGAGAAGCTACTGTCAGGCATACTGTGGTATCTTGTCGGGTGACTGGCTAGCTGCTTAGATACTTCCATGCGATGTTAAAAAAACGGATGTTTGTAATAATTTCACCTAAAGAATTTCTCCATGCTACAAAGCAAAAGCAAAAAACAGTAATTATTATTTTTACACAAAAATTGTTTTGTTTCAGTTGCTTTGATATTTGGGGAAAACGATTTTCTTTTGTTGGATTAAAATGACAATAGAGCAGAAAAATTAACGGCCACTACCAGAGGCGGAAATTCAATTACCACATTGATCACTTCGCCAAAATAAGGACGATGTTACGCCATCAGAGCTAATCAAAACCTATTTTTCCAGGTAAATAAAATTTCAAATATTACCGTTAACCCTTCAGGCCCCGCGACTGCGATATCGCAGTCAAACTGAGGGTTAACCGCGAGTCGCGAGGCCTGAAGGGTTAAGGGTATTAAGTTGAATTCAAGCAGTGTTGCGAGGTGACACAATAAAAAAACACTAAAACTGTTCCTGAAAATCACCAAAAATGAAGAATTTTGGAAAACAACTTGTTAGGGCTTTTCGATTGTCCAAATTACGGAGTTGAATGCCTTTTCATAATTGATAAAAGTCAGTATAATCTGATTTTTATACTAATCGCATTTCTCTACCAGAGTCTTTAGTGTCTGTGGTGATAGTTTAAGCCTGACCGGAAGCCGGCTTGTTCTCTTGGCGTATTCGAGTCTAGCTTATGCAAAAAAATAAATAGGTGCGAGAGAAAACTGAACAGCCTATAGTTATCGTTTTCTAATGTCCCCTTTCTAATATAAAATCGAAGACTATCGCGGTTGTTTGACATTATAAATAGGATAGAAAACGAATTTACCGCGTGAAATTTGTAGCACCCGACGTTTCGGTGACGTTGCAGCCGCCGTTGTCCAGGGTAGACTGAAGAGCTGTCAATCCGATGTTTTGCGGGTAGGTCACTGTGTAGGTTATAACGGTGGTGGGGGGCCGGGCTCGAAGCGCGGGAATTTTGAAAATCCATCTTGCACACAACACTCACTGTATCCTGTTTTACGTCTTTGCGTTCGGCGTTCGGTGGCGGGAACAGTACCCCTTTCTAGTAAATATTAATCTAAGCACATCCTCATTTCCATGGACATTTTATTTCTTAGTTTATCTTTTGTAATAATTATTAAAAATTTAATGTTACTCGTATTTAAATATATCTAATTATTTAATTTAAATACTTGGCTTCGAAGGGGGGGGGGGTTGGTAAATAGGTGGTATGATGGTGACAAGACAGCTGTCGTAAACCTACCACTGCTGGTTGATAGTCTCGAGTCCCCCGCTCCCCCCACAGAATTGTAATAATATTATGATGGACCTGATGAGTCAGTCGGTGTATTTTATAACAGCAGCTTTTGTATTTTATTTTATTATCGAATGGATTTTTTTCTGAAGGGACAAACTTATTCCACCAATTTTGCAAATAAAATCTTAATCTAAGCACATCGATTGTTTCCATAGCAATTGTATTTCAAACTTTATTTTTTGTAATGTTTTGTAATAGAAAAGGTTCTTTCAAAGATAGCGTTCAAACGAGAGACTAATCAAGGATAAGGGCCGAACACAGACAACGCTTGTAACATTTCTCACCGAGGGCATTTTCATACTGAAATGCCTCCAGCGAGAAAGTAGGTACCTTTGTCTATTAAGAGCTTGTAGTTTGGCGATGGCTTCAGTAAAAAACAATGAAAGACTTCAAAAAGTCCACAGAAAAATTCAATGTCATAAATTTGTCGTGAGGACCACCAAATATTATTGAAAAAAATCACCAAATAGTATTTGTCAAATAAATAGGTATATAATCATTTTCTTTTATTTCAGTTTGGTCCGAGGCTACTACCGGAACTGAGAGTTTTCTTCGGCATAGCTGATGTTTGGGGTTGAAGTATATATTCCTTAAAATAAAACAAGTTATCCATTATTGGCTTTTTATTTATGTTTTTTTCAACTTTTTGTTATGTTCTGGGGGCAGCTGGGTTTCGTCAGGCCGACGGAGATTCTGCAAAGAATAAATTCACATTATCTTTGGAACGGAACAAAATTGCCTTGTAAAAACCATTTACCCACGAGTAGCGTGAGTTTTGCAGCGTAATACCCATTATTCGTCCTATAATAGTCTCCATTTCCTTGTTTCTGTCCATAATCGACTGCGTTAGTGGTGATACGGGACGTTTACAATTTCGGTTTTCTGAAACTAAGGTTTAGGTTTAGAGATGCGAACGAGGGAATCGTAAGAGTAGGGGGCTTCAAATATTAAATTGAGTAATTTAGTGTGTTATTCCTTCACAATTGTAAAGTTGTAACATAAATAAAATTAAATATACGGTTATCTATTCTGTAAAAAAAAAGTACCCTTTCTCGTGCTCAGCGGTGTAGACATCCGCGTATGAAACAAAGCCAACAGTTTCCGTCCGCTTCTAAAATAATATGTGTTATCAGTAAGTCTTTGAAAAGCGTTGTTTTTGAAATCTACATGTTTAAATATAACATTATTCTAAATTTATATTTAAAGAAACCAAGTAACTGCGTTAGCGGTGAGACGGGACTATTACAATTTCGGTTTTCTGAAACGAAGGTTCAGGTTTAGGGATGCGAATGAGGGAATCGTAACAGTGGCTTCGAATGTTAAATTAAGTAATTTAGTGTGTTATCCCTTCACAATTGTAAAGTTGTAACATAAATGAAATTAAATTTACGGTTATCTATTCTTTATAAAATAAGTACCCTTTCTCATGCTCAGCGGTGTAGACATCCGCGTTCGAAGCAAAGCCAACAATCCTCCTCATCTCGTCCCTTGAAAAGTTTTTCGTCCGCTTCTAAAATAATATATTATCAGTAGGTCTTTGAAAAGCGGTAAACGTTTTTGAAATCTACATCTACATGTTGTTTAAATATAACATTATTCTACATTTTATAGGTTATAGTGTTATAATAGCAACTAGATTATTGTTTTCGTAACTTTCTCGTGTCCATATACCTTACTTTGCGCAAGCCATACGACAATCTTGCTTATTTATTATATTTCATTACATAATAACATAAAATCCAACTGTATACTCATCTATTTTCGGTTCTGCATCGGCCATTTTTGCCCTTACATCCGACTTTTTCTCTTCTGAACAGAGCGAAACCACTGATAATTCACCAGAAAAACATAAAACTGAAGCTCAAACCACATGATCAATGGCTCAAACCGTCAAAATCGACCTGTTAGATCTCAACTCTCAGCTGATTTGAGCGACCAATCAGAGAGCGAGAATTCGACGGAAGTTTGCGAACTGTCACGTTAATTTTTATTGAAACGCATTTTGTATGGGAATCGTAACTCGCAAGTAAAAGTTGACCGATACATTTACCTACAGGTCAACCGATACCTACAGGTTGCATATTGAAACGGAAAAATGTCAAAAACTGACTATTGGTTCCACGAAACCTTTACTTGCGAGTAAAAGTACCATATAGAAATCGGCCCTTAATGCTAAAAACTATAACTGTCAACTACAACGGGCGAACCCGTCACCTCAGGAAGTTTTAACGGTATTAGATTGTTCTATCTTATCCGCTTGCGGCACCTGCCCCGCGCGGCCTTATGCCGTTTTTGGCGGCCGAAGCGCGGTTTGCCATCTGGCACTTAGAGGCTAATTATGACTCACTCAGTGGAATTAGACCATACTTGTGTTTATATGTGGTCCAATGTGTACCCCTCCAATGTGTAACGTCCCGCTCGGGACTACCTACGGCAAAATGTGTAAAGTCCCGCGCGAGACGTAGCGCTCACCGCTGCGAAAAATTCAATTTAAAAATCGGAATGCAGTTCTATGCGCTTCTGAGTGCGCCACATTATGGCCAATACCCCTCACTATTGAAATTTTTCGACTGCCGATCGCGTAGTCCAATAATTGATTTATTAAAAATGAGTGATGGCATCGCCGCTGTCAGTTCGCGTCGTTGGTGTTTAGTGCCGCGGCCTTGTGACAAAAATTATGATTTTCAAGTGTTTCAGTGCGATTTCCTGCAGAAACGTGAGTAATTTGCATTCTAAAAAAGTTTATGAAGGAGCATTTGTGATTTGAGATAGCCCATTTGCTTTTTTTTAACGCATTTTTAAGCAAAATGCTTCGGGGAATTGCTGAATTTTTTTTTCGTAATTTTTATGAAACCACTGAATGATCGTAAAATGACATTGGTTTAATTTGCTGATAAATAATAATAATAATAAATACAAACGGAGCTGCCATGGAATTCACCGACCGGAGTCGGGCCCATCATAATACTATTTTTTACACTTCTGGGGGGTGAGCAGTGGATTCCGGACTTACGAACCGGCTATGGTAGGTTTAGGACAGCTGTCTTGCCACATGTGAGCGTTCACCTTGCCACCCATTCACTCCCCCTTCGAAGCCATAGAATTTGAGATGCGCAAATCGCAGTTTTAGATAATTTTTCTAAGAAAGAGTTGATTATTTTTCTGGAAAGGCCAAGATCTTTAAAGAGGTGAAATAGAGATTTAGCTGGCAGGCCACGAGCGCCAACTTCCACCGCGTGAAGGTGAACAGTGAAGCCGTTCCGGGTTACGGCATTTGCAAGATCATGGTATTTATTTAATTTGTACTCGTGGTCTTTTGGGATATTTGATTCCCATGGAACAGTTAATTCTACAATAAGAGCCACCTTCCGAGATAGAGAGTAAAGAGTTATATCTGGACGGAGGGCTGTGCATCCGAGACTTTCAGGGAATTTATACTGCTTAGAGACCGAATCAACCTCCAGAATCCAATCTGTAGCTTTCTCGATTATTGAGAAAGGTTTTGTAGTTAAATGTTTTTTGCCTTTAGAGCCATCCCGCACAAACTGTATTGGGGGTTTGGAGGATACTGTCAAACCCTTGTTGGCACGAGCCACTGAGAGACTAATTACCTCGCGAATAACAGCGAGAACTTTGTCATGGCGGTAAGTGTACCGTCCTTGATCTAAGGCCACCTTGCAGCCAGCTAGAATGTGTCTAGCTGTGCAAGGGGTATTGCTACAGAGGGGACAAGAACTATCCTCGGCAAAGCTCCAACGAGCGAGGTTACTGGGGTCTGGAAGTGTATGCTGAAAGGCATTCAAATAAAATTTCAGCATCTCTGGCGTCCAGTCATAGAGCATTACCTTCCAGTGCATTGGAGGCGGAATGCAAAAGTCACCGATGCAAAAGTTATTATTTCATTTACATCGTAAACAATCACAGAATTAGCCGTATTTTGCTCATTACAAGTTAATTCATAATACGACCCGCGTATTGGAATTTGTTTTTGTAATTAGTATGGGAGTATTACCATATTTTGAGTGTGATTTTCTATAGTTTTTCTATGAAATGTGACTCTTTGGAGTATAAGAATTAGTTATTGGACATATAATAAGCATATAATGAGATAATATATTTGAAAAACTCTAACCACTTTTGTATTATGAGCCTTCAAAGTTTATTACCAAGTTTCCGTCGCTAACTCTCAAAAGTTTAGATTTTTCTGTAATATCAGACAAGCTGAAATTTCTGGTGTGATTTTTAAGAAATGTGATGTAGTGGTAAAGTTATTATGAAAGAATTTTCTATAAAAAAAGACCCTAAGTAGTCACGAATATATATTTTTTTTTTTTTTTTTTTACGAGAATACATCAATATTTTCTTGGTTATTATGACTAAATAACTAAATATTTTTGTATGCAAATAAGTAAAACAAAACAATAGTTTTGGTAAAGCATTTAATAAAGAACATATTTGTATTTACTGAACTACATGAACTGTATTTACAATTTTTGCATAGAGTTCCGTATTTTGTGATAAAAACGTCGAAATGATTGGATAAGGGAGTTTTTCGGTTCGCCAACTTTGTAATATTTATTCATTATTATCTTAATTGTTTTACGAGATAAGGTTATAATGTTTTATATTTCAAATTTCAATGCGATCATTTTACAGTTCTTCTTTTTATGATCTGTTTAGTCGTTTATATCTTATGGTCGTTTTTCTCAAGGCCGTCGATTCACACTGATTTCACGCTCGAGGGTTTCACATTCGACAGGTACCGGTGAGTTTTTACTCCGCGAGGAGGGGTTAAAATGCAAATCTATCTTTAAAATTAATTATTATTATTATTGTTATTATTACGTTTACAGACAGGCAGCATAATTGCTGATATGTCTGAATATGAAACTGAGTACAACTACAATTTCTGTTTAAGGTGTCCGTCTAGTCTATTTTTGAACATATTGACACTACTCGCTTCAACCACTTCGGCAGGTAAACTGTTCCACTGGTCCACAATCCGGTTGGTCAGGAAATGTTTCCTGGGATTCATGTGGAATCGCGTTTTCTCCAGCTTAAAATTGTGTCCTCGCAGATGATGCTTGTAGTTTCTCTTGAAGATAGAAGACAATTCGGGGCAATTGTAGCATCCGTTGAGGATCTTATATGTTTCAATGAGGTCACCCCTGGTCCGACGATCCTTAAGTGTAGGCAGCTGCAATCTGCGGAGTCGTTCTGCATATTCCAGATTTTTGAACCCCATTGGCATCTTGGTCGCTCGGCGCTGGACTTTTTCTAAGAGATCCTCGTCTTTCACAAAGTACGGATTCCATATCTGGAATCCAAACTCTAGCATTGGTCTGATGTAGGTTTTGTACAGTGACACAAATAAGGCTGGTGTGATATAGTTAAACGACTTGCGGATGAGGTACATAACTGAGTTAGCCTTTTTCACAATCTGTATAATGTGCTCACCCCACTTCAGATCGCTCACCATCGTTACGCCCAGGTCCCTTTGTTTCGTAACACTTTGTAACGGAACCGACCCTAGATAGTACTGTTGTTTGGGGTTGCTCTTGCCGATGTGAAGGACCGTACATTTATCAGCATTTAGCTTCATCAACCATGTTGTGGACCAATCAAGAATTTGATCAAGGTCTTTGCTGAGATTTGCTATAGTAGGATTTGCAAACAGTTTGGTGTCATCCGCAAAGAAACTAACACTTGAAGTTATGCCTTTTTTAAGATCCGCGATGAATAAGTTGAACAGCGTAGGGCCCAACACTGATCCTTGCACAACTCCGCTGACCACATTGAATTCGTCTGACAGAGTGTCGCCAACTCGCACTTTAAATGTGCGGTCATTCAAAAAGGACTTAATCCAGCTGTGCAGTTTGCCTCGTATGCCGATATGTTCTAGCTTAGCGAGAAGCCTTTCCAGCGGTACCTTGTCAAATGCCTTTTCAAAGTCCAAGTATAGCACATCAATCGGGATGTGGGTATCCATAGCAATGCTCCATGCGTTCACGCAGGAAAGGAGGTTAGTGGTAACGGATTTCCCAGGAATAAAGCCGTGCTGCTCTTCCGGTAGTAAGTGGTGGTCTGTTGTGTACTTCCTAATAGAGTTAGCCACTATTCTTTCCATACATTTGCATAAAACAGAAGTTACACTTATGGGACGGTAGTTGGCCGGGTCCAGTTTATCTCCTTTTTTAAAAATTGGCGTAATTGTAGCAGTTTTCCACCCCTGAGGTACAGAGCCATTATCAAACGAATAGGTCATAATGTTCGATAGGATGGGACTGATTTCCTTGGAACACATTTTTAGATGTTTTTTTTAGATATTGCAGATGATTTTTTTATGTTGAGTAATTGACTTCGCCTACGAATTGATAGAGATGGATTCTGACAAACTGAAGCCCCTACGTCTTCGATCGTTCTTGACCTCTAACAATCGCGGGTGACCTGTGTTTTGAATTCTTACTGTTGAGCCACCGTTTTCAAACGTCCGAATCTATCTTCTAATGACATTGTCACCTAACCTAACGCACTACGTAAATGGTATTCCACATGATATAAACGTTGAGCGATAACTATAGAATCACTGTTGCGGTAATACGCACGTACGCAAAAATCACGATGCGTGCCCGGGTAGTACTCCATGGCTACTAAAACTCCATGAAGTAATGTGCAATGGTGTTAATTCCCCGCAGCCCCGCACCACCCCTTTACAACGTTAAGAGTAAAAACAAAACCCAGCTAGTGTTCCTGGACATCAGTATATACAAAGACTGGCTTCCGAAAGGTTACGCATGATTTTTAATAAAATATTGTATCTTCTTTGGACACCCTTGGGTATGGGATACAAAGGATTTAGCAGTTGGTACAGCCGGTTTCTCGCTTTCTTAGACCCCAAACGTGCGGGCATTCTTCTTAATTCATAAAAAAAAAATCTTCTTAATTCATACTTCTTAATTCATAATTTTTTTTCATTGCGGGCATTCTTCTTAATTCATAAAAAATAATATTAAAAAAAACAATATTCTTAGTATTATAAATAGGATAGAAAACGAATTTACCGCGTGAAATTTGTAGGACCCGACGTTTCGGTGACGTTGCAGCCGCCGTTGTCTAGGGTAAACTAAACAAGTTTACCCTAGACAACGGCGGCTGCAACGTCACCGAAACGTCGGGTCCTACAAATTTCACGCGGTAAATTCGTTTTCTATCCTATTTATAATGTCAAACAACCGCGATAGTCTTCGATTTCATAATATTCTTAGTATTTATATACAAAATTAACCAAAAAGGTGCGGCACCATTTGTGGACGCAAAGGTTCGCTTCCGAAAGGTTAAGCTTGATTTATAAAAAAATATTGTACCTTCTTTGGTCACCCTTGGGTATGGGAACCAATGTAGGATTTAGCAGTTGGTACAGCCGGTTTCTCGCATTCCTACTAGCAGAACGGGCGGGCACTCTTCCCAATTGTCCTTGCTCAGCGCATCTAGAAAAAAAATAAAAAATATATATTAATGAAGAGCTAAAATACAAGAAAAGTAGCTAGTGGGGGAAAGTACCAAGTCACAAAGTTACAATTTCCCCTGTACAAGTAATAATAATAATAATAAAAAACTTTAGTTGATGTAATAAGTCGGCGAGCTTATTGTGTTGAAGCAATATCTTACAGCTAACCTTAACCAAATAGGAAAACATGTTTTGGTAATAAATTTGGTGTTTTTTTTTTTAACAAGCTTTACTTTCGATTAGGGAGTTCCAGTGGCAATCTCCCGGTTCCGTGTTCAGACCCTCGTCCTCATGTGTATTGGAAAGTACTCATGACAACAAAACAAACAATTCCAAACTCGACTATCTTACCTCTTAACCCTTCAGGCCTCGGCCCCTCAGCCGATTGACAAGTTGATGTCCCAAAAAATTTTTGTAAAAATTAGTAAAAAAATTGAATTATGACACTGTCTCACCAAAACATTAATTACTGCCAAACCACTGTACCCATAATTAAAATAAAATATATTAACATAATAAAATAAAACAAATTAAATTAAAATAAAATTTAAACGGGGCCGTCACGCTGAATCGTGTTGTGGCCGATATCGGTCAATTGGGGCTCTAGGGGTTAAAGAAGCAACTGTTTATTTGTCTTTCCGTCGTTTGTTTTTGCTCAAATATTTGCATTTGTGCAAACAAGGAAAAGTTGAAATACATTATTTTCAAATATAACATCCTGTGCCGGTGTTTTCTATTACAACTTCTTGCAGTCTGGCTATACAGCTACCGTAAATGTGTACTGCCAAGAACCGCAAACAATGATGGAGAAGCTTGTGATTAAATAACCGAGCCTGATCAATTGGTCACCGCCACTGCTTCTGCATGACAATGTATAACTACAGATTTCACTGCAAGCAGTCGCAAAGTTGCAGGTTTTGCGGTCATTCACCGTACTGTCCAGACTGTGCTCCAAGAGTTTTTTTTTTTTTTTTTAATTTATACAACTTTTTAAAGGGAAAAAAATGAACTTTGAAGAGTCGATGAAAAACACCTTCAAAGCATTCATTGGTTCCTGTGCCAACAGCAAAAAAAACGGTTATATCACCCCAAGACTTTACCGGCAAGTAGCCAAGGACTGTTTCATCTGAATATTATTACTTTCCCCCCCCCCCCTCCCCCACTCCCATCTCCATAGTACTTGGGTAACTATTTAAGCACTCTGAAGTAAAATATCAGAAAAAGGAGAATATTTTCATTCAATACTTCATACATTCTGAGTAATTGGGTATCTATTAAAGCACTCTAGATACGGCGGGATAGGAACCCACGGAAAAAGAAGATTTTCGCCTGGAACTTTATACATCCTGAGTACTTAGTCTATTTTAGGTTAGCTCTAAAATATTGCCTGCTGGCAATAAGCTCGCATTTTCTTACGAATAAAGTATTTTATTATTATTATTTTCTTCGATTTTTTAGCTCTCTAGATAAGGCGAGATAGGGACCCACGGAAGAATATCAAAAGAATATTTTTGACCCCCCCCCACGACAGCAAATCTAGTATTTTGTAGTATTTCCGTGGTATTGAAATGGCTATTTTCCAATATGGTTCGTTTCTCGGCTAGCCTCGGGCGGCTCGACTTTATTATTTGATTAAATGTATGTCGTTTTCTTGACATTGAAGTATGACTAGCGCGCCCCCGATTTTGGTGGTCCTCGCTGGACCGAATTCAACCGAAATCTTTTCAACTCTTGCCATGACCAAATGATGCCGCGTGCCAAATTTCAGCTCAATCGGATTAAGCATTTGGGCACTATTGTGGAGCAACACACACACACACACACAAACACAGCCAGACAGAAGTGCGTTCACAATACTTTCCTCTGCCGAGGAAGTAAAGGGAAAAGAAGAATACAAATTTGCAAAGATTCTGAATTTCTCACCCCAAAGAGAAGATTTTTCTCTTGTTGGTCAAGACGATAAGATGGTCAGCTCCGCTGGCTACTTCGATGACTCCCTGCGGAATCTGAAGGTCTTCCGGAGTGTCACACTTGTACCCGGTAGAGTCTGTCTTCAACATGGTTCGAAGGCCCATGCAGCCGTGTGAATCCTGTAAGCGAAAATGTGTTCAGAGCATATATCAAACAGAAGGAAAGACAAAATACCCATGGTGTCAACCTTGACATTCAACATTTGTGTCAATTGGAGTAAACAAAAAAATAAAATACAAACCGAGCTGCCGTGGAAATGACCGACCGGAGCCGGGCCCATCGTAATACTATTATTACACTTCTGGGGGGTGAGCGGTGGACACCGGACTAACGACCGGCTGTGGCAGATTTAGGACAGCTGTCTTACCACATATCGCAAAACAAAATTGTCCCAAATGAACAGCATGGTTTCATTCCCGGGCGCTCCACTGTCACCAACTTACTTCTTTGTCTCAACCGCTGGACTGAGAACTAGGATGGGGGTATACCGACAGATGTTATATATCTCGACTTCGAAAAGGCCTTCGACAGAGTTCCTGTAAGAAGACTTTTGCAAAAACTTGAACAACTCGGAATTCGAGGGAAAATTTTAAGTTGGATATCAGACTTCTTAACTGGTCGCACCTTCAAAGTGAAAGTAGGCGACTTTAAATCTGAACATTTCACTGTATCCAGTGGTGTACCCCAAGGGTCAGTGCTGGGTCCAGTTTTGTTCACCTTGTATATTACGGATCTTCAAGCCTCAATCACATCGCAGAGCAGCTACTTTGCCGATGACACAAAATTCTTCGCCAATCCTATTCTATGCAGTGGACAGCTTCAGCAAGATCTTGACAAGATCAAAGCGTGGACGGAAGATTGGTTGCTTACCTTAAACGTTGACAAATGTGTAGTGCTTCATATCGGGAAAGCAACCCCAACAAACAATATTTTCTGGCAAACGTCCAACTAGAAGCAGTCAAGCAACAAAAAGATCTTGGAATAGCAATTACTGATGATCTCAAATGGGAGAAACACATAATTGCAATTGCTAAAAGAGCCAACTCTATTCTCTATCTAATAAGGAAGGCTTTCCAACATCTATCAATAGAGGTTTTTATCAAGATCTACAAGGCATATGTGAGAGACCTATTCTTGAGTATGGATATCAGATCTGGAACCCTTACTTTTGCAAAGATGTAGATATCCTGGAAAAGGTACAGCGAAGGGCAACCAAAATGCCAGTGGGCCTGAAGAATAGGAATTATGAAGATCGCTTTAAATTACTTAGAATTACTACACTCAAACAAAGAAGACAAAGAGGGGACCTGATTGAGACATATAAAATTCTAACACATTATTACGATGTACCTACACTGAAGAATATTTACAAATTCAACGTCAACACAAATCTTCGAGGTCACAACAAAAAACTCAACCGTACAAAATTTAAATCTAATCCTCTTAAGAACGTTTTGCCAAATATGGTGGACATGTGGAATAAACTACCATTTGAAGTAATTAGTGCAATCTCTGTCAATCAATTTAAAAACAGACTCGATTTGTACCTTAAAACTTGTTAATATTGTTTATATTATATTGTTAATATTGTTTAGCTTTACAAGATCTGATCTGGACGTATCAGCAAAGCTGCCTGTCCAGAATAAATGATAATAATAATAATAATAATAATAATAATAATAAGAGCCTTCACCTTACCACCCATTCACTCCTCCTTCGAAGCCTTAGCATTTGAGATATAAAAATCGCAGCTGTTTACCCGGAATCGGGTAGCCGATGGTCGTTTCAAGAGCGGTTGCCGTAAGATGAATAACTACCCCTGCTCTATAGGAGACAGTACTGTTTCCAGACTCCCCCGGCTGTCGGTCGGAATGCACAATCAATTGGCTGACGCCGCACGGTGCGCAAACCATCCAGGAGCGCCCAAAGGTCGACTCCTAAGGGAATCTGGCTTGAGTCCTTCCCGGGCTCGCACTTCTGCATGGAGGCCGCCGGATAGGTGTTGACCCGAAAGTTTGAACGACCCCGAACGCATGGGTCTTAGTGGCTAACCTGCAACGCCCGCCAAGAAAACATGGCCAACCCGCCCTTACTAAAAAACCTTATATAATTATATTAATATCTTACCCTGAATGCGCCCCAAGCCATCAGTTTCCCATTGTCGAGAAGCGCGGCTGAGTGTGAATCGCCAGCCGATATGGCGACGCATTTGCCCGGCAGAACGACTTTCGCTGGCGCACTTTCCTCCTCTTGTCCGTTAGTGATCCGACCCAGCGCTCCTTCGTCGTTACATCCAAATGTCCAAACCTATAAAATAAAATATAAACGGATTAATTAAATAACTACTATCGATAGTAGTAATTTTCGATAGTAGACATCGTTTTCAATATACTGCTGGAAAGCCTGACCCAGTTCGACAAGAAGTGGGGTTACCGTTTTAAAACAGACGGCCAATACACATCGTCGTGCCTCGCTTTTGCCGACGACCTAACTTTTATCACCAGGAGCCCCAAGCAGGAAAACACCTGCCAGGGAAATGACCTTTCTGGCGATCATGTTATAGAACATTTCAGTAGTTGCCTGGAAAAGATAGATGCACTGCTAATTTCTGGCCCTCGTAAGGCTTGGATCTATGACAACTATCTAACTTCACATTTGTCATGGCCCTTTCTTATTTACGATTTCACCAAAACCCAACTGTCTCGTCTGGATGCACTGGTGACAGCTAGTTTAAAATCCTGGTTGTCCTTAGCCAAACCAGCTGACCCCTCGACTCTCTTCAGGTCCAAATACAATTTTGGGCTAGCTCTAAAACTGCCCTCTCTGCTCTACGCCACCTCCAAAATAACCAAAAATTCGATTCTAAGCAATTCCAAGGATCCGGCAATATCGAAGCACGTAGTAAGTGGCCGTAGTGAGTCAAATGATCTACAAGCCCGCGTTGACTTTCACAAAAAGTTCCTTACTGGAATCAGCCAGAATGGCACTGGTCTGGGGTATGGCAGTACAACCACGAGCGACGTGGACTTGAAGAAGTCTCTTTTGCGGGGAGATTACGACAGCAATAGTATGGCTCACGCTATTGGCCTTCAATGCCAGAGTGATTGGACAACAATTGGAGACTTTTGCATTCCTCCTCCAATGCACTGGAAAGTAAAGTTGTATGACTGGACGCCAGAGTCCTGTCCCCTTTGTAGCAACACCCTTTGCACAGCTAGATATATTCTAGCTGGCTGCAAGGTGGCCTTGGATCAAGGACGGTACACTTACCGCCACGACAAAGTCCTTGCTGTTATTCGCGAGGTACTTAACCTCTCAATGGCTCGTGCCAACAAGGGATTGACAGTATCCTCCAAACCCCCAATACAGTTTGTGCGGGTTGGCTCTAAAGGCAAAAAACATCTCACTGCAAAACCTTTCTCAATAATCGAGAAAGCTTCAGATTGGATTATGGAGGTCGATTCGGTCTCTAAGCAGTATAAATTCCCTGAAAGTCTCGGATGCACAGCCCTGCGTCCAGATATAACTCTTTACTCTCTATCTCGGAAGATGGTCCTTATCGTAGAATTAACTGTTCCATGGGAATCAAATATCCCAAAAGACCACGAGTTCAAATTAAATAAATACCATGACCTCGCAAATGCCGTCACCCGGAACGGCTTCACTGTTCACCTTCACGCGGTGGAAGTAGGCGCTCGTGGCCTGCCAGCTAAATCTTTGTTTCACCTTTTAAAAGATCTTGGTCTCTCCAGGATAATAATCAACTCCTTTCTAGAAAAAATATCTAAAACCGCGATTTCTGCATCTCAAATTCTATGGCTTCGAAGGGGGAGTGAATGGGTGGTAAGGTTAACGCTCACATGTGGCAAGACAGCTGTCCTAAACCTACCACCGCCGGTCGTAAGTCCGGAATCCACCCTTCACCTCCCAGAAGTATAATAATTATATATGATGGGCCCGATTTTTGGTCGGTGAATTCCATGGCAGCTCCGTTTGTATTTTTTTTTATTTATTTACGACGCAAGTGCGCCAACCCGCTTGGCAGAAACGGAGCTAAACATTTGCGCACACTAATTATTGCTATAATTTATTTTTTAATGTAATTGCTTATAACTAAATGGATTTCAAATAACCGTGAATGTGGCCAAATAATACCTCGAGCGCTGACGTTTGAATTGTAGTTTCTCTTAGATAACACGAAGAAGAAGAATACATCACAACAAAAATATAGCGTTTCAGGAATTGGGAAAACGGGACAATTGTCCCACAATTGAAATTACCGTAGAGCGGCAAAGGGGACATCTGTCCTTGCCGATATCGGCGCCGATGTTTTCCAATTATTTACCCTTGATACCTCACATAAATCATACGGCCTGTGGTATGTGCGAAAAGAGGAGAAGATTCTCTGTCGTTAACTAGTTGGTTCATTATTTTTCATACAGTCGCCATTTTTTAGTCTATGATTGAACCAAACCAAACCAAATACTTCAATATTCATGTTGATTTTCAACACCGAATATTTTTTTATTTTTGTAGGGTATAAGTAAAACGAAGTCATAGGTTGAATGAAGCATATTATAATTATTATATAAGTATTCACAATTTCTTGCATAGGATGATTTATTTCCAGAAAAAACATAGAAATGTTGGACAAGGCAGTTTTTTGCCTGTACCACAACTTTGACAGATAATTCTGAATAAATCTTATTGCTTTACAAAACGACGTTACACTTATCTAATAGCAAATTCCAACAGGAACATAAAACAGGTCTTCTTTATACGATCCGTATAGTAGTTTCGGAGTAATCGTCGTTTTCCTGAAACGCTATATTTTTGTTGTGATGTAATCTTCTTCTCCGCGTTCTCTAAGAGAAACTACAATTCAAACGTCAGCGCTCGAGGGATTATGAATGTTCTGCAAAATATACTGGTGGACATGTTGAATAGACTATTATTTGAAGTGATTAGTGCAAGCTCTGTCAATCGATTTAAAAACAAACTCAATTTGTACCTATAAACGTGTTAATATTGTCTATTGACTAGCTTTACAAGATCTGATCTGGACGTATCAGCAAATCTGCCCGGTCAGAATAAATAATAATAATAATAGACTGTTAAATTAGTCGGAGAACCCTATCAACATGATAAGAAATAAGTAAATGGATCAGTATATGTAATAGGAATGTAAATTACCGCTCCATCTTCGTCCAAAGCCGCCGAGTGCATACCACCAGCAGCAATCGCAACAATCTTCGGTCCGAGTTCATTCAACGGTACAAATCTGAAAGAAAAGCATAGAAGTTAGCATTGTGCAAATGGCAATTTTGCCCAATAGCAAATATATGGCCATTGATTATATGGGTCATTCCGCTATTTCGTGCAAATCGCCTGTAAACTCTAATATCAGACTGCATACCGCATTTAGAAAAAAAGTTTTATTGAAATATATTTACTCGAAGTGTGAGGGAGAAGGCTCCTTAGGAAATCTAATTCTAAAGTACATAGTTTTTTTTTAATCTTAAAAATACTTTGAAAAATTTCATTCCTCTCCGCCTCCAAACCACAAACTTCTAATTCGTCGATGTGTTGTACCTAAACTTGCCAACACATACTTAGTCGTCTTAACATAAATGAAAGATAAGGTAAACATACTATAGGTATTAAAATATAAGACATCTACAATTACATATAAACAAAATATTTCTACTTTTGTCTTTGGCAACAGAGATTCTAACATTTCCCGCGCAAAAAAAAAATAAGTATATCTTGCTCCGCAACAGGAGCCCAAGCGTCTACCGTAGATCATTACGCTCCTCATTGGTCAGTCTGTCGCGTAAGCTCTGAAGGCTGTGTGAAAAGTCGCTGTGTAAAAAGATATTTACGTTCTTTCTCTTCATTTCGAGTTTGTCACCGTTCATCAGTCATTACCATCCAACAAGTTAAACAGTACTTGCACAAAACAAAAAAGCTAAGTTTATATCCACTTTGGTGTGTTTTGGTAGGGTCTTTTCGTCCACTGTTATTGAAACTTCAAGGTCATCAATCATGCGAAATATGTAGAAAAAACTTCCATTATTTCATTCCACTCCTTGTCATTACCTTCCTTTCCTTCCAAATTTATGTAGGATGGTAATGAAACGTATTGGAAGGTAATGAAAACGTGTCAGATGGTAATGAAAGCTTTTGGAAGGCAATGAGTTATTGACAATTGCGAATGGTTTTGAAGGTTTTTATAGGAAACTTAAGAGCTAAGTAGATAAATGTCAATTATCTATATGTCAATTTTTGCCTGTTTAAGTGTATTTGGGGTAAATTATGAAAGAATTCTAGAAGAAAGAGAAGAATTATAGAAGAAAGAGAGCTAAGCTCTTTTATCTCCAGTTTCATCTACGTACCGTGCAACCATACCAAGCCTGGAAAGCCTGGAAACCATACCATGGAAAGCCTGAGCCAGTTTGACAGGAAGTGGGGCTACCGTTTTAAAACAGACGGCCAATACACCTCGTCGTGCCTCGCTTTTGCCGACGACCTAACTTTCATTACCAGAAGCCCCAAGCAGCTTTCCCTGCTATTACAGAAAGTGGAGCTTTTCTGCGACTGGTCAGGCTGTATAAAAGTGAAGCCCTCCAAATGTTTTTGCCTTGGACTCGCCCGCATGGGCACAAAATTTACATCCTATGACCCCAAATTGGTCTATAAGGGCTCTAATATCTCCCTTATAGACCCAAACAATCATTTCAAATTCCTCGGCAGAAAAATCACCCATCAGGGAAAAGACGTCTCGGGCGATCATGTTATAGTGCATTTCAAAAGTTGCCTGGCGAAAATAGATGCCTTGCTAATTTCTGGCCCTCGTAAGGCCTGGATCTATGACAATTATCTAACGTCACATTTGTCATGGCCCTTTCTTATTTACGATTTTACCAAAACCCAACTGTCCCGTCTAGATGCACTGGTGACAGCTAGTTTAAAATCCTGGCTGTCCTTAGCCAAACCAGCTGACCCCTCGACTCTCTTCAGGTCCAAACAAAATTTTGGGCTAGCGCTTAAACTGCCCTCTCTGCTCTACGCCAACTCCAGAATAACCAAAAATTCGATTCTGTGCAATTCCAAAGATCCGGCAATATCGAAGCACGTAATAAGTGGCTGTAGTGATTCAAATGAACTACAAGCCCGCGTAGACTTCCACAAAAGGTTCCTTACTGGAATCAGCCAGAATGGCACTGGTCTGGGGTATGGCAGTACAACCACGAGCGACGTGGACTTGAAGAAGTCTCTTTTGCGGGGAGATTACGACAGCAAGAGTATGGCTCATGCTATTGGCCTTCAATGCCAGAATGATTGGACAACAATTGGTGACTTTTGCATTCCGCCTCCAATGCACTGGAAGGTAATGCTCTATGACTGGACGCCAGAGATGCTGAAATTTTATTTGAATGCCTTTCAGCATACACTTCCAGACCCCAGTAACCTCGCTCGTTGGAGCTTTGCCGAGGATAGTTCTTGTCCCCTCTGTAGCAATACCCCTTGCACAGCTAGGCACATTCTAGCTGGCTGCAAGGTGGCCTTAGATCAAGGACGGTACACTTACCGCCATGACAAAGTTCTCGCTGTTATTCGCGAGGTAATTAGTCTCTCAGTGGCTCGTGCCAACAAGGGTTTGACAGTATCCTCCAAACCCCCAATACAGTTTGTGCGGGATGGCTCTAAAGGCAAAAAACATTTAACTACAAAACCTTTCTCAATAATCGAGAAAGCTACAGATTGGATTCTGGAGGTTGATTCGGTCTCTAAGCAGTATAAATTCCCTGAAAGTCTCGGATGCACAGCCCTCCGTCCAGATATAACTCTTTACTCTCTATCTCGGAAGGTGGCTCTTATTGTAGAATTAACTGTTCCATGGGAATCAAATATCCCAAAAGACCACGAGTACAAATTAAATAAATACCATGATCTTGCAAATGCCGTAACCCGGAACGGCTTCACTGTTCACCTTCACGCGGTGGAAGTTGGCGCTCGTGGCCTGCCAGCTAAATCTCTATTTCACCTCTTTAAAGATCTTGGCCTTTCCAGAAAAATAATCAACTCTTTCTTAGAAAAATTATCTAAAACTGCGATTTGCGCATCTCAAATTCTATGGCTTCGAAGGGGGAGTGAATGGGTGGCAAGGTGAACGCTCACATGTGGCAAGACAGCTGTCCTAAACCTACCACAGCCGGTTCGTAAGTCCGGAATCCACTGCTCACCCCCCAGAAGTGTAAAAAAAAATAGTATTATGATGGGCCCGACTCCGGTCGGTGAATTCCATGGCAGCTCCGTTTGTATTTATTATTGGGGAGATTGAGCGTTGGGATTGACATCACATAACCTGAATCAGTCAATCGCTATTTTGTAGAAAGCTTCACTCAATACGATGAAATTATACTTAACCATGTGTTTAATGTAAACCACCTTACTAGCAATGAGATGAAAGACGATACACCGAAAGTTCATGTAGCAAGCAATGTATTGAACAACGAAACACCAGCTCTTCATAAATACATTAAATGAAGACATCATTATTTCAATACCAACCATTCCGTCCAATAACCTCCAAATATTATCAAATGTTCCATTTGATTGGCAGCGTTTCAGTTTTTACAACAAAACCTCAAAAATGTAATCAAAATGACCAGAGAGAGTTTGAAAAAATAATTTTCGATGCCCCCACTCTTGACCCAAAAGAAATTTTAATGGATACTGACGACGCATATGAAGACAATATTGATGAGCACCGAGATAACATGAAAAAAAAGAACAATACGATAAGTTATGATGACAACAAAAAAAATATTATGAATGAAGCGTGGAAGTGTACTACCGTTTTTGAGACACAACGACAAATAAAAGTCATGCCGTTTTATATGAATACTGACGGCACAATGTTGATAAGCACACTGATGACATGGATAATGACAATACAAAAAATTGCAACGCCAAAAAAGAAAATGTTAAGAATGTAGCTTGTCGTGGGGTACATTCCGACAATATTGATGATTTGGGTAATAGTACAATATCTATTAAAACAAGCTTTATTATAATATAGGAAAAAATTGAGAGTACTCAAATGGCACATACACCGTACAGTTTTTTAAATGTTGGGATAAATCTAATTATGCTTTCTTAGCCCGTAGTAGACGATGAAGATAATGTTGCGGAAACTAGCAGTTTCTATCCTTTGCCAATGCCTTACATTACTAGACGAAGGCAAAATTCATTTCAAAATCTTCCTGACTTAAATTATAAATAAAAGCGTTGATCTCAAGATATTATTATTTCCATTTTATGTTACGATTAGTAAGAAAACTTTTCCTATATTGTTAGTAAGTTGTTTTGTTGCATTATTATTACAAGCAGTTTTTTAAGCGAGATAACTTTGACGCTCTAGTCACGATAGATTACAATAGGGTTAGAGTAATTGATTTATTTTTTTGACCTTTAGATATTTTATATTATTAAGATTCTTTTCTTTGATTGAATATTAGAGCATAAAATAAATAAAATACAAACGGAGCTGCCATGGAATTCACCGACCAAAAATCGGGCCCATCATTTAATATTACACTTCTGGGAGGTGAAGGATGGATTCCGGACTAACGACCGGCGGTGGTAGGTTTAGGACAGCTGTCTTGCCACATGTGAGCGTTCGCCTTACCACCCATTCACTCCCCTTTCGAAGCCATACATTTGTTACTAGATTCCGTGAAGTTCCACTAAGTTTTAAAAGTACAAGAGCACAAAAGTCTATTGATTTTATAAGGAAAGCAGATATCAAGATTTTATATTTTTTATTTTCTATTTCTTATTCCATAATTTATGTTTTTAGAATTATAATAATATGTTTAATGTATGTAATTCATGTTATGCGAAAAAGAATAATAAAGATTTCTTAAAATTTCTTAGATGATTTAGTTCATTAGTGGCCGCTTAGAAAATAGGCTTCATAACTTTTTAATGTTGGTTTAATTTATGGATTTTTTAAATAAATATATTTTGTAAAGAAACAATACATTACTGATGTTATTTCTATATCACATGTCATTACCATCCTCAGCTAATATTACCTTCCAGGCTAGTGTCATTACCATCCCTTGACGTATCATTACCTTCTTGACAAATTTCATTACCATCCAGATCATCATTACCCTCCGCCCATTTATTAGTAAAGTACACTATGTACCAAAGTGCCTCCCACATAAATGTCTTTACTAGGAGGTCTTAATTATATTAAATATCAATAAATCTGAAATTCAAGAAAAAAAAATTTGCTCTGCGGAATCGCCTGTTTTGCACGAACGGGCGGAATGACCCATATACGGTACTAGTGGATTTCCCCTCCCGCTCTTAACCCTCTTTTACCCCCGCCCGCATCCGGCAGACGCTGGCCTGCTGGCCAGTCTTATCTAGGAGTCAACCTTCAGGCGCTCCTGGACGGTTTGCCCACCGTGCGGCGTCAGCCAATCGATTGTGCATTCCGACTAACAGCCGGGGAACCTCAAGCTCCGGGCCTCGCTGAGTAGCGCTTCCATTCTTATGTACAGAAGTACAGAAAGGCAAAAGTACAGAAAAGCTACTTGTACCTTAGCATTAAATTCTATAATCTACTCCCTACAAAATTAAAACAGCTGGAGGACATAAAATTCAAAAAAAAACATGGAGGTAGTTGTTAACCTTACAGCAACTGATCTTGCAAGGACCAATCGGCTGCCCGATACCGAGGAAAGAGCCTGTGCAAAGGGGACCGTGACCCGCGATAGATTCGGTAGACACCATATCACCGTTACGTAAGGGAGAGGACCGCGCAAGCGACCTCGATCCTGTAACCAGGCAGGAGGTATCCTGAAGGTAAATTCCAGATGGAGATATCCTTCCAAACTGGTAGTCAGGGGGCAAGCCAGGGTTGGCTTGATTTTCCCCAACCCGAAAAAACCCACTGGGTTAAATTGGGAAAAAACCCACCTGAAAAAACCCAAGGGTTTTTGACGAATGTGGGTTTTTGAAAAAATACTTATTTATAATAATTAAATCAATGAACGGATATAGCATTTATATTATATTATCAAAAAGAAAAAAGGGATGTATTTGATGCAGAACTGGCCGGACAAGTGTGTAATGCAGAGAAAAATGAGCAAAATCCATTGGGCAATTTGCTTTGGTCAATCACTACCTCTATCTTTTCCGTTTTTTGGCCTACGATTTTCCACCATTTACTAGGTAAAATTTTCGAGACATTTTCGCGGAATAAAGTAGACGGGAAACATTAGTGCCCTTGATTGAGAATGCCAAAACACCAGCCATGATACTTCGTTACCCATTCTTCGGCCATTTTCTCTTGATCTGGTTTCAGGCGCCGACCGTAGTATCGCGGATCCATCATATTCGCCAAGAAGTGAAAAGGTTGCATCGCATCATTGAACCTCGCACTTATGGCCGTCCTGTAGGGCTCAAGTTCGTGACTTCCCATCAGATCAAGCCATACTTCAACTGCATCAGATATAGTCGTATCGTCAGCTTGTAGTTTGTCCAGCGCCACGGAAACTTCCTTCAATTGCTTCTGAAGATGGATGGCTTGTGTATGAAGCCCAACATTGTCAAGCACACGAGCTGCCCCTACATCGAACTGTATTTGCGGGTCAGGATTAGCTTCGATATCCATGCGAATTTCAACATATTTTGTGATAATTCGAGATAAATAACGGTTGTGAAAATATAGGGGATCACCTTGACAACTGACAATAACAATTTTCGGGGGAATTCCCTTCATGGTAGTGTTACAACTTTATTTAGTAGTAAATAGATTTGGATTGGGAGAAAATGCAATAAAATGGTAATAAAATTAAATTTAATGTAAAATTAAAATATATTCACTTAAAATTCTCATTAACTCCGAAAAAACCCGAAATTCCCCGAAAAACCCCGTAAAAACCCAAAATAACCCAGTGGGCAGATATTTTTTGATAAAACCCGGGTTTTTGCCAACCCTGGGCAAGGCTGCTAGCTGGGTACCTTTCCTGGTGCCTCGCCAGGCGTTGGCCTCTGACGGGCGAGTGGTGTAACTAAACAGTGGACTGTTTTCAGCCCAAGTCTTCTACGCTTACCTCACGGGAGACAATGATCTAACATCGTTAAAACTTCCTGAGGTGACGGGTTCGCCCGTTGTAGGTGACAACTAAGTATGGCATTGAGCGTTGACAAAAAGTATGGCATTGAGGAAACTAATCTATACTAATATTATAAAGAGGTAAAGTTTGTGACGCTGTAGGAAGTAATCTCTGGATCTACTGAACCGATTTTGAAAATTCTTTTACCAATAGAAAGCCACGTTATTTGTGAGTGTCATAAGCTATATAATAATCCGAAAAACGAAAAGACTTTTTCGTGGTAGTCGGATTTGCAAAGTCGGAGAATAAACGGTCGAACAAAAACGTTTCCAACTAATGCTGCCTTAACGATGAGAGATATGATTAAGTTCTAGAGAAAAGTTGTAAGAGCTTGATATTGCCTACAAAAAAGTCAGTGACAGCATATGTCTTACTTTTATATTTAAGTCACAAAAAGTAGTATTTTATAATAAAAAAATAATTTAAATCGTTAGGTCATGTTTATTGGTCATATTATCAACAATTATGAATTCTTATCAAAATAAGTAAATTTATCGTATCAAGTGTTTTAAAACAAAAGACTTTCCCTTTTACTACATATAATTTCCCTTTTACTGCATAAATAGTTAAGAGATAATACGCTCACAGATCACACTCACAAGAAGACACTCACAAATAACGGTAATATAGTCAAATTGGCATGCAAATACATACATACATATGCAGTAAAAATATAACCCTTCTTTGGGCAGTCAGGAAATAAATCATAGCACTCAGTACTAACCGAACCACACTCATAATTTCATCACAGGTAAAAAGTTTTACCGCCTAACGAAGCGGGCACGGGTCAGCTAGTACCTTATATAATCAATGATTGAAGATTCAAGTTTGTATTGCTGGCTAACGTTATACTCACTTTTGTCTGACGACTATGTCCTCTCCGAGGCCAAGCTGGCCGACTTCATTCTGGCCGGCGACCAGAACTGTGCCTTTCTTATCGCCCCATCGTTCGGACCAATTGGCTTTCTCCTCAATTGGCTCTGGCACATCGGGCTCGTTTGACGCATGACTGGACTCCGATGCTGAAAGAGAACAAGCTCAATTAATAAAATTAAAATAAAATGTAAATGGAGCTGCCACGGAAGATATGAATTAGGGAGATCGCTTGGAATTACTTAGCCTTCAATGCCAGAATGATTGGACAACGATTGGAGCCTTATGCATTCCTCCTCCAATGCACTGGAAAGTAATGTTGTATGACTGGACGCCAGAGATGCTGATATTTTATTTAAATGCCTTTCAGCATAAACTTCCAGACCCCAGTAACCTCGCTCGTTGGAACTATGCCGAGGATAGTTCATGTCAGGGTTGGCTTGATTTTCCCCAACCCGAAAAACCCACTGGGTTAAATTGGGTAAAATCCACCTGAAAAAACCCGTGGCTTTTTGACGAATGTGGGTTTTTGAAAAAATAGTTGTTTATAAGAATTAAATCAATGAACGGATATAGCATTTATATTATATTTTATCAAAAAGAAAAAAAAGGATGTATTTGTGACACACCCAGTCTGTTCCGTAATTTACTCAAGACCATTCCAAATGTTGAGAAGTCTTTCAGTTGATGCAGAACTGGCCGGACAAGTGTAATGCCGACTACTTTTGGCATGATTTATAAGATAATATTGTTACATGGATAGGCAGCAGATGCAAAAACACGGTAGAGCACTCAACTTGATTTATTACAAAACTATTACTATACTCTTCAAGCGACAAAGATACACACTTAATTATACACTATTTAGTTCTAAAATCGTTTGCACTACTACTCAATACTTTCGCGCCGAAACAGCGCCACTAGCGGTTGTTAGTGTTAACTCTTATCCTGTTGTGAAAATAAAGGGGATCTCCCCGACAACTGACAATAACGATCTTCGAAGGAATTCCCTTCATGGTAGTGTTACAACTTTATTCAGTAGTAAATAGATTTGTATTGGGAGAAAAATTGCAATAAAAAGGTAATAAAATTAAATTAAATGTAAAATTAAAATATATTAATTCAAAATTCTCATTAACTCCGAAAAAACCCGAAATTCCCCAAAAAAGTCCGAAAATCCCCGAAATAACCCAGTGGGCAGATATTTTTTGATAAAACCCGGGTTTTTGCCAACCCTGGTTCATGTCCTCTTTGTAGCAATACCCCTTGCACAGCTAGACATACTCTAGCTGTTTGCAAGGTGGCCTTAGATCAAGGACGGTACACTTACCGCCACGACAAAGTCCTTGCTGTAATTCGTGAGGTAATTAGCCTCTCAGTAACTCATGCCAACAAGTGTTTGACACTACCCTCCAAACCCCCAATACAGTTTGTGCGGGACGGCTTAAAAGGCAAAAAACATTTCACTACAAAACCTTTCTCAATAATCGAGAAAGCTTCAGATTGGTTTCTGGATGTTGATTCGACGCGGTGGAAGTTGGTGTTCGTGGCCTGCCAGCTAAATCTCTGTTTCACTCTTATCTTGGTCTCTCCAGGAAAATAATCAACTCCTTCTTGGAAAAATTATGTAAAACCGCAATTCCCGCATCTCAAATTCTATGGCTGCGAAGGGGGAGTAAATGGGTGGTAAGAGAAACGCTCACATGTGGCAAGACAGCTGTTCTAAACCTACCACAGCCAATCGTTAGTCCAGAATCCAACGTTCATCCCCCAGAAGTGTAATAATAGTATATGATGGGCCCGACTTCGGTCGCTGAATTCCATGGCCGCTCCTTTTGTATTTATTTTAAGACTAATCTATTACCGATTTTGTGATGACTCAGAAATATATTTACCGAAAACGCCTAAATAACAGTAATTATTGTAGATTTTTCTTTAATACTTATGTAACGTAGTCTGGAATTATTGCGGAATAGGAACCTTTCTCAAAAACGAAAAAATATAAAAAAATACTACTAGATTCTATCATTGTACTGCTAAATTTGAAAGAAAATAGCTTCGGACGCGTAAAATTTCCAGAAGAAAAAAACAAATTTACATCCAAAAAAGTTTTTTTTAATTGTTTTTAAAAAAAACTAATCTACCGCCAAATAAGTGTTTATGTATTATTTTTCAAATAAAACTAACTTCACCTACCAAAATGCATGGGTTTGAATGCCGCTTCTTTGAATGCCTATATCTCGTTTATTTATTGAGACTGAATAATTGTGCATATGTACGTAGTCACTTGGAATATGCATCACAAATCTGGAACCTCAGCTATAACACTTACATTACCCGCATTGAGCGAATTCAGAGACGTTTTGTACGACACCTACAATTTAAAGTAAAAAAATTCTTTCCAGACTACACTAAACGTTGTCATAAATTTCACCTCTTACCTTTAGCCACAAGACGCCATATTGCAGATGTCGCCTACCTATTGAAGATAGCAAATGGCTCAGTTGACTGCCCGGATTTATTGGAGAAGGTTGGGTTGAGGGTCTCTGCTGATCCGATCAGAAGACCATGCACCCTGTTTATCCCCAGGGCTAACACCAATTACAGGCTAAACAGTTATCTATTGAGAGCAAGCCAAAGTTTCAATGATGTAGCTACCCAATATGACATTGACTTATTTAATATGTCAGTCCAGCAGCTCAAGAAGTTACTGGCTGACGCCTTCTTTGGCTAATCCTTTGTTCTATTTTATTTAGTTTTTTCTTAGTCTACTTGTTTTTCTTTTTTTTCTCCCCCTTTTATATATCTATTCATATATTTTTACTTGTGGAACCTTGTAATTGGCCTTATATACATATTAATTTGTAATAACCGTATACCTAGCTGTAAGATTCCTAAAATTAATAAAATAAAATAAAAATAAAAAATAAAATAAAAAAAAAATAAAATAAAATAAAGATTATTGCAGATTCGGAATCAGCGTGAATAGTCGGGTGACGTTAAAAAATCAACAATCTGGAAGAAAAGAGGTTCCTATACTGCAATAATAGCAATACCGTTTCTTGGCAGCTAAAAGAACGTAATAAAGCATATCTCAAAAACGCCTTCAAGTATTATTAATAATTTTAGAAATTATTGCAGTATAGGAACCTTTCTCAGAAATTTAAAAAATAAAGAAATACTACTAGATTCGATCATTGTAATGCTAAATTTGAAAGAAAAAAGCTTCGGACGCGTAAAATTTAAAAACCAAATTTACATACCAAAAAAAAAATGTTTTTGAAACTCAGTTTTTAAGGTTATTTAAAAAAAACTAATCTAACCTACCGCCAAATACGTGTTTATGTATTATTTAAATAAAAAAAACTTAACCTACCGAAATGTATGGGTTTGACGCTTTTTTGAATGCCTATAACTCGCTTATTTATTGAGACCGAATGATTTAAATCAAAATTTATCACTTTCAGCTTGCGGGGAAATCCCAGCCAGGTTCTCAACCAAACACTTGCCATTCATACCGACAAATGCTTGGATAAGAATAGATGTTGTTGTAAATAGGGCAATAGATTATATTAAAAACCCCTTAACGCAGGCTATAAATGCCTCTATAGAAAGTGGTGTTTTTCCCGAAGAGTTAAAATTATCAAAAGTGATTCCACTCTATAAAGCAGGCGCAAGAACTGAAACTGGAAATTTTAGACCAATTGCAGTTTTGTCTTCTTTCTCAAAAATCATAGAGACTATAATTAAAAATAGATTAATTGCGTTTTTCGATGCAAACAATATTCTTAGTGAAAGACAATTTGGATATAGACGAAACAAGTCCACTACTAAAGCTATCGAGGATTTCATATCTTATATAAATGACAAACTAATGGACAAGTACTACACCTTAGGTATTTTTTGCGATTTGAGTAAGGCATTTGATTGCGTTAGGCATGATATTTTACTAAACAAACTAAATCATTATGGAGTCAGGGGAGACTGCTTAAAATGGTTTGATTCATATTTAACAAATAGGACACAAATCATGGAAATTACACAATGTCAAAATCAAAACATTACAAAACACTGTTCGATCCCTTTAACTAATAAACTTGGAGTCCCGCAGGGTTCCATTTTGGGCCCTATTCTATTTTTAGTATATGTAAATGATTTACCAATGTATTTCAACGATATAAATGTAACTATGTTTGCTGATGACACTAGTTTAATTGTTGCCGGTAAAGATATGGACGAATTATTGATTAACGTTAAAATTAATCTATTCAAACTAAATAGTTGGTTTGAGAGCAACAACCTCACACTGAATGCGTCTAAAAGTAACTTCATACATTTTACAAATCATCGAAATCGAAATAAAGGTTCGCCAATAATACTTTCAATAAATAACACTGCCGTTCCTCAAACTCATTGTACTAGATTTTTAGGTGTTCATGTCGACGAACTTTTAAAATGGAACTTTCACTGTGAAAACCTCGAAAGTAGGTTAAGTCGGGCATGTTATGCTTTAAGTATTGTAAGAAGGTCGTTAGATGAATTGCAAACAAGAAATGTTTATTTCAGCTATATTGAAGCTATCCTAAGTTATGCCATTACGATCTGGGGAAATTGTTATGCTTGTCATAGGGAACCCATATTTATACTCCAAAAGAGAGCAGTGCGAATAATTGCAAAGGTGAAAAGGGAAGAGTCGTGTCGACCCATTTTTAAAAGGCTAAGAATCCTCATCTTAACCTCACTCTATCTCTTTAAGTTACTAACTGAGTTTTTTAAAAATAAAGAAACACATTATAAAAAGTTTTCAGATACACATACTAAAAATACGAGAAATAAATTAAACATTTTTATACCATGTATTAAACTAAACACAGCAAGGCAAGACACAAAATACTCAGGGCCATATTACTTTAACAGGCTACCAGAAAGTTTAAAAACTATTCAAGTGGAAAGCTTATTCAAAAAGTTACTTAAAGAATTCTTATTAGACAAAGCTTTTTACTCGATCGATGAGTTTGTTAATTTTAAATAATTTTTCAAATTTTTTGGTCATTTTTTTGACAATTTTAAGTAGTATTTTTTAATTATTCTGACTTTTTCTGATTTTATTTTCTTGATTATTTTTATCAATTATTTTAATTTGTGGTTTTAGTAAATAAATCTTAAAAATGATTTGGATGCCCTAAAAGCAATAAAGAAGTAACTGTATGTACGTGGTGATAAATTTAAATATTGTAAAAACGAACTAATATACTGTATTAATTACTGAACTAATATACTAAAAGCAATAAAGAAGTAACTGTATGTACGTGGTGATAAATTTAAATATTGTAAAAACGAACTAATATACTGTAATTTAAATGTACCTAAATATTAAGTTTCTACAATCTGTTAAGATTTTTTGGAAATAAATTGAAATTGAAATTGAAAATTGATGTGTTTGTACTAAATTAAGCAAATCTGCAACAGAAGCTATGTTGGGAAAATCAGATTGCAAATTTGAGTTCGAGAATTAGAAAGCTGGTTTATGTATTTCTTCGGTTGCGCAACATTCTGTCCAAAACAACCATAAGAATGGCATACATGGCCTTGTGTCAGAGTATTTTGTCCTACGGAGTCGCGGCATGGGGCGCTACTACTAATGATAATCTGGATAGATTGACAAAAGCGCAGAAATTATTATTGAGAGTAATTCACAGGAAAAACCGGCGTCATCCATCTGCCTTGTTATTTTCCCAATCCCATGTGCTATCAGCTAAACAGTTATTCATTAAGCAAGCGCTTCTTGCATTCTACAAATCTAGAGATGACCACGCCCGAACTCAAAACAATCTGAACACAAGAATGTCCGCGAGTATCAATTATATAATTCCGTCAGTCAGGACAACATTTGCCCAGAGACATATATTCTACATAGCCCCAAAATTATATAATTCCCTTAGTGAAGACATGAAAAATTATCCTAACATAAAAATATTTAAAGCAAACCTTAATAGATGGCTACTTAACAAGGGATATGTAAAATCTGATCAACTTCTTTGCAACGCACGACAATTTATTTAGTATCACTTATCTATTTTCTTAATTAAATTTTATTAAATTACAACTATAAATGTATATATTTATTTCATAGCTATATTTTTTATAAAATTGGTATATTTATGTGTATATACAGGTGGTGGTCCAAATAATTTATTTAAAAAAAAACACTTCATTTCTTAAAATTGCATAAAAATATGCACATCTAGAGACGGGCCAAATTATCACCTAGTTAGATGTGCTATTGGCAGTAAAGGTCATGTAAGATGTGTTAAACCTCCCTATATTAATTATTAAATAATTTATATAATTATTATAAGATTACATGACCTATGAATGAACTGTATACCTAATCCTATGTACCTAAATAAATAAATAAATAAATAAATATTATATTGCAGATTCGGAATCAGCGTGGTGAATATAGTCTGGTGACATTAAAAAATCGGTATTATTGCAGTATAGGTACCTCTTCTAGATTGTTGATTTTTTAACGTCACCAGACTATATTCACTACGCTGATTCCGAATCTGCAATAATATTTATTCGGTCTCAATAAATAAGCGAGATATAGGCATTCAAAAAAGCGCCAAACCCATACATTTCGGTAGTTTTTTTAAAAAAATAATACATAAACCCTATTTGGCGGTAGGTTAGGTTAGGTTTTTTTAAAACAACCTTAAAAACTGAGGTAAAAAAAAAATTTTTTGTTTTTGTATGTAAATTTGGTTTTGAAAATTTACGCGTCCGAAGCTTTTTTCTTTCACATTTAGCATTACAATGATCTAACCTAGTAGTATTTCTTTGTTTTATCGATTTCTGAGAAAGGTACCTATACTGCAATAATATTTAATTTTACGCTAGGTAATTCAAATTTACCAAAAAATTAACAAATTTTTAGGTTATAAAAAGCGAACATTATTGACAGTTGCCTTCCCGCCTTTTTTACACAATCTTCATAACGCAAAAGCCGATCGCTTTGTCATAGGTACGTCTTTTGTTTCTGAAACATAAGAAATTGCTAAATTTGAAAATCGAACGTCGGTCGCGTCAAAACGCTAACCTTAGTACTAAATAACTAAGTGAGGTTATGTACGCGCGAAATCCAATCTGATTTCATAATATCGCGTAATCTGCGCGTGAATTATTGTTCGGTAGATCGTAGCAAAACGAATAATGTACCTTTTCTCTTCTTTACGACAGGCGGCGGCGTCGCCAAAACGCGCGAACTCGTCCTCTTCACGCCGCGAGTACCGGGCATTTTTTCTCACACTTCGTAACTGCGCAATGACCGTTTCGACGATTTTCACAGACGCTCCGATGATGAGCGCGACGCATCGAGAGCCACGACAACGGATTTTTAGTACGTTTTTAGTACAAATGCAAAAGCGACCCCCCAGCAACCGTAGATAACTAAATGCTCTGAAATTCTGGAGAAAAAAGGGTTGCCTGCAGGGGCCTGAACTGCTGCCAACTACCAAGACGAAAAATACAAAGCTGTAGTAGAGATGGTCCGTAACTGTTACTTTAGAATTATTGGTAGTGACTACTCTTCTTCTTTGAGTAAGCTCCCCATTTTAGAACACGTTATTAACCCCTAGAGCCCCGATTGGCCGATATCGGCCAAAACAAGATTCAGCGTGACAGCCCCGTTTTATTTTTATTTTAATTTAATTTGTTTTATTTTATTATGTTTTATTATGTTAATATGTTTTATTTTAATTATGAATACAGTGGTTTGGTAGTAATTAATGTTTTAGTGAGACAGTGTCATAATTCAATTTTTTTACTAATTTTTACTAAATTTTTTTGGGACATCAACTTGTCAATCGGCTGAGGGGCCGAGGTCTGAAGGGTTAAAGCTGCCTGTTTATTTATTTTATTTAATATTACTACGGCTAGCTGCAAGAAGCCGTGAAACAATTTATTTAAATATTTTTAGCGGACCGCCAGCAGACATTCACCGCAGAAGATGCCATGCACGTCTGTATTTCTAGATAGCCAATCATAAGACACCTGCCGCAGGGTAAGCAGCCCTGCAACGCCACACTCAAAAAGCCGGCTCGATAAGCCTGGCTCACATAAAGCCCCGCTAAATGGCCATTGCCCAGCTGAAGACGCCACGTGTCTTGGACAAATTCTAGCCAAGGTCTACTGAATCACATCAATCAATCAATCACAATATGCTTTTGACGTGACAACGTCTTATAATTCGATGGAGCTGGCTGCACGCACGAAAAAACATGACTCATGCGGTCTGAGGCGTTCCATTTCATGGCAGACCGCGGCAATTCATTGGAATTTCTTGCAATATCGCCGCACTCGACAAAAAGTACTATCTATGGAACTACTATAACAATCATAAAAAGAATAACTGTGCAAAAGATCGCATTGAAATTCGTATATAGAATATTGAAATCTCATTTTGTAAAACAATTAGAGAGTTATGAATAAATATGAGAAAGTCGAAAAAGCAAAAAAAAACTTGGCATTTCTAACTTGTACTTGTCTTACGGAAAAATACGGAACCCTAATTAGAAATTGTAAATGCTATCGTGATCTTTATTAGATTCTCTATCGAAGATAATATTTCGTTTTGCTTATTTAAATACAAAAAGATTTAGATATTAGCTCATAAAATCAATAAAAATTTTGATAATTCTCGAACGAAAAAATGATGATGTTTGACAATGGAATTTTACCAGAAATATCCGCCAGAAAAAATATACCAAAAGAAAAAAAAATCTTTTGAAAAATGCAACCATTCCATCAGTATTTTCTTATGACGTTGTCACGTTCAACTATCGTCAGTAAACCGACTTTACAGACAACCGATTTTTTAACTAGCGAGAAAATCACTGGCATCACCATTGATAACCGCGATATTTTATTAACGCTGTGATAACTCACTGTTTAATATGTCCACGCAAATCTCTAACCAAAAAATACAATGGCGGGCAAGTGGGCGAGCACTCGGCGGATCACCGGCACAGTAGATATATGAGCTAAAGCAGTATGGAAAGCACAGAGTAAGTCTACTCGTGTGATGGAAAGTAAGCCCTTTTGTTGAAATAAATACCTACTCTCCATTAGAACGCTAGGGTTGTCTTTAATTTTTGTAAAAATTTTAAGTTATTTTTAATTATTAATAAAATCATTTATTTGGGGTACAGTTTCGATGACAATGCATTTTTATGGCATGATCATGACCTCATTTTACAGCCAAGATCGGCTCATGACGAGGATACTTTTCCACTGTCAACAGCACAGACACACAATTTTGTGTACGCATTCAATTATGATAGCAACTTCCAAGTTTCAACATTACATGGCTGATGTACCCTGGGTTGGCTCCCAACGAGGGAACTCCTCAACGGTCAACAGTAGAAACCCAAAATTTTGTATACGCATTCAATTATGATAGCTTCTACCATGTTCCACCACGACATGGCTGATGAACCCTGGATTGTCTCCCGATGAGGGAACTCCTCAACGGTCAACAGCAAAGACCCAAAATGTTGTATACGCATTCAATTATGATAGCCCCTTCCAAGTTTCACTATAACATGGCTGATGTACCCTGGGTTGGCTCCCGATGAGGGGATTCCTCAACGGTCAACATCAGATACCAAAAATTTTGTATACGAGTTTCGATATCGTTTTCGATAGTTTATGATTTCGATTTCGGTTTCGTTTTAGATTTTTATTTCGATTTCATCATCATCATTATCATCGGGGGGGGGGGTAATAGATGGCGCTAGGTTGAGGAGGGGGGAGGGGTATTAATATTCAGATTAATTAAGTTCCTGGCTACTTGACAGGAAAGTCTTGGGGTGACACAGCCGATTTTTGATCGGATGTCGTCGCTCTATTCACACTAGTCGGATGCCGGATCCGATTTGTATTCAATCACTCTCCAGAAAGCGACTGCGCAATGGACGTCGACGTAGCTGTGGTCGCGTTTTCGGTCGCGTTTACGGTCGCGTCTGCAGTTGCGTCTGCAGTTGCGTTCGCGTTTGCGGTCTCGTTTGCGGACCGTTGAGGATTTCCCTCATCGGGGGCCAACCCAGAATACATCAGCCATGTCATAGTGAAACTTGAAAGGGCCTATCATAATTGAATGCGTATACAAAATTTTGAGTCTCTGCTGTTGACCGTTGAGGAGTTCCCTCATCGGGAGACAATCCAGGTTACATCAGCCATGTCATAAATAGGATAGAAAACGAATTTACCGCGTGAAATTTTGTAGGACCCGACGTTTCGGTGACGTTGCAGCCGCCGTTGTCTAGGGTAGACTGCCCAGTCTACCCTAGACAACGGCGGCTGCAACGTCACCGAAACGTCGGGTCCTACAAAATTTCACGCGGTAAATTCGTTTTCTATCCTATTTATAATGTCAAACAACCGCGATAGTCTTCGATTTTATATCAGCCATGTCATAGTGAAACTTGAAAGGGCCTATCATAATTTGATGCGTATTCAAAATTTTGAGTCTCTGCTGTTGACCGTTGAGGAGTTCCCTTATCGGGAGCCAACCCAGGGTACATCAGCCATTTCATGGTGGAATTTGGAAGGAGCTATCATAATTGAATGCGTATAAAAAATGTTGGGTCTCTGCTGTTGACCTTGAGGAGTCCCCTCCTCGGGAGCCAACCCAGGGTACATCAGCCATTTCATGGTGGAATTTGGAAGGAGCTATCATAATTGAATGCATATAAAAAATGTTGGGTCTCTGCTGTTGACCTTGAGGAGTCCCCTCCTCGGGAGCCAACCCAGGGTACATCATCCATGTCATAGTGAAACTTAGAAGGGGCTATCATAATTAAATGTGCATACAAAATTTTGAGTCTCTGCTGTTGACCGTTGAGGAGTTCCCTCATCGGGAGCCAACCCAGGGTAGATCAGCCATGTCATGGTGAAACTTGGAAGTTGCTATCACAAATGAATGCGTATACAAAATGTTGGGTCTCTGCCTTTTACCGTTGAGGAGTCCTCTAGTCAGGAGCCAACGCTGGGTGGACGGATTTCAACCACAATCTACATGCCAAATTTCAGCTCAATCGGATGAAGCGTTTCGGCGCTCACAGAAGTGCGTCCACAAAAGAAAAATGCCCAACACTGCGTGCGGATAGGTAGTTAGTCCGTCATCAGATGCTGGGCATCACACAAGGTTATAGTTTTTGTCAAGACAAATCAAACGAGCCCAAACACGACAGGTTTATCGTGTGTAGTTTTGGAGTTCCTATGGCCACCTTCCGTATCCATCATCAGACCCTGGGCACCACACAAGGTTATAGTTTTTGTCAAGACAAATCAAACGAACCCAATAATGCCTTTTTTTAATTTTGAGATTCTAAGGAACACTTTAATGAAGTTTTACCTAAATCGGTTGAGCTGTTTTTGAGCCAAATCAAAACATACAGAAAGATATACATACATATACTGCCCTCAAGAATTGTATATAGGTAGTAGTATAGATAAGCAACTTAACAATCAATCATTCTTACCTTTGGTGGCATCATTGAATTACACTATAAAATCAATGGTGGCACCCACGACTGACAGTACGCCGACTAGTGCTGAGATTATTGCTGAGATTAATGTTGAAGCGTGCGTCTGTGTGAGTGCGTTCGTTTCGATCGTTTGTACGTAGTTTCCATACTTTCCATACTGCTTCATATTTCTACTGTGTCACCGGTCAACGTTTGTTGTTTGATGAAGTGTGGTTAAAGTCGCATTCGACGCATTGTGCAGTCTTATTCGTAGCTTTTTGTTTATTCGATAGGTGTAAGTGATTTTAGAAGTTGTTTCATAGTTTTCAATACAGTTTTCGCGATGGTTTTGCTCGTTTCACCCGGCCCGCCAACTGCCGGCATTATCTTTCAAGAATCCAGCGTTAAGGCTATTATAAATGAAAAGGACATCGGATTGGGAGATTTATACATCGCCGAAGAGTAAGCGCGTGTTTATTTACTTATATAAAGCATTTTTGGTGTGTTTTGCGAGAAGACCATTGGTGGTTTTTAGGTTATGTTTGGTTTGGACAAATGTGCAATTTGTTGTTTCTTTTGCCATTCTAATAAGGACTAGGGTAAAGTCTCACTTATCCCACGTACGCAACGTACGCAACTCATGACATCTTCGCACTTGAATTTGCATGCTTAGAGACACAGGTATTACTGCATTATAGGAACCTGTTCTACGTTGTTGATGTTTTAACCCTTCAGGCCTCGGGCCCTCAGACGATTAAAAACTTGATGTCCCAAAAAATTTTAGTAAAAATTAGTAAAAAAAATTCATTATGACACTGTCTCACCAAAACATTAATTGCTGCCAAACCACTGTACCCATAATTAAAATAAAACATATTAACATATTCAAATGAAGTTCGTGAAATATCTCTGCTTCCGTCTGAAAATCCCATACAGCTCATCTAACTATTTCAATTTATGCAAGAAATTTCATATCCTCCCCTTGATTAAGCGGCGTGAAACCGCGGACTTAACCTTTTTGCTAAAAATTACCTCCAATAATATTAACTGTCCTGACTTACTAAATAAAATTAATCTCCGTGTTCCTTCCAAACTCAATAGATTTAACCCTGCTCTTCATGTTCCTCATGCTGGTACCAACTATGGGCAAAATGCATTTCTGTGGCGAACAAGTGACAATTTCAATGACATGATTAAACGCTTTGACTTTGATCTATTCTGTACGAGTGTTAACTCAGCTAGGCAGCGGCTGAACAGTGAATTTTTTAGCATTAATTGTTGAATAATTTTTGATGCATTCTTAATCGATAGCTTTAATTGAAAGATCACATATGTTTCTACAACGTTATTTAAACGTGAAAACCTTTAATTGGCTCTCTGCTATGTTACTCCGGCATTGTTAAATTATAATTAGCTGTTAGTTTTCCTGAAAATAAATAAATAAATAAATAAAACATACCTAATAAAATAATCCCAAAAATAAAAAATTTAATTAAAACGGGGCCGTCACGCTGAATCGTGTTTTGGCCGATATCGGCCAATCGGGGCTCTAGGGGTTAACGTCACCCAACGCTGATTCCGAATCTGCAATAATATTTATTCGGTTTCAATAAATAAGCGAGATATAGGCATTCAAAAAAGCGCCAAACCCATACATTTTGGTAGGTTAGGTTTTTTTTATTTTAAATAATACATAAACACCTCTTTGGCGGTAGGTTAGATTAGTTTTTTTTAAAACAACCGTAATAAAATGAGTTAAAAAAAACTTATTTTTTATTTTTGTATGAAAATTTGGTTTTGAAATTTTACTCGTCCGAAGATTTTTTCTTTCACATTTAGCATTACAATGATCGAATCTAGTAGTATTTATTTATTTTTTCGATTTCTGAGAAAGGTTCCTATACTGCAATAATTTCTAAAATTATTAATAATACTTGAAGGCGTTTTTGAGATATGCTTTATTACATTCTTTTAGCTGCCAAGAAACGGTATTGCTATTATTGCAGTATAGGAACCTCTTCTCTTCCAGATTGTTGATTTCGATTTCTGAGAAAGGTTCCTATAGGTTCCGACTCTCTTCAGGTCCAAACAAAATTTTGGGCTAGCGCTTAAACTGCCCTCTCTGCTCTACGCCAACTCCAGAATAACCAAAAATTCGATTCTGTGCAATTCCAAAGATCCGGCAATATCGAAGCACGTAATAAGTGGCTGTAGTGATTCAAATGAACTACAAGCCCGCGTAGACTTCCACAAAAGGTTCCTTACTGGAATCAGCCAGAATGGCACTGGTCTGGGGTATGGCAGTACAACCACGAGCGACGTGGACTTGAAGAAGTCTCTTTTGCGGGGAGATTACGACAGCAAGAGTATGGCTCATGCTATTGGCCTTCAATGCCAGAATGATTGGACAACAATTGGTGACTTTTGCATTCCGCCTCCAATGCACTGGAAGGTAATGCTCTATGACTGGACGCCAGAGATGCTGAAATTTTATTTGAATGCCTTTCAGCATACACTTCCAGACCCCAGTAACCTCGCTCGTTGGAGCTTTGCCGAGGATAGTTCTTGTCCCCTCTGTAGCAATACCCCTTGCACAGCTAGACACATTCTAGCTGGCTGCAAGGTGGCCTTAGATCAAGGACGGTACACTTACCGCCATGACAAAGTTCTCGCTGTTATTCGCGAGGTAATTAGTCTCTCAGTGGCTCGTGCCAACAAGGGTTTGACAGTATCCTCCAAACCCCCAATACAGTTTGTGCGGGATGGCTCTAAAGGCAAAAAACATTTAACTACAAAACCTTTCTCAATAATCGAGAAAGCTACAGATTGGACTCTGGAGGTCGATTCGGTCTCTAAGCAGTATAAATTCCCTGAAAGTCTCGGATGCACAGCCCTCCGTCCAGATATAACTCTTTACTCTCTATCTCGGAAGGTGGCTCTTATTGTAGAATTAACTGTTCCATGGGAATCAAATATCCCAAAAGACCACGAGTACAAATTAAATAAATACCATGATCTCGCAAATGCCGTAACCCGGAACGGCTTCACTGTTCACCTTCACGCGGTGGAAGTTGGCGCTCGTGGCCTGCCAGCTAAATCTCTATTTCACCTCTTTAAAGATCTTGGCCTTTCCAGAAAAATAATCAACTCTTTCTTAGAAAAATTATCTAAAACTGCGATTTGCGCATCTCAAATTCTATGGCTTCGAAGGGGGAGTGAATGGGTGGCAAGGTGAACGCTCACATGTGGCAAGACAGCTGTCCTAAACCTACCACAGCCGGTTCGTAAGTCCGGAATCCACTGCTCACCCCCCAGAAGTGTAAAAAAAATAGTATTATGATGGGCCCGACTCCGGTCGGTGAATTCCATGGCAGCTCCGTTTGTATTTATTATATTGCAATAATTCCTAATATTTATTCGGTCCCAATAAATAAACGAGATATAGAGTTATCAAGCGCACGGGTCAACACCCATCCGGCGGCCTCCACGCAGAAGTGCGAGCCAGGGTAGGACTCTAGCCTGCGGGCCAGTTTCCCCTAGGAGTCAACCTTCGGGCGCTTCTAAATGGTTTGCGCACCGTGCGGCGTCAGTCAATCAATTGCGCATTCTGACCGACAGCCGGGGAAGTCTGGAAACAGTACCTACCGTCTCCTATAAAGCAGGGTTAGTTGTTAACCTTACAGAAATTGCTCTTAAAACGACGAATTGGTTGCGACTGGAAGTAAGGGCGCGAATGTCGGCCCACTGTGTGATTAACCTGGTTATCTCGTGGTAAGGCGTTAATCTCTCACGGGCGACTGGCGTAACTAGATAGTAGACTGTTGTCGTCCTGTTTCATTGGGTTCTTCAAATTCATAGCAAAAAACTCAACCGTACAAAATTTAAAGGAATAACTGCAATATAGGACCTCTCTCCAAAAAAAAAATTAATATAAAGACTAATAGATTGTTTCATTTTAATGCTAAATCTGTAAGAAAATTGTGTCGGTCTCTATAAATAAGCGAGATATAGGCATTCAAAGTTTAACTTTTTTATGTAAACAAACAGGCCAAAATAAAAAATGAAAATTCACCATCACCACGCTGATTCCGAATATTCCATAATCTTTATTCGATCTCAATAAATAAGCGAGATATAGGCGTTCAAAGTTGCGGCCATTTTGTTTGTACATACCGTGTGGAACACATTCGAGTATATCTTAATATCGATAACAATTAGCGATATTACAGAAATTATGACAATTTGCAAAGTTTTTAGATTAATCGAAATATTTTGAAAAAAAACGATCGGAAAAATACATATTTTCGCAAAACTTAAAAAAAGGGCACTGTTTTCGATGTTTTTTCATTGACTTTGCATATTGATGACAGAAGATATCCTGAAATATCGTTTGTTTCAGGTTACCTTTAGTCATCAATACACCAAGTCATTTCGTAAAAACTTCGAAAATTGTCCAATTGTTTTAGATGATCGCTAACACATGCGCTAGCACATGGTGTTAATTTGATATTGAAGAAATTTAGTTTGTTTCAGGTTACCTTTTATCATCACCGCCAAAGTCATTTTGTAAAAACCTCGAAAAAAATCCGAAAACACATTGTCATGTTAACATCAATAGCGCCGCAGTCAAAAGGCGAATTTCGCGCGAAATTCGAAAAACAATTTTTGCTTGCGGTGATATTCAAATATTTAGGAATTTTCTATTGTTTCAGGATACTTCAAAGGCAAAGTCATTGAAAAAAACCTCGAAAATAGTCTCATTTTTTTTAAATGTCACACACGTTTTTTCACGACCATGCCATCATTTTTGTAATATTGCAAATTGTTATCGATGTTCGAGAACTTGCAATATATCGACTATTTTCCGACACTACTTTTGAAACAATATGGCCGATTTGTTGACGTTTAGTATGCAAACTTTCAATGCCTATATCTCGCTTATTTATTGAGAGCGACAAAATATTATTGCAGATTCGTAATCTGCGCGGGGAATATAGTCCGGTGACGTTTAAAAATCAACAATCCAGGATAGGTTCCTATACTGCAGTTATACCAATTTAAATCTAATACTCTTAAGAACGTTCTGCAAAATAGAGTGGTAGACACGTGGAATAAATTACCATTTGAAGTGATTAGCGCAAGCTCTGTCAATCAATTTATAAACAATACAATACAATCAACTACTCCAATAGATAGGCTTTCCTACACTTGGATGCGTCACAAAATGAAATGCTTAAAATTTAATTATTAAAAACATTACTATCGTGATAGTTATCGGCTGTAATAATATATTAAATATTACCTACATACAAATAATCAAAATATACTAATGTGATTTAACCCTTGGAGTAAATGGGTATTTTCATGGATGCATCTGTCTCTTTTGCAGGATTTTCGGCGACATCGACCTTAAAGTACTATAACTACGAAACTACTACACCAATCATAAAAAGAACAACTGCACAATGATTGCATTGACATTTCGAATATAGAATATTGAAATATCATTTTGTAAAACAATTAGATAATTATGAATAAATATGAGAACGTCAAAGAAGTGAAAAAAACGCGGAACCAGATCTGGTCGTATCATACTCAACGGATAATTGTTTCAGAACCAGATTTGGTCGTATCATACTCAACGGGTTAAGAGTCAGGGAGAATAATATATTAAAATAGAAATGCAAATTCTATGTAGAATAATCAAAAAATGTATATTATATTGTCAATCCAGCAATATGCCTTCGTATTTTAAAAAAAAAAAAATAGATGTATAATAAATTATATGAAAATTAGAATGTCAGCTATCATAATACCATTATGTTTAAAATTTTACGCATTTCATTAATCATCAACATTGAAAATAAACTCAGAATTTTCAAACTCCCTTATACCGTACATTGGGTTTCTTACCAAATTATGTATAATTATCTTTTTAAATTGGTCCTCTCCGAGGCTTTTCATTTGCTCTGGAATCTTATTATAGAAGACACATTTTGGTGAATATAACTGTATCGCACTTTGCTAAGTCGCTGTCGGTTTATGTGGAGATTGGATTTATTTCTCGTATCGTGATGATGAAAATTACTATTCACCGGAGCTTCTGTTAGGTGTCTACGAGCGTACATAATATTTTGGTAGATGTAAGTAGAAAATAGTCATTATTCCTGATTTTACAAATAGCGGCTTACAAGAACTTCTTGGTGAGACACTATATAAACTGCGTACTGATCTTTTCTGGAGGAGAAAAAATCTTTTTGAGTTTGGTGCCATTCCCCAAAACAGTAGGCCATACGTTATTAGGGAGTGGAAATATGCAAAATAAACGGATTTAGCTGCTTTAAAACCGCATAAACTTCTTATCTTTCTAAGGGCGAATATGGCACTGCACAATTTTTTACTGAGATCATTTAAGTGATCAGACCATTGTAATTTTTCATCAATTTCTAATCTGAGAAATTTCGTGAAGGAGACATTTTCTAGTTTGTCAGACCCAAAGTATACGTCTATTTCATTATAATCAGATGGCCGCAAAGAGAAGCATATTGCTATTAGCTCATCTAGATACAGGCCTTAGTTGACCTAGTTAGATGAGGTTTAGGCAGGTGCCAAACACGATGTGACGGTTTCTCTGAACTGTTTATGTTTGATTCTTGAACTTGTTTGGTATAATTAGTCGTAACCATTGCAATAAGTACTTATAAATAAATAAATAAATTGATTTTGATTTATTTACGGTAAGTGACAATTTATTAACTTGGAACCATATACTAAGCCTGTCTATTGTTTCTTTTATTCTTCGGGCCAAAGTGTCTTTATTTTTATCGCTAAAAGAAGTGAAGTATCATCGGCGAATAAAATGATTTCATCATCCACGGATCTCAGGCACTCGGGGATGTCATTAATATACACGAGGAAGAGAAAAAGTCCAAGTATCGATCCTTGAGGAACACCTTTGCGGATATTCTGTGGCGCGCTCTTGCTATTTTCGACTTGCGTAATCTGAGTGCGTTGTTGCAAATAAGATTCCATGAGTTGCAGTTCCTTATTGTGGTCTACGCAATCAAAAGCCTTAGAGACTCCATTTGTACATAAAAAACTTATTAATATTGTTAATATTGTTTAGCATCACAGATCTGATCTGGACGTATCAGCAAAGCTGCCTATCCAGAATAAATAATAATAATAATATTCTTATTATCCGCGCTCGTCACTGACTAAACGATTTGCATCGTTGAATCTCAATTTATTTATTTATTTATAGTATTACACAAGTTCGTTTGTACAGTTTACCATATCATGTTGTATATATATATATGAGACGTTAGCAAAAAACTGATTCTCGAGGAGATATAGTAATGAATAAAAGTCGCCTAACTAGTCCAGGGTCTGTTCTAAGGCAGACTTTATAAAATATTGTTTAAATGTATCTAATCAAATTACTAAATAATTATTATATAAAAAAATTGAAATTAAAACAATTAAAATTTGTAGAAATTCTATTACTTTGATAATAATTATTAAAGTGTAGAGTAAAAGTAAAAATATGTTTGAAAGTAAAAATATATGTCTAAAATTGAAGAATAATGCGAAAAATTAATATACAAAAAATTAATATACAATATTCAACATTCCATTGATGTTTTCCCTGCCTTCTGTAATAAGCCACCTAGAAACCGATTTTTTAAATTTGTTTTTGGTTTCAATGCGTTTAACGACATCAGGCAGGTAGTTGTACATTCTCGGTGCTATGAAGTTAAAATGTCTCTGTCCGAAAGTCGTACGAGTTCTTGGCACTATCTTCATTCTTTGCAGCTCTGGTGAGTCTCACTCGTGCGTTAATAAGTGGCATTTTCAATTTTGCGTGTATCAAGGCTATCTTAATGTACAACAGTCTTGGGTCCAAAATATTACTATCTTTATATAACTGGTTCGTAGGATATCGATACGGTTTACGCTCGATAATTTTTAGTATACACTTTTGCGCTACTTCAAGAGGCTGGAGTATAGTTGATGCACAACCACCCCACCCGATTATGCCATAACAAAGAATGTATTTTTTAGTTTATGTATTCAATGTTTCATCGCCGTACTGTGTGAATTCGTCTGGTGAAAAATTGAAATCAGGCTCACATCCTTTCAAATATCCTTGGCTTCATGTCTGGAAAGTTCTGGGGTGACAACTGTTTTTTTTTTTTTTTAGGAAATTAACGTGGCGGCCTGGAGCTGTAGACCAGGCATCATTACTTTTGGACTATCCGAGAATATCGATACACGCACTCCAAAGAGATCCTTTGGCTTGTCTGTACTTACTTATAGACTATGTCATTGATTTAAATGAAACGGAAGGTACGTATTTATATAATGGAAGTAGCGCTGTACGTTCGCAGAAATCTAGCCGATTTTGAAGTGAATGGTGTGCATCATCACTATCCAACAAGATCCCGTAGCATGCTACGTTCGGTAAGTCATGCATTATCAAAGTCGGAGAGGCTAGCCTATATCGCCGGCCCAGCGGTTTACAACAAACTCAGCGAGCACATTAGGCAGGCGCAATCTCTTGACGTGTTTAATAGACGCCTTAAGAGGTACCTCACAGATAAGGCGTTATACTCACTGGAGGAATATTACTCGAGTGAAGTCTAAAATGCTTTGGTGGTTAAAGTGTTTATTGATTTCTTTGAATTTTGTCTTGTATTTCCTCTTTTTACATTATTCTTGTATTTTTTTCGTTTTTTTGTTTATTGATATTTTTTCTCTATGATAAAAAAAATGTTTGATTGCTAATATGTATGGATGTTTGCTAATATGTATCTGACTTGTAAACTGGTATACTATTAAAATGAATATGAATATAATATTACTGTAAGGCTTGTTTTACACATATACTGCTCTCGGTTCGGTTTTTTTCGGCCGCCGACAAGTGTGAAACGGTGCTTCGGTTTGTATTCGGTATAAATAAAATACAAACAGAGCTGCCATGGAATTCAACGACCAAAGTCGGGCCCATCATATACTATTTTTTTACACTTCTGGGGTGTGAGCGGTGGATTTCGGACTAGCGACCGGCTGTGGTAGGTTTAGGACAGCTGTTTTGCCACATGTGAGCATTCACCTTACCACCCATTCACTCTGCCTTTGAAGCCATAGAATTTGAGATGCGCAAATCGCGGTTTTAGATTTTTTCCCGAGTACAAGTGTGTAGTTTTATAATATTCCAAAATGTTGGATTCAAAATTGGTAATATTTTGTAGAGTGTAATAATTAAACACTTTGTATAATTTATTTTGCTAAATTAATATTACAAATATTTCTCTTCGTTACTAGGCCTACCGGATATATTCCTGATGGCTGCGAAGAGGAAGAACGAAAAAAAAACAAACTGTCAAATGATTAATGTCAACATGCACAATATAACACGGCGATTTATAATAAAGACGCTGCTTTCTCGTTATATGAGAGCAAGGGGTCGCGGCACCTACCCTATGACAAAACGATTCTAACAATATGACACACTTCTAAATCGGTTCAACCGTTTAGAAGTTATGTTGGAATAAAGAAACGAAGAACATACATAAATGAATCCTGAACATAACACTCCTTTTGGGCAGTTAAGTAAAAAATACAGAGAAATGTGTGATCTACCAGTGATATCTTTTTTTTCCTCTCAGATCCTGCAAGTGGACAGAATGGTGACGATGATGAATTCAATCCTGAGGAATCTACTGTCACTGAAATAAGGTCAGTTTTTTCATCATATTTATTTTTTTATTTATTTATTAATATACAATAACTTTATATATGTCATATACACACCATTAACATAATATGGTTGAGTTGGGAGAGATTGAGCACATCCTATGGTGAAAATGTTTATCCGCATTCCTAACTAGGTCAGAGACCCGTATCTAGGGATGCTGATTTTTGTTTAATGGTATCGACGAGCTGACTCTTTTGATATTATGAACTTAGCATTGCATAATACATAATAATATATACATACACATACATATATATATATATATATATATATATATATATATATATATATATATATATATATATATATATATATATATATATATATATATATATATATATATATATATATATATATATATATATATATATATATATATATATATATATATATATATATATATATATATATATATATATATATATATATATATATATATATACATATACATACCTACACATAAATAAAATACAAACGGAGCTGCCATGGAATTCACCGACCGGAGTCGGGCCCATCATAATACTATTTTTTTTTTTACACTTCTGGGGGGTGAGCAGTGGATTCCGGACTTACGAACCGGCTGTGGTAGGTTTAGGACAGCTGTCTTGCCACATGTGAGCATTCCCCTTACCACCCATTCACTCCCCCTTCGAAGCCATAGAATTTGAGATGCAGAGATCGCAGTTTTAGATAATTTTTCTAGAAAGGAGTTGATTATTTTCCTGGAGAGACCAAGATCTTTAAAAAGGTGAAACAAAGATTTAGCTGGCAGGCCACGAGCGCCTACTTCCACCGCGTGAAGGTGAACAGTGAAGCCGTTCCGGGTGACGGCATTTGCGAGGTCATGGTATTTATTTAATTTGTACTCGTGGTCTTTTGGGATATTTGATTCCCATGGAACAGTTAACTCTACGATAAGGACCATCTTCCGAGATAGATAAAATTGTAACACTATCATGAAGCGAATTCCCCCAAAAATCGTTATTGCCAGATCCCCTTTATTTTCACAACAGGATAAGAGTTAACACTAACAACTGCTAGTGGCGCTGTTTCGGCGCGAAAGTATTGAGCAGTAGTACAAACGATTTTTAGAACTAAATAGTATATATTGAAGTGTATATAAGGGTCTTTGTCGCTTGAAGAGTATTGTAATAGTTTTGTAATAAATCAAGTTGAGTGTTCTACCGTGTTTTTGCGTCTTCTGCTGCCTATCCACGTAACAATATTGTCCATAAGTTATCTTTTAAATCATGCCAAAAGTAGGCGGCATTACACTTGTCCGGCCAGTTCTGCATCAATTGAAAGACTTCTTAACATTTGGAATGGTCTGGAGTAAATTACGGACCAGACTGGGTGTGTCAAAATACATCCTTTTTTTTCTTTTTGATAAAATATAATATAAATGCTATATCCGTTCATTGATTTAATTATTATAAACAAGTATTTTTTCATAAACCCACATTCGTCAAAAACCCTCGGGTTTTTTCAGGTGGGTTTTACCCAATTTAACTCAGTGGGTTTTTTCGGGTTGGGGAAAATCAAGCCAACTCTGTCTAACTTTGAGGGAGAATAATGTCTCTTTTATTATAAATTTCACGAATTTGTTCACAGATTTATTCCCAGCGACACGAACCGCTTACAAGAAATGTACGCTGCCATGTCGAGAGGACAGCAGTTACATCCAGATCAGTGCGAAGGCCTCTCGTCAGACGATGAAGAAGAAGAATATAACAATATGGCTCCGTTTGACGAAGACGCAGGTAACAACTACTCTTTAAACTGCATTCTAATTCCAGTATTCAGTATTCAATTTATTTATTCAGAATATACAATAAAAGCATGAATTATGAATTAAAGCTAATTATCGCATATTAGAATTCGTCAGTCTATATGTAGATATAAAACTATTAAAGCATAAATATTAATTCGACAATAGCGCTGACTAAAGTCGGCTTTACACGGCAGATAAATAAAATTAAAAAAAAATAGAGCTGAATCCATGTACATGAGTATACATATAAAATAGATAATTATTATAAGAATATTAATAGTCATCAAGCGCTTTATACAAAAAATAATCACACAATAGAAAGTATCAAAACAAAATTGGAAAAAAACAACATATGTATATGATCAGGTATGTTACATTACACATTGTAATCTACATATTAAATATTAAATTCATAATATTATAATTAAATAATAAAAACTAAAATGAGGTACCTGAAAGTTACATATTAACCCGTTGAGTATGAGTCAACCAAATCTGGTCGCGAAACAATTATCCGTTGAGTACGAGTCGACCAAATCTGGTCGCGCGTTTTTTTCACTTTGACGTTCTCATATTTATTCATAATTATCTAATTGTTTTACAAAATGATATTTCAATATTCTATATTCGAAATTTCAATGCAATCATTGTGCAGTTGTTCTTTTTATGATTGGTGTAGTAGTTTCGTAGTTATAGTACTTTAAGGTCGATGTCGCCGAAAATCCTGCAAAAGAGACAGATGCATCCATGAAAATACCCATTTACTCCAAGGGTTAATGTTATTCCTATTTGAAAGAATTGGCATGCTCAAAAAAATCACCCAGCTTATAGAAAGCATGTGTGGATTGTAGCTTTTGTTTAATAAATCTTTTAAACACCTTTGTTTCCATCTTTCTTGTGGAGAGTGGTAGCTGGTTAAAGAGCTTATAGCTCAAATATCCAAAGGACTTTTGTGTCTGCGTTAGGCGTACTTTAGGCAGGATAACGTACTTTAGGCAGGATTTCCTTTTCTGAATCTAAGCCGACGATTGGGTCATCAAGCTAATTGGATTGGACGATTTATTTATTTATTTATTTTATCTAATACATACACATTCAAATGCACATACACATTCAAATGCAATTCATACACATTCAAATGCAAGAGCACAAAAAAAAAGAAAAATAATATACAATTTAGGAATTACCGTTATATGTTACATTTATACTGTCTAAATTTAGGTATACATCTGCCAGGTTAATAAGTAGGGCATAAATTGTTTAGATGTTTATTTTTCTAATGTGCTAAGTCAGTGAATTTCAGTCTTTTAAACCCCCCCCCCCCCCTTTTTGGTAAAAAAAATTAAACTCTTACGACCCCCTCTTAGAGCCATATCTCACTAGGTCACCACGGTGATGCAACTGGTTGCGTCACTGATTTCTTTTGGGTAACCAAAGTGAGTCACCAAGCATGCAACCAGCAAGTCACCAAGTATACGATTCTACGGCGAATAACTTTTAGTAGGTTCCAAAGTTTCTTAGATGCTATATATTTTTTTTAAATAATATATTTATGTTACGTAAAGATTAAAGTAGTAATAAGACTTACTACTTAAAACACAAAAATTTTGACACGCCCAAGAGCGGTTTTTAGCCGCCAATTGGACATGACGTAAATGTAATGTAATGTATCAGCTCACTTTTTAAGATGGACGTCGAGGAGGTCGTACTACTGTGTTATGTGCGTTTTTATGAACAATCTCTGTTTTACACAAAAATATTTAACTATAGATTATCCAGAGCACTGTACATAGAATGCACGTTTGGTATTTTATCAAATAAATGGAGAATTTTTCACAGAACATTAAATAAGCATATATATTTAGCATAAAGTATTATGAAGACATGTTGCATACTGCACAAATTTGTACGAACTCGAGATGGATTTTCATATGATGATACACTGCAAATTATAGGTTTCGAACGTAACATAGAAGGACACAGGGATTTAGCTAGTCAGACGATTTGCCCTTTCAACTCGAGATAGATTTGCTAACTACTTTGTTATTGAAAATACATTTCCATGGCAGAATAACTGTATAAATTGAATATCTTTCTTTTCTCCAACACTGCGGCTTCCCCCCCCCCCCCAAATATATCCACAACTTCCTCCCACCACTTCTGTTTTAGGTTGCGATTTGACTGATTTGACAATTTACAGGGGTTAATAACGAGCGATTTTTGAATGAATAGAACGAAATCATACAAATAAAACTTGATAATAAAAACAGTTTTCGAATTATAAATAACCCTAAAGTGTAAATAAGCAAATACTCTCCTAATTTTACTCTAAAACTTCGAGTAGTTAATATCTACAGTATTACAAATCATCCACATATGACATCTACTATTATAAAATTGATAGACGTCTCATTTTGCGTTTTTTTTTCGAAATTTTATTTGAGACTGACTTTTAACAACGCTCAAAATTGAAATGTTCGTTTGTTTATACTCTTTATTGTGGAAATGTCACAATGGGTGGGTTTATTGTCTAATGACAATCTCTTACAACCAACCCTACTATGACGTGTTATATGTATGTGTGCGTGTAACATGTCTGTAAGTGTGTGTCTTGTTATTGCATTCGATCGACAGAATTGAAAATGCAATTCCGTTAATTTGATCCCAACGGAAAATGGTGACCCAGCCGGGAATCGAACCCGGGACCTTACAATGTAAGATCAGGCGACCTAACCACTATGCTACCGGGCCGTCAAATGAGACATGGGTTCGATTGCGTTTCTTCATGAACTAAAATCGGAAATTAGTCAGCGTGAATGAGACAGGGCAATACGCTAGAACGGAATGTGAAATGAACGGTTGTCACTTTTGCGCGTTATAACTACCCACAAAAGATAAAGCATCTAAATCCAACACCGCACGAAATGTGTTCAAATTTATTCGGACGAGTGTAAGTTCGACAGGTAGTTTTTATCGACGATTGTAAGTTTCATATTCCGCTCTAACGTATTGCTCTATCTCGTTTGCTTGAACTAATTTCAGTTTTAGTTCACAAAGCATGCGAAATCGGGCCCATTATCTTCAATGACGTGAACAAAGTTTAGGTGTAGTTTAAACAAAACTAATTGCATTTTTTTTTAACCTAACAAATTAAATAAAAAACTTTTAAAAAATGAAAACAACATTTTTAAAATGATCCACTAATTAAATGCCAACAAAATTTGGAAATATTGCTATTTCAAAAATCAACTCAACAGCTTAACAAACAGGCTAAAGCGCATAAAAGAAATATGCATCAATATTGTAAAAAAGCATGGACGGAAAGTTTGACTTAGAGAATTTCTCCAACACTATTTTAACCATCTTTATTGTTGATCCGAGAGCACCCTAAACTGTCTAAATCGAATTTGCAAATAATATCTAGACTACAAGCAATTCAGCACAGCTGTAGAAATTGTCCCCTTAAAAAGATCTAATCAGGGGTTCCACTTTCTCTTAATTATTTATTCTCTCCTGCTGACAGACATTTTAGCGCACTTGCACCTCAATGATGAAGATGCTCCCAAAAAGAAACGCAGAGACCGCCATCCGCTTGGTCCGTGGATGACGGACGATATCCGCGCTTGGAGAAAAAAAAGAGATAAAGCCAAGTTAAAATATAAGCACAACAGCATACCGACCAACTGGGAGGAGTTCAGAGCGCTTCGCAATCGCTGCAGTCAACTGTGCCGTATCGCTAAGAGAAACTATGCTAAGTCCCTTCTTGAAACTGCTTCTCCTGCTCAAATAAATGGGTCTCTTGGCAATAGTAAGTCTTCTTCCATTGCTTCCTCCAGTACTGCCCTGGGATTCCCAAGTATCCTGCCCTGGGATACTAGCTGACCCGTGCCCACTTTGTGTGCGGTAAACATTTTTACTTGTGATGAAATTATGAGTGTGGTTCGGTTAGTACTGTGTGCTATGATTTATTTCCTGACTGCCAAAAGGAGGGTTATATTTTTACTGCATATGTATGTATGTATTTGCATGCGGATTTGGCTGTATTACCGGGTTTCTAATTAGTGAATAAAATGATAATGATTGAATAAATTATGTTCATTTTAATTGTTCAAAACTTCTCTATATAAGATGAACATAATTTAATGGTACCATTCTTTCAGGAGTTCCAACCCGAGATACGGTCGCGGTTCCATACCTATGTCGTATTATCTCTTTAACCATTTATGCAGTAAAAGGAAAATTATTATATGCAGTAAAAGGGAAAAGTCTTTTGTTTTAAACACTTGAGATGATAAAATTACTTATTTTGATAAGAATTCATAATTGTTGATAATATGACCAATAAACATGACCTAACGATTTAAATTATTTTTTTTATATGAAAAACTACTTTTTGAGACTCATATATAAAAGTTAGACATATGCTGTCGCTGACTTTTTTGTAGGCATTATCAAGCTCTACAACTTTTCTCTAAAACCCAATCATATATCTCTCATTGTTAAGGCAGCGTTCGTAAGAAACGTTTTCATTCGACCGTTTTTTCTCCGACTTACTTTCCAAATCCGACTACCACGAAAAAGTCTTTTCATTTTTCGGATTAATATATGGCCTATGACATAACAAATACGTTATTGTTATTGGAGAGGTGGGCTCAGCGCCCATACATTTTTGCACATTGTGCTTTGTCTCCAATATAAGAACCAAGTTTTTAAGAAATATAGGAGACACAGAAATTTTCGTATGCAAGGTTGAAGAAAACTGGACTGAAGACAGAGCCTTGGTTAGTTAGTTAGTTAGTTTATCTAGGCTTTTTTCCCGCACTTAGCCTCTCGATTGGGCCGTTGTGCGTGGCTCATGTTTATATTTATGTTATTCCAGCCAACCCAGGCTGTCCCAGAAGGTTACCAGCCTGGTTGGGTTGCTACAGGCCTCCGGGACAGTATTCTTGGATATTGTAGTATTCTTGCCCGTTGCTCTGCCACGCTCCTGCATTCCATGAGCACATGCTGTGGCGTTTCTTCTTCCTCCATGCATCCTCTGCATAGAGGGCTGTCTGTCACACCTATGGTAAACAGGTGTTCGTTTAGGGGACAGTGGCCTGTCATAGTACCTATGACTTTACGGATTTTGTCCCTTTTTAATCTGGTGAGGTTGCGGGCAAGTTTTTTTGACACTTCAGGAACCGCGTTCTTTGTTTGCCTGCATCCTGCGTTTTTTTTCCATTCTGTAAGGTAGGTTTCATCAGTGTTCCTGCGTAGCCATGTTTTTATTTGGGCCTGGGGTATGGGCATCAAGAGCCTTGGTTAATTCCCCTTCCTACTTCAAATGCATCCCAGGCAAGGCGATTTAATATAATTTTAATTGCGTTTTATTTTTGCAGAGGACGCGTTTGAAGACGCCGAAGGAGATAACGTGAACGGCCCACCTCCACCAGCACAGAACGGCAATAACATAGGTAAGAACACCGTTCAAGAGTCGATTCTTCTTCTAGCCAAAACTCGACTCTGTCCAACTCTAAGGATCCGGCAATAAATAAAATACAAACGGAGCTGCCATGGAATTCACCAACCGAAGTCGGGCATATCATCTAGTGTTATTACACTTCTGGGGGGTGAGCAGTGGATTCCGGACCAACGACCGGCTGTGGTAGGTTTAGGACAGCTGTCTTGCCACATGTGAGCGTTCACCTAACCACACTCATTCACTCCCCCTTCGAAGCCATAGAATTTGAGATGCGGAAATGGTGGTTTTAGATATTTTTTCTAGGAAAAAGTTGATTATTTTCCTGGAAAGACCAAGATCTTTAAAGAGGTGAAACAGTGATTTGGCTGGCAGGCCACGATCGCCAACTTCCAGCGCGTGAAGGTGAACAGTGAAGCCGTTCCGGATGACGGCATTTGCGAGATCATGATATTTATTTAATTTGTACTCGTCTTTTGGGATATTTGATTCCCATGGAACAGTTAATTTTACAATAAGGACCTTCCGAGATAGAGAGTAAAGAGTTATATATGGACGGAGGGCTGTGCATCCGAGACTTTCAGGGAATTTATACTGCTTAGAGACCGAATCGACCTCCAGAATCCAATCTGAAGCTTTTTGGAAGGAGGTATGCAAAATCCCCAACTGCAGGTTTCAAAAACCTAAATAAAATCTAACCTATCATTCATAATCATAATCATAATTTATTTTTCAAAAAAGACTAGATATCTACAACAAAGATACCTAATCTGGTGAAATGGTCAAGAAAAAATACATATTAGATAAATTACATATTAGTTAAATTTCAAAATGAAAAACCATAGTAAAAATATAAATAGTGGCAATAGTCTCAAATTAAAAGACAACAAAATAAAATAAAAAATAATCGCATCAAAAAAAATATTATAAAAAACAAAACAATAAAATATATATAAAAAGAAATGTTAAATGATCCGCTAATTAAATTCCAACATAATTTGGAAATAATACCATTTCAATAGTCAACTTAACAACTAAAACGCCTGAAGCGTATATTTAAAAAATCCTATCAATATTGTAAAATAGCATTTCATGCCCTACACTTTTTAAATCTAATATACAAATACTATTTAGACTACAAACGATTCAGCACAACTGTTAGTTAGTTAGTTAGTTAGTTGTACTGGGCGTTCCTCCGCAAGTCGACATCCAGTGTGCCTATTTTGCGTGTAACGGGGGTAGCGCTATTCCACCCACCCCAGCTCCTCGACGAAAGCCAGCAGGGCTTTCAGGTTTCCTGCTGCCTCGCGCAGGGTGCCTGGAGTCCCAAGGTGTTTTGTCCTGTATACTTCTACCTGTTTACAATCTAGCAGAATGTGTTTTGTGGTTTCTTCCGCCTCCATGCATGCTCTGCACATAGGGCTATTCGTTCCGCCCATGTTGAAGAGGTGTTTGTTTAGTGTGTTGTGTCCTGTTATCAGTCCCACTAGTTTGCGTAGTTGGGGCCTTTTTGTCCTTAGAAGTGTTTTGGTAAGTTTGTGGTTGTATTCCACTACTATTTCTTTGGTTTGTCTGCAGGTGTCTATCTCTTTCCAGTGTGTTTGATGTAGTTGTTTGTAGTGGTTGTCAAGTTGGTTGTTTATGTGCGAGTAGGGTAGGGGCACGATAGGTTCGGGTCCGTATGCCGGTGTGTCTGAGCCCTTACGGGCTAGTTCATCCGCAGCATCGTTTCCTCTTGAGTTACTGTGTCCCTTGATCCATTTCAGTGTCACCTTATTGCCTTTTCCGCATACCTCGAGGAGGCTTTGGTGGCATTCGTATATGAGCCCAGATGTAAATCTATCGCTTCCCAGTGCCTGTAGCACTGACCTGCTGTCCGATAGAATACATATGTTTTCGTGTTTTAGCTGCCGCTGTTCCACTGCGTTGCAAGCTTCTATTATTCCCATACATTCTGCTTGGAAAACTGTGTTGTGTGCTCCGAGTGGTTTGAAGATGTGTATATTTAGGTCTTCCGAGAAGACACCACATCCTGTACCTTTGTTGGTTTTTGATCCATCTGTGTAGATTCTTAGGTCCGTTTGATTCAGTGCTTCTTTTGAGTCTTCTGTTAATGATATGGCATATTCTTTCCAGAAGATCATAGTTTTGGGTATTCTGTCGATTGCCGCATCCAGCATTGGAAACTTGACAGTATATTATCATATATATTCGTGTGCGGTGTTTTATATTTGGTCCATAAGTTTAGATTCTTTAGACGAGTAGCCGTTGCGGCTGCTTCTTTTTGTATATGTAGGTGTAGTGGTAGAAGCCCTAGCATGATTTCCAGCGCCGCTGTCGGAGTTGTTCTCATGCAGCCGGTCGCTGCTATACATGCTAGCCTTTGCATTTTCTGTAATTTGTTGATTGCAGTAGTAAGTTGGGTGCGGGGCCACCATACTACAGCTCCGTAGCTTATCATTGGTATTATTATCATTTTGTACAGCCACAGTATAATGTGTGGGGCGGTCCCCATTTCTTGCCCACCATTCTTCGGCATTGCCAGAAGGCGACTGTTGCTTTGTTTAGTTTGTTTTCTAGGTGTTTATTCCAGTTTAGTTTTTCGTCCAAAGTTATTCCTAGGTACTTTACTTCTTTAGAAAGCGTTAGTCTGGATCCAAACAAGGTTGGCATTTTGTATGTACCCAATTTCCGTTTATGTGTGAAGAGAATGGTGTCGGTCTTTTTTGGATTTACCGATAGGTCATTCTCCTTGCACCATTTCTCTACTATTTTCAAAGCTGTTTGTGTAAGGTCGCACAATGTGCTTGTTACTAGTCCGTTGATCATTATTACTAGATCATCTGCATATCCTATTGTTAGGAAATGATTGTTGTTTAGTTTTGTTATCAGGTCGTTTACTACCAGGTTCCATAGAAGTGGCGAGAGTACACCTCCTTGTGGGCATCCTCTCATCACGAGCGCCTGGTGATTTTGGTTTTCAGATAGCCTGATGATTCTATTTCTTAGCATGTTCATTATCCATTCTGTAATCAATGGTTCGGTTTGATGTCTGTTTAGAGCTTGTTGAATGCTACTGAAATTTGTCTTGTCGAACGCTCCTTCTATGTCGATGAAGGTGCCTAGGCAGGAGTTTTTCCTTGCTAGTGCAGTTTCTATGTTGTTTACAACGGCATGGAGTGCTGACTCTGTCGATTTGCCTTGTGTGTATGCGTGTTGGTTCGGGTGGATACCTATGTTTTTAAGTGCTGTGTCCTTCAGTTCTCTGTCGCATAGTCTTTCTAGTGTTTTTAGCATGAAGGAGGTAAGGCTAATGGGTCTGAAAGATTTCGGGTCTGTGTAATCAGTTTTCCCTGGTTTTGGTAGAAAGATCACCTTTACTTCTCTCCATTTCTGTGGGATGTATCTAAAGGCGATGCAGCTACATAGTATGCTTGCTAGTTGTTCGATAAGTTTGTCTCCTCCCCATTTTAGGAGGGCTGGGTATATTCCATCTAGTCCTGGTGATTTGAAGTTGTTGAAACTGTTCGTTGCCCAGGTAGACCACCAGTAGACTTTCGGTCTCGGCCGGGTTACTGGTAGTGTTGTTGTCTTTCCTTCTCAGAGTGCCCAGTAATTGTTTTGGTTGATCGGCCATGATCTTCCTTGTTCTATTTGCTTGGGTAATTGTGGATATATTGTCGCAGAAGTTCCTCCATGAGGCTGATCTTCTGTGTCTTATTCTCCTTTTGTATTCTGATTTGGTTGTTTTGTATTTGTCCCAGTCTTCATCAGATTTTGTGTTCGTAGCTCTGTTTAGCTGTTTCCTCATTTTTGTTCTTAGGCGTTCCAACTCTGGACCCCACCAGCTACTGTTATTGCATTTTCCAGTAGCTGATGGTGTCGATAGTGGGCACGTGTTTTCGTAGCAGTCAATTATGTTTTTTGTGAGTGACTTTACTTGTTCCTCTAACTCTACTGTGTTGTTTGGTCTGTGTGTTTTTGTGTTGCTTTCTATTTTACCTGCGAGAAGTTCCTTATACGCCTTGATGTCGGTGCGTCTTGGATTTCTTCTGGGTATAGGTGTTTGTGTATCTGCTGTCAGATCATACCGAATCCATCTGTGGTCGGAGCACGATAGTTCATCCGACACCTGCCAGTTGGACACGTGTTGAGCTGCCAGTCCTGTGCTTAAGGTAATGTCAATTATAGTGTTACATCTACGAGTGACAAAAGTTGGTTTTGATCCTGTGTTGAGTATGTCTAGGTTAGTTGTCATAAGGTATTCAACAAGATCGTTACCCCTGTTGTTGTTTGTTTCCATTCCCCATAGGTTGTGGTGGCCATTGCAGTCCGCAGATATGACCAGTTCAAGCCCTGCACGTTCGCAGTAACGTACGAGGTTGTTCATTTCCGTAGGAGGTGGTTCGTCTTCTGCCGCCATGTAGACGGACGCGAGAACCATCTCCGGCAGTCTTGAGTTTTGTGTTGTTAGTAATTTTATAGCACACACGTCTCTGGAAATGAATTCAGTTAGTGGTTGTGCCATTATGTTTCGGGATATGTGTATACAGGTTCTAGGTTTGCTTTGTGTATTATAGAATATATTACCTCTGGTGTTGTTGAGTCCGTTTATGCGTGTGTTTCTGATCCACGGCTCTTGGATCAGGGCTATAGCGGTTGGGTTAACCTCCAGCCATTTCCGAAGTTGAGCCGTTGCAGATTCGCTGTGCTGGAGGTTGACCTGGAGGACCTTACAGAGGGAAGGAAGCATTGGAGGAATGCTTCTTTTCCCCTTGCCCCTTTAGATCCAGGAGACTTATCCCCTTTGGTAGGCCCTCTTCGTCCTCGGAGTCCAGCAGTATGCCTTCCTCGACGTCGGATTCCGAGGGTTCGTCTGTCTCCATTGCAGAGGGTGCGGACTTTTTGGCGGACTCGCTCTCGCTCTCTTTGTTTTCCTCGTCCGTCTTGCCCTCTTGTGGGTTGTTCTTTTCCGGTGGAAAATCTCGGAAATGTCCCCCGCCGTGTTGGAAACGGATATAGACCGTACCACATAAGTAGCTCAGTCTTCTATCCCTTTCCAACACAGTAGGTACAACGTCCTCCGGGATTCCCACCAGAAGTAGTGTGCACTTTTTGGTCTTTAGTGTTATTGCCTGGTGTAGCGTCCACTTTCTCACCATGGCCCTCTGGTTTTGGAAGTTTAGGACCCTTCCAATTTTGGTGAGGTTCTCCTCTATAGCTGGTATTAGGATACCGCACCTTACGTTTCTGACCATCTCGTCCTCTCTCTTCCCGACCAGATGGTCTCCGTTTTGGAGCGTGGCCGTCTCCAGCCACTTTGTCAGCCATGCTTTCGTATTGGCGTCTTGGCACCACAGCTTTAGGTAACCATCCACAAAGTTGGGTCTACCTGAGAACGCTGGGGCCTGCGCTTCTGTATCAAGATCGGTCTCGATGGCTATCTGTAGAATTCTACAGATACTACAGCACAACTGTAGAATTCGTCCAACATATAGTTTACATTAAATAGTCCTGCTCAAGCAGGACTATTGATAGATCAATAGTTTAGTTTCTTCATAACCGAAAGTCATCATCATCATAATTATCAACATTCGGTAAATGTCCACTGTTGGACATGGGCGTTAATGGGCCCATGCTGGGTTGGCCACGAAGACCCATGTGCAGGGTCGGTCACACTCACGGGTCAACACCTATCCGATGGCCTCCACGCATGAGGTGCGAACCTGGGTAGAACTCTGGCCTTGGTCAGTTTCCCCTGGGAATCAAACCTCTGGCGCTCCTGGACGGTCTGCGCACCGTGCGGCGCAAGCCAATCGATTGTGCACTCTGACTAACATATTGAGATGTCAACCACAACGGGCGAGCCCGTCACCACAGGACGTTTTAACGATTGTTCGTTCTATCGACTTGCAGTGAGCGTAGAAGACTTTGGACATAACAAATCCGACGTCTAGCTACGCCACAACCCGTTAGAGACCAACGCCTTACCGCGAGTAGCCAGGTATGTTACCTGGCGGGCGGCACTCGCGCCCTAACTACCAATTGTGACCAGATTTCTCCGGTCTCTCGATTGGTTCCGAGTTCGAGGTCGCTTGCGCGGTCCTCTCCCTTACGAAGCGGTGAAACGGAGTACACCGATTCTATCGCGGACCAAGGCGTCCTTTGCCCGGCTATGAACCGGGATCGGATGGCCAATGGTCATTTCAAGAGCAGTCGCCGTAAGGTAGGCAACCACCCCCGCTCTATAGGAAACAATACAGTTCCCAGACTCCCCCGACTGTTAGTCGGAGAGCACAATCGATTGGCTTGCGCCGCTCGGTGCGCAGACCGTCCAGGAGCGCCAGAGGTTTGATTCCCAGGGGAGACTGGTTGACCCAGTGTCCAACCCAGGATTCGCACCCCATGCGTGGAGGCCATCGGATGGGTGTTGACCCGTGAGTGTGACCGACCCTGAACACATGGGTCATCGTGGCCACCTCATCATGGGCCCGTTAGCTCCCATGAGGGAGTCTGGGAGCTGTACTGTTTCCTATAGAGCGGGGGTCGTTGCGGACCTTACGGCGACTGCTCTTGAAAAGACCATCGGCCATCCGATCCTGGGTGAACAGCCGGGCAAAGAACGCTGTGGTTATGTTATGTTACAGTCTACCCTAGACAACGGCGGCTGCAACGTCACCGAAACGTCGGGTCCTACAAATTTCACGCGGTAAATTCGTTTTCTATCCTATTTATAAAGTCAAATAATTTTTGGTAGTTAGTTCAATGTTAAAAATATTCAACATACATGTTTAAGAATATGTTTAAATTTGTGCACCTAAGTTTTATTAAACTATTATTTCTAACATTTGATGTATGGTTAGTCTGTCATGATTCGATAACCATTTCTTTAATTTATTTTTGAATTCCCTAAATGTCAAATTCATTTTTATTTCCATATTGATCAGATTGTAAAATCTCAGCACAATGAAAGAGTAATGTCTTTGTCTAAATGATGTTTTCAGGCCTATATGGCCTGCTCATTGTTTTTTTAAGTTGGTAATTTTACGAGCTGTCAGTGACCTTGGTTCTTCTGCAGATTTCCTCATTTCGGGTCCTATCATGCAGTGAACCGCCAAGCATAGCTCTCGTCATCGCTGATTATGGAATTTCGTCTTGAGGCTGTGCGGTATTTGTGACGACATGTGGAGTAGTTTCCCAAACGCTGCCCATCAGAGTTGTATTCGTCGGCAGATCCCCTTGTCGAAGTTGAGTCAGCGTTGTGGATCTTACCCAAATAAACATACTGGTTGACAGCTTGAATAAAGTGTTAATTCTTGTAGTTATTATTATTATTATTATTTATTTTGGACAGGCAGCTTTGCTGATATGTCCAGATCAGATCTTGTAAAGCTTAACAATATTAACAATATAATGTAAACAATATTAACAAGTTTTTAGGTACAAATGGAGTCTGTTTTTAAATTGACTGACAGAGCTTCAAATGGACACTTCAAATGGTAGTTTATTCCACACGTCCACCACTCTATTTGGCAGAACGTTCTTAAGAGGATTAGATTTAAATTTTGTACGGTTGAGTTTTTTGTTGTGACCTCTAAGATTTGTGTTGACGTTGAATTTGTAAATATTCTTCAGTGCAGGTACATCGTAATAATGTGTTAGAATTTTATATGTCTCAGTCAGGTCCCCTCTTTGTTCTCTTTGTTTGAGTTAACCTTACTAAAAGTGTTATTTCTTGTAAGTAATTCACATTTGTTCTCTTTCAACAGAGTTCCAAGATGCTGATATGGGCGAAGAATATTAAAGGCAGTTTGGACTCTGAGCTGGATCTGTTAATTCTAGACTACTTATGTTTAAGTTTTTTTTTTCAATAAAACTGATAAAGAAAATCTGTGTTTCATTTTGATCCCATGAATATTCTGAGACGCCTCCGCCGCTTTCGAAACAAAAAAGAAACCATTTAACTCTACAACAGTTAAGTATTTAAATATGTGCTTAACCCTTCGAGTAGCGGCATAATTTCATGGCAGACCGCGGCAATTTATTGGAATTTCTTGCAATATCCCCGCGCTCGACAAAAATTACTATAACTATGGAACTACTATAGCAATCATAAAAACAATAACTGTGCAATGATCGCATTGAAATTTCGTATATAGAATATTGAAATCTCATTTTGTAAAACAATTAGATAATTATGAATAAATATGAAAAAGTGAAAAAAACTAGGCATTTCTAACTTGTACTTGTCTTAGGGAAAAATACGGAACCCTATTTAGAAATTGTAAATACTATCGTGATCTTCATTAGATTCTCTATGAAAGGTAATATTTCGTTTTGCTTATTTACATACAAAAATATTTAGATATTAGCTCATAAAAACCAATAAAAATTTTGATGAGTTCTCGAGAAAAAAAATTATGATGTTTGACAATGGAATTTTACCAGAAATATCCACAAAATGACGTGCAACATTATTTTAGTGGCCGTCTATGTATCTATGGTAATAATGAGATATTTAGTATGGATTTATAGGATGCGTTCGAATTAGAGAATAATATTACTGTGCGGTCCGGAAGCAAGCTGCCAATATTGGTTGTTACGTAGTCAACGGTGTTCTGATGTGCAACCAAATTTGGTCGTTACGTAGCCAAAGGGTAATCGATTCCAAAATTTACATCCGTTACGGAGCGGGGTTAAGGGGGCGTGCAGCTAACAGGCAGAGAGCCTTCATTATATAGGAGCGTGCTGTCCGCACAATCCGGTATCAGCGGGTTAAAAAACACAGCTCTCTACTTTCTCGTGTGCGTGCGAAAGAGACACGCGCAGTCCTCGCTATGCAATTTTCGTTCTAAGACTCCGAATAAGCGAGTTAAAAGACAGCTCTTTATCTCTTTCTCGCGTGCGTGAAATACACGTCGCACAGTCTTTGTTTCAAAATTGAATCTTTACTGACATTAAACGTAACGCTTTTTGTTAATGTTCAATATTACTATTCATCGTTACTTATATTAGTATTCGTTCGTTCTATCGTTCAATATATTAGTATTCATCAACTTCTTGAAACCGATTCTTAATGAGTAAACTCCAATAATTAAAAAAAAAAAACATTTTTATGAGCGATTCACCGTTTATTTTATGTACAATACATGAGGAAGCATATCCATGGGAATATCAATATCCGTTACAATATATCGATAGTATAAAAAGACATACACTCGGACGTAGTACTACCTTCGTAACGTACAAACATTATAGTCATCGTGAAGCAGATTCATTATTTAAATCTAAATAAGTAGACATTAGGAGATGTAAGGGTGTATGCAGGCGAGAGTGGCGGAAGTGTTTAAACGAGTTCGGCTGTTGAGATACTTGCAACATAACTGTTTTCAAAATGAGGAAGTTTGGTCTTTGTCTTGGATTGTCTGTTGCCTCAATTGATTTAATTATTTTTTTAAATCTTATGCCGTTCCGGTAACCTTTCGAAAACCAGTCAAAACTTGCCCGGAAATGTTTAAATGGGAAGTCTTTCCCCACCCGCCGTATTTAATAGACATAGACCCTTCCAAATAAGACCTATTCCGTTCGATGGCACATGGCCTCGCTGAGTAGCGCTTCCATTCTTATGAAGATACGAAAAATGGGTCGATTCTTAGGTAGCCTCAAAGGTTTTATCGTTTTACCGATGCGGAATTAGAATGCTAACAGAAAGATGGGAGAAAGTAGTGTCTAGTGACGTGTCCATGTTTAGAACAATCCGTCAACCACTGGAGCAATACGTCAGGGTTGAATCATTCCAAAGCGCTAATTAAGGCTTACGACCGTAAGACTGCCCATGGCATTATCGCTAAATAGGAACAATCTACGCATACTTTGTGAGGGCGCTCACGGAGCATTGTGGCCTGAACAGACACATGTACAACCTCAAGCTCCGGGACACGAAAACGTGCAGGTTCTGCCAAGCGGCAGAGGAAACTCCCCTGTACCTCATGCGCGAGTGTGGCCCGCTGATGCGTAAAAGATACACCCACTTACATTACCACATTACCTCCAACCTGAGGAGGTAAAACAATCTGGCGCCAAAACTGTTGCGGTTCTTAAATGACATGAGGCTTAGCGCAGAACTATAGTAGGTGGCGAACACAATAGATCAGCAATGGTCGCAGTGTTACAAGGCTCTTAAAGACCTTAGAAAAGCCCCACACAACAAATAAAAAAGTATCTAGTGACTGGCAGACAAGGTCCTAAAATATTATTTTATCTGGTAACAGCTGGTTTAGAACGCCTTCTATTGGTATACTGAGCATAAGAGATGAATTAATATTGTTATGAGTGCAATCTACAAGTTGCGTTTCGTAGCAAATCCTAGCTGCCAAAGCAAAATATGGCATTGAGCAATCTAACACCTATATAATCAATGCCAGTATCAATCATACATTAGGGAGGAATGACCACTTCGTCTCTGTTGACCTAAAGTAGCCAGTAATGTCGAAGAGATTTGGTTGTCGACCACTCAATTAAACAGTATTGAAAACTTTGCATAAATACTTCCACCATTCCGCCAGTATACAAAATTTAAAGTATATACATATTGTTAGTACAGAGTGTTTTAAAATACTACTATCTTCACAGGAGTAGCCACAGTATTTTTCAATTTTTATCATTCAGCGCTACGGCATTGGCGAACTAGGTTAAAAAGAGTTTGAGAGCTCGCTGCGCTCCCACTTCGATCGCATATCCAGGTGAGAGGACAAGTCTCCGTCTCAAAATTTTACTGTATCAACATTCTACACTGCATCAAGGATTGCCGTTGCAAAAATGGTGATATTTCTAGATTTTAAAATAGATAAGTGCCAGATAATTGCATATTTCGTGCCCGATTTTCATAGATGTAGCGAACGTACTCTATGGCAGATCTTACAAGTTGAAATCACCATTTCGGAATCTGCCAAACCACTTTTTAATGGTCCGGAGAGCAGGAGTACGGTCCAAATAAATACTTTGAATATTGTTTCGCGCAGTCCCCTATATTTGCGACTTTCCGAAATGCGTATAACTAGGACTTTTTGATGTGAGACTAGTTATCAAAAGAAGTAAAATATCTAATGGAACTGGAACTGAGGAAGTCACATTAAGATAGATAACCATATTTTAGATACTTTATCTAGGAAGGAGTCGATTATTGTCCTGGAGAGACCAAGATCTTTAAAGAGGTGAAACAGAGATTTGGCTGGCTTCCACCGAGTGAAGGTGAATAGTGAAGCCATTCCGGGTGATGGCATTTGCGAGATCGTGGTATTTACTTAATTTGTACTCATGGTCTTTTGGGATATTTGATTCACATGGAACAGTTGCTTCTACAATAAGGGTCATCTTACGACATAGGGAGCAAAGAGTTATATCTGGACCGAGGGCTGTGCATCCGAGACATTCAGGGTATTGATACTACTTACAGTCCAATCTGAAGCTTTCTCGAATACTGAGAATGGTTTTGTAGTATAGATTTTCTATTACCAATAAATCAATTTCAAAAAAGATGAGGCTTCTACCCAGAGAACGCGCTAATTTTCACATTCATCAACCGCTGATCAAACACAGTGCACTGCACGCAGAGAACTCTCAAACTAAATCATGTTGGGAAGACCGGAGGAGCCAAAACGAAAAATACCTCGAAAACTCTAAAGCGTTACATATAGTTTACATATAAAAGTTTAAAAATCAGTATAAATCGCTTATCGGCTAAATACCTAGGCCTAATTTTGTATATTTTCGATAGTATAGTATCTTATTAAGTATCCGAAACAAACGAAATGCCTGCGTTTCCAAAATTGTGCCTTTCGGTGTTTTTTTTCTCTCTTCTTTTTTCGTCAAATCAAAATCAGTCATTGCGATATTTAATTTTGGAAAAAAGCACTAATAAATTATTATCTTTATGTATGTACAGTTATATAGAGATGTTAAGGGTGGGAACAGAGAGATATGGAAGAGTATACTAATAGGAAATGTTACAAAATAAATCCTGAGAGAATCGGTGTCCCACCTCCCGTGAAGGCTTCATGCAGAATATGAGCATTAGTCAGCTGTGCACCAGCTACAGCCGCTCACTCAATTTAGGGCTTCACTCAGTGAGGACGTAAAGGAAGAGATAGCACCGGGGTCATATCTCCTCTATACGACCTGGCGTTTGGTTCCGTGCAGTCTTGGCCAAACTCTGTCATCTGGATTGCCTAACTCATGGTTAAACTCCTATCTGGTAGCCTCCTCGTAGTGGACTTTTACCTGTCAGGGCCGCTTTGAGCTTCTGCCACGGCTGTAATTCTGCACTTAGAGGTGTCAACTACAACGTGCGAACCCGTCACCTCAGGAAGACACCCTTATGTTACAAATAATTATAATTATTCTTGCTAGTCATATATATTATATATTTATATAGTATATATGGAGGCTGGCCGAAAGCACCACATGCGGACCTGTCAAACGACGCAAAATGCCTATAGGCATTGTTGACGCTCGACTGGGACGTTACACATTGGAGGGGTTAACCCCTCCAATGTCCCACTCGGGACGATAGCCTACCTACGGCAAAATGTATAACGTCCCGCGCGGGATGCGTACGGGTCGTACGACCCGTACGGGTCGCACCGCTGACCGCTGCGAAAAATTCCATTTAAAAATCGGAATGCGGTTCTATGCGCTTCTGATTTCACGCCGAGGATTTCATGTTTGAAAGGTACCGGCGAGAGGGGTTAAAGCATAAACAGGGAAATAAAGAGATGAACATAGACAATAGATCGGTGCTGTGTTCCCACCATAAACAACTCTACATAAATTGGTATATCGGAGTAATTCCAACTTTTAACTTATAATATTATACGCTTAACCATTGTTCAATAAATATTTCGCTAAATCTTTCTTTATTTAATAATATTCATAATAGTATAAAAAAGCGAAAATCACAATATGTCAAAAAATGCAAATCATATCACACTACATATATATAAAATTTATATATAAATGTATCGTGTTGCTGTCGACATATGAGTGAATATGCAAACGCGCAATACTCGCACATTCATCCGTCAACGCATCGTTACACTTTTAATACTTAATTTTTTAATTAAATTGATTTTTTAAATATCTAACGATTAATCATTATTAATAAATGTTATTTGGCAGTAGAAATAAATCAGTTATCGTGTACACGCACATGTATATGTATATATAATTGTAAACGCGTACGCACGTATAAAAACGTGTCGTGATATGTTTTTATAAAAAATTGAAATACTGGGTTATGTCGCGTTCATTGCTAGAACAGTCTTAAAAAATGGAATAACGCGCTGTGAGATCGTTTCGTATATCGAGATCGGGAGAGACACCGTGTCAAATGCTTTAGACAAGTCCCCATATTTTTTTTCTCGCCCTTTTAGAATATTGCCGCTTGTCCTATAGGCACTTGTTAAATGTTTTGAGCTGAAAAACAGCAGTAAAAATTATGATTTGCAATGGAATTCGCAAGTCGGATTTTATCGGTTTACACGTATTTTGATTTACATACAGATTTTATGTAATATTTGAATACATTATTAATACGAGATAGGTACATCTTACAGTCTAACATATTTTTAATTAAGTAGAAATTGTAATAGAATGACTAGTAGATGAAAACATGCGTGAACCGTAACGAAACTGCCATCTAGCATCTATGCAGATGATACTGAATTCTTTCAGAGATCCGATTTTACAATATGGTCAATTTCAGAATGACCTCGATGAAGTCAGGAGTTGGACAAAGTATTTTTACTTTCCCGGCCAACCAATGCTTAAGGTAAGTATTGTAAGGGTGGGTCGATGTTGACAGTCTGTGGCGGTCATTTTGTTTTGGCGGTGTCTGTCAAATCATAATGTCAAGTTAAATGATTAAGCAGCCCGTTAAAACTTTATTATCGAAATAAGTTTTCTTTAGTGCATGTTTATCTCTCGCGGAGGTGACGTGAATTGGCCAACTTGGGTTGTCGACTACAGCGGGCGAGCCCAATCGACTGTGCACTCTGACTAACAGACGGGGGAGTCTGGAAGCAGTACTGCTTCCTTTAGAGCGGGGGTGGTTGCGGACCTTACGGCGACTGCTCTTGAAACGATCATCGGCTACCCGATCCTGGGTGAACAACCGGGCAAAGGACGCAGTGGTCCGCGATAGATTCGCTAAACACCGTTCCACCGCTTCATAAGGGAGAGGACCGCGCAAGCGACCTTGAACTCGCAACCAATCGAGAGACCGGAGTAATCTGGTCACAATTGGAAGTAAGGGCGTGAGTGTCTGCTCGCCGGGTAACATTCCTGGCTATCTCGCGGTTAAGGCGTTGGCCTCTTACGGGCTTGTGGCGGAGCTAGACGGTGGACTGTTTTGTCCCCAAGTCTTCTGCGCTCACTCCAGGGAGATAGAACGACTAATCGTTAAAGCTTCCTGAGGTGACGTGAATTGGCCACCAAGATCGTGCGATTTAACCGTGCTAGGCTATTTCTTGTGGGGTTTTTTGAAATCGCAGTTCTATGCCGCAATCATACATATAAGCCGCAATCGACCGATGCCTTGAAAGTCAACATACCCCAGGCCATCGCTCAAATTCAGCCAGATCTATGCAGCAGTCATTGAAAATTGGACCTCTCGGATCCGTGCTACCGTGCAGCTGCGGTGGATATTTAAACGATTTCATATTCCATACATAGTGGCATCCATGGGCCTTTCAAATAATAAAGAATCTCGTTAATACTTCACACACAGCTTCTTTTATTGCACAGACTAGCAACATCGACCCGCCTTATTGGAACACCCTATATTAAATTTGAATGACAGCAAACGTGCAGTCCTTCATATCGGGGAATGCAATCATAAAAATACTTACACACTGAATGGTGCCACACTTGAAAGCGTGTCAATGCATATGGTAGAATGTGGTTTATATACATATTTGGAAACTGTTTGTTTTGAAATATATTCAGTTGCTGGAAGGAGTTTCACCAAAACCTCAAAGGAATGAGGCATTTGGAATCGACGATAGACTCCCAACGTTGCAACTATCTACAGAGAGGCACTCTATAGGACAGGCGAAAGTGTGGAGACCTGATTGAGATGTGCAAAATCTGACTAAAAAGTATCCGAACTTGTGTTCTGTGTTCTTTGATATTCGTGGAAATTTGCATGTAGAATACGCCACCTAAGAAGTTCTCCGCAGACTCCGTGATGCAGATCAGCTAAAGAGGCGAGACCTCTGGACGGTGGAAACCAGGCAGTGAAATATAATTACATTGCAGTGCAAATATGGCAGTGAAGACTCCCAAAGTTGTTGCCCAGACTGCCCACACTGCATAACAGGTGTAAGTGTGGAAACTTCTCTATTCGAACTTGTGTCCTGGGTTCTTTGATATCCGTGGAATTTGCATCTAGAATATGCACCGGAAGGACAAACAGTGACGAAAGAGGACTATCGAGAAGTTCTCCGCTGACTCTGGTTCAGCGAAAAACTGGCAGTGAAACAGTGTTACATGGTAGTGAAAAACTAAACAGGGAAATATTACTACAACATCCCGAGTTTCCCTCGAGTTCACGCATGTCTCCGATCGGTACAATACTTTAGGATACTTCAGGATACATATTTAATACAATCAACTGTTAGGTTTCGCGAATACTTAAGCACAGCATTTTATGCCCTTCTGTATATGCTTGCAGCCCCAGATCTAGGGGGGGGGGGGGGGGAACTGGGTACCTGTTCCGGGCGGCAATTTTAAGGGGCGTCAAATTCATGTGTCAGAAAAAACTTGCACTAAAGAGCTCAGCATCCAGAATGCGTTGCACTATTGATTGTTTATTTGATTTTGGTGTGATGTTTCTGCCAGGGGAATTCCCGTCGCGTCTAGATAAATTCCTCCCCTCAGACATAAAGGTTCAGTGCTACAGGAGCGGAACCGAATAAACCCGAACGGCCGAACGTAAAGCAACAGTCGGTATTTATGTGCCTGATTAGGTGTGCGAGTAATCGTAATCGCCTTAGCTTTCTTTCATAACAGCTACTCTTTCAAATGTGTCACTTTAATTATTAGTTGATGTGGCAATAGATTCTTTTGCAGAAATGAGAACTCGACGTGCAAAGATTCAATATAAAAACGATCTTCAAACCCGCCCAAAATATATCCCGATCTCTGCGGCCTGTAAAGGATGTATTACCACTGCAAACCCCAGGTGTAAAAAAACGAATTCAGCTGTGGTTTAGCCTACGCTGGACAAACGAAACATAAAACGCTGCGCTTACAGTATTTCACATTTAAAACTTTAAACAGTACCTCACGACTGGATCACTCAGTCGTAACTCTCAACTCACAATCGCCGTCCAACTTTACATTCGGAGAACTCCTAAACGCCGAGTTTCGAATAAGCCGCGGGCCGCGCCGCACCCTTATCATTATTTTTTCTACACATCTACAGTACTATTTAAAGAGTAGCGTACGAATATAACAATCAGACTTATTCATTTTCCTGTGGCTTGATGACGTGCGCCGTCGGCTGATCTGCTTGAGGTGGCGATTCTGTTCGCGTCGCGCGATTACCTCCGCGCTAACTCCGCTCGCACAGCTGCAATTATATAAAACAAACACAGTTAGGTGACATTTGTCGCTTCAGGGAGATCTGCTTATAAAACTTTTAGCACTACATTTAGCAGGGAGATCTGGACAGTATAGGTGTATTTATTGACGTTACAACAATTAGTGATGATCTCAAATAGGACAAACAAATAGTTGCAATGGCTAAATGACCCAACCCTACTCTCTATCTGATAAGGAAGGCTTTCCAACATACGTCAATAGAGCTGTTTATAAAGGTAATGCTCTATGACTTGTAACAAAAATCCAAATTTGCGTGGCATGTTATGTTTCAGAAACATGTTGCACGCATTGCAACATGTTTCGCGTGTATTTCTCATGTTTTTTTATATTGGTCTTACTCAGGTTTTGAGTTGTTTCATAGTCATTGTTCTAGATCTACGAGCATCTTTCCAAAAAATCGCATAAAAACTATGACGTTTTGAGCTGTCAAATTAGCAAGGGCCGTATTGCACGGCCCAATAAAAAATGACCCTCTTGGTGTCCTTGCCATGACAATAAAAACAAGAGATTTAATTAAAAAATCAAGTTCGAAAGAACATTTTAATAAATGTAATAAATATTACAAAAATATGACTATTTTATTGTGAACATGAGTTGTCATGAGTTTTTTTGGGTCCCATCAAACTTGCAGAAGGCAAATTTGCAGACGGCAATCTTGCAGACGGCATTCTTGCAGGCGGCAGTTTTGCAGAAGGCAATCTTGCAGAAGGCAGTTTTGCAAATGTCAAAATGACCTAACCTAACCTAACAGAAAAACTTAAAACATTTTTTTTAATGTTTAGTTTGATGTATAAAAGTCATCCACTACAAGGATGCAGGTAATTAATGTCACTTCGATTTTAGGGAAAGAAAAACCTAACCTAACCTAACCTAACAGAAAAACTGTACTGAAGGTTGCCGCCTGCAAGGTTGCCGCCTGCAAGGTTGCCTCCTGCAAATCTGCCCTCAACAGATTTGGAACTGTCAAAAGTGACATTTGTGCAAAATTGCCGCATGCAAAACTGGCGCCCCCCGTTTTTTTTAATCTCCTAAAGTTGGTTTAACGACAGGCACTTCCGGTCTGTCAAACCTAGCCACGGCCATTGAAGGGGACATTGGTTTCAAGATGGGGCGAGCAGCACTACTGACTCGCGCTGGGCGACAGAAAACTCGCTAAAAGCGAAGTGATCCGTTGTTTGTGCACTAGAAGTGCGGCGTTTTAAAGTTATGTGAGCAAGGTCCTAATTTTTGGTAAGCGTTTAATTCTTTTGGGGATTCAATTAGCTAAACGAGTTCGTGGAATTAATGGTGGTTTTTTTTTTCTTTTCATCGCAGCATGGTTTTTGCTGTGTTGCCTTTTATTTCTCAATGTAAATAAACTTCACAAATCGGCCAACCGTGCCCGGATTTTACTCGCCTGGATATCAAATTGAACATTGAAAATGTACAACATGTCACATGTCAGAAGAAGAGATTGACGGAAGTAACTACCTGCTAAATAAAGGACCTGTGTTTCATAAATCATAAATTTGTAGTTTTATTTTAAAATTGCGAAGGTTTATTCTCCGTTTTGCCAAATTTAGTGCCAAACCAAATTCTTTCCCCGACCCTGTGGTAGTTTTTTTTCATTTTTCGGTCATCACCTAACCTATGTTTTTTTCTTTTTCGCGTTTTGGATAAACTCGATGGCGCTATTGTTTTTTTGTGTTGGTATAACGCGATAAGATCTCTAATCCCACATTATAAACTGGACGTCAGAGATGCTTAGATTTTATTTAAATGCCTTTCAGCATACACTCCCAGGCCCTAGTAACCTCGCTTGTTGGAGCTATTCTGAGGATAGTTCATAACCCCATTGTAGAAATTCCCATTGCACAGCTAGACATATTCTAGCTGGCTGCAAGGTGGTCTTAGATCAAGGACGGTACACTTACCGCCACGACAAAGTCCTTGCTGTTATTCGCAAGGTAATTAGCCTCTCAGTGGCTCGTGCCAACCAGGGTCTGACAGTACCCTCTAAACCCCCAATACAGTTTGTGCGGGACGAAAGGCAAAAAACATTCCACTACAAAACCTTTCTCAATAATCGAGAAAGTGTAATAATAGTATATGATGGGCCCGACTTCGGTCTATGAATTCCATGGCATCTCCGTTTGTATTTTATTTTATTTACATTTTGCAAACTTTCAAGTTTGTTGAGTAGTTATTCTGATAAATCAAGATAAGCCACATCTGTATAGTCAAGAAAAGGTAAGAGGAGAGACTGTGCGAGAGATTTATTTGTGTCCATAGGAAGAAATCGTATGAGCGTTTGCAGAGGGTGAAAACTAGCAAATATTTTGCGACAGTTGCCAGGAGAAATGTTCATCGACAATTAGACCACGATCTATCACTCTTTGCGATCAGAGTATAGTGATATCGTTCAGTTTTAAAAGTGGAAGTGACTTTAGGTTTACTCTAAAGAGCAACTTTTAGCACTACATTTACGCTAGCACGCTAGTATAATACCTCAATAAACCTTTCTCAATAATCGAGAAAGCTTCAGATTGGATTATGGACGTCGATTCGGTCTCTAAGCAGTATAAATTCCCTGAAAGTCTCGGATGCACAGCCCTGCGTCCAGATATAACTCTTTACTCTCTATCTCGGAAGATGGTTCTTATTGTAGAATTAACTGTTCCATGGGAATCAAATATCTCAAAAGACCACGAGTACAAATTAAATAAATACCATGATCTCGCAAATGCCGTCACCCGGAACGGCTTCACTGTTCACCTTCACGCGGTGGAAGTTGGCGCTCGTGGCCTGCCAGCTAAATCTCTGTTTCACCTTTTTAAAGATCTTGGTCTCTCCAGGAAAATAATCAGCTCCTTTCTAGAAAAATTATCTAAAACTGCAATTTCCGCATCTCAAATTCTATGGCTTCGAATGGGGAGTGAATGGGTGGTAAAGTGAACGCTCACATGTGGCAAGACAGCTGTCCTAAACCTACCACAGCCGGTCGTTAGTCCGGAATCCACCGTTCACCTCCCAGAAGTGTAATAATTATATATGATGGGCCTGATTTCGGTCGGTGAATTCCATGGCAGCTCCGTTTGTATTTTTTTTTATTTTTATTTATATTTATTTAATAAATGCGATGTACCTTCTAATATATCAATTTTGACGGCCTGCAGCTGTTGTCTGATTTCTCTGATGACTTCTTGCTTGAAAGCCTCCCAGTCAGCCGCTCCCACACACGGAGAGTCACCGCCAGTTCCATTCACCTGCTAAAGTAAATACATGTGAGTTTTGATCAAAAAATACAGTAACTTTATTGTGTTACAAAAACGATATGTAACGAAATTATACTGTTTAAAAAATACAGTACCGTGCCATGGGCCTAAAGTCCATTTCATGCTAAATATAATGGTTTTTGAATTATTTTGATATCTTAATAAATAGACTAGCTGACCCGTGCCCACTTCGTTGGGCGGTAAAACTTTTTACTTGTGATGAAATTATGAGTGTGGTTCGGTTAGTACTGAGTGCTATTATTTATTTCCTGACTGCCAAAAGAAGGGTTATATTTTTACTGCATATGTATGTATGTATTTGCATGCCAATTTGACTATATTACCGTTATTTGTGAGTGTCTTCTTGTGAGTGTCTTATTTGTGAGTGTCTTATCTCTTTAACCATTTATGCAGTAAAAGGGAAATTATATGTAGTAAAAGGGAAAAGTATTTTGTTTTAAACACTTGAGACGGTAAATTTACTTATTTTGATAAGAATTCATAATTGTTGATAATATAACCAATAAACATGACCTAACAATTTAAATTATTTTTTTAATATAAAATACTACTTTTTGTGACTTTAATAAAAAAGTTTTTTGTAGGCATTACCAAGCTCTACAACTTTTCTCTAGAACTTAATCATATATCTCTCATCATTATTTTTTTTTATTTTTTTATTTTTTATTTTAAACCAGTTGATAGGAGTTCCTACACTTGGTTATGTCAAAAGTAATAAAAATAACAAGTATAATATAAATACCTATTAAGGTATCAGATATGAACGTCGGTATTGCAAGGTATGAACGTTGAACATCCAAGTGCAGATTTTCTAGGTTATATATGTAGAGGATACAACATTTTCCAATATTTTCAATCAAAATTCTTAAGTAATTTCGTAAAATTTTCTATCTAATTTTCTATATAATCCTAAGTACTAAATAATCAAACAAATATTGGATAATTTCACAAATTATCATACGGGAAGATGTTTTAAAGAAAAAACACAAATACAAAGAAATCAGTAATAATAATTATAGTCAATAAATAGTTAGAAGACAAAAAAAACGCAATTGTAAAATAGTCAATAAAGGCAGCGTTAGTTAGAAACATTTTCGTTCGACCGTTTTTTCTCCGACTTACTTTGCAAATCCGACTACCACGAAAAAGTCTTTTCATTTTTCGGATTAATATATAGCCTATGACACTCACAAATAAAGTGGCTTTCTATTGGTAAAAGAATTTTCAAAATCGGTTCAGTAAATCCAGAGATTACTTCCCACAACCTCACAAACTTTACCTCTTTATAATATTAGTATAGATTAGCAATTAAACTTTGCGCAAACCAAGTTTATTATTAAAATTTGTCCAACCGTCATTTTAAAATGGCTGCCAATGAAAAACTGTGCCTTATATTTTTTGCGACAAGTGTTTTGTCCATGTCCACTTATAGCAAACACATGAAAAAAATGTTGAGCAACAAATTTTATTTATATTGGATGATTTAAAATGGGTTGACCCAAGTGTAAACTCCCATGGTACTAGAATTCACGTTAAGATGTCGAACTACATCACTGAATACTCACTTTGAGAATGGTCTCCTCGCTGGCAGAGCCAAACCGCTTCCTGGTAGACTTTGGCGACTGTGCTCCGTTGTCTATGGCCTGCGGTGTGGCTATCGGAGTGGAAGCGTTGCTTGAATTTCCACCGCCGGCCGGCAGTCTATGAGGCAGTGTTGCTGACTTCTCCCAAGTCTTCACGGGTGTCGCGTTCGACGAGTCAAATGATCCTTCCTGTAATAAGTAGAAATAAACTGGTCGATACACAGTAATGTATACTTTTACAAATTTCGTCTTGATCAAGCAACATATAATTCGTCGCTGTTCAAAGTATTGGCATCGAGTATATAGGGTATTAGATTGATCAATGCTCAATAGTTAGGAATTGTCAACAACAATGGGCGAACCCGTCACCCCAGGCTGGTATAACAATATAGGATTAACGTAGATACATAGACAGAAACATAGACAATCTACTATCTAGCTCCGCCAAATGGTCCGCGAGAGTACAACTAGAGTTGTCAACTACAACGGGCGAACCCGTCACCTCAGGAAGTTTTAACGATTAGTCGTTCTATCTCCCTGGAGTGAGCGCAGAAGACTTGGACAAAACAGTCCACCGTCAAGCTCCGCCACAAGCCCGTAAGAGGCCAACGCCTTAACCGCGAGATAGCCAGGAGTGTTACCCAGCGGGCTTACACTCACGCCCTTACTTCCAATTGCGACCAGATTACTCAGTCTCTCGATTCGTTACGAGTTCGAGGTCGCTTGCGCGGTCCTCTCCCTTACGAAGCGGTGAAACGGTGTAAACCGAATCTATCGCGGACCACAGCATCCTATGCCCGGCTGTTCACCTTAGGATCGGGTAGCCGATGGTCGTTTCAACAGCAGTCGCCGTAAGGTGCACAACCACCCCAGCTCTATAGGAAACAGTACTGCTTCCAGACTTCCTCGAGACTGTTAGTCAGAGTGCGCAATCGATTGGTTTATGCCGCACGGTGCGCAGACCGTCCAGGAGCGCCAGAAGGTTGATTCCTAGGGGAAACAAACCCTAAGACCAGAGTCCTACCCAGGCTTGCACTTCATGCGTGGAGGCCGTCGGATGGGTGTTGACTCGTGAGTGTGACCAACCCTGAACAGAATGGGTCTTTGTGGCCAACTCAGCAAGGGTTTTTTAGCTCCCAGTCGGAATGCACAGTCGATTGGCTAACGCCGCACGGTGCGCAAACCCTCCATGAGCGCCTGAACCACGATTCCCAGGTGAACTGTCCCGCGAGACCTAGCCGGGCTCGCACTTCCGCTTGGAGGCTGCTGGATGGGTGTTGACCTGTGAGTTCGGCCAAGCTTCATACATGGGTCATGATGGCTCAACTATACTAGGCCCATTAGCTCCCCAAACAAACAAAGAACAACTAGAGCTGTCAACTACAATGGACGAACCGGTCACCTCAGGAAGTTTTAACGATATTAGATCGTTCTGTCTCCCGTGAGCTGAGCGCAGAAGACTTGGTACGAAAAACAATACACTGTCTAGTTACGTCACCTGCCCGACAGAGGTTAAAGCTTTATGGCAAGGCACCGGGAAAGGTATACAGCGGGCAGCCTCGCCCCCTGACTACCAGTTTTGGAAGGATATCTCCGTCTGGAATTGACCATCAGGATACCTCCAACCTCCCGACTGGCCACGGGTTCGAAGTCACTTGCGCGACCTCTACCTGCCGTATGTTCAGCGGTGATTCAGTTCGAATCTATTGCAGACCAAAGGCATCTTTTAGCCATCATCAGGTAGCCTAATGGTCATTTCAAGAGTGGTTGACGACAGGTCAACATCCACCTCCGCTGCTTAGGAGACAATGTATTTCTATATACTCCAGACTTCTTCAGCGATTAGTCAGAGTGCCCAACCAATTGGCATCGCCGAACGGCGAGCAAACCTTCCAGTAGCGCCGGGAAGCAAGGCAAACCATTTAACTCTACAACAGTTACGTATTTAACCCTTCGAGTTCGAGCTTAACCCTTCGAGTAGCGGCATAATTTCATGGCAGACCGCGCCAATTTATTGGAATTTCTTGCAATATCGCCGCGCTCGACAAAAAGTACTATAACTATGTAAATACTATAGCAATCATAAGAAGAATAACTATGCAATGATCTATGGTAATAATGAGACATGTTCGTATGGATTTTAGGACCGTTTGAATAAGAAAATAACATTACTGTGCGCTCCGGGAGCAAGCCGTCAATATTGGTTGTTACGTAGCCAACAGTGTTCTGACGTGCAACCAAATTTAGTCGTTACGTAGCCAAAGGCTTAACATCGTATATGGGCGACACATCGGTCATAGCCGTTGCAAGATTTTCCCCTAGACCCCTCAGCCACCGCCGACCGCCCTGGAAAGGGTTAAGCAAACTCATATAAGTATAATCAATGATAGCAGGTGCGGATCTACGTCTTGTTTTTGGGGGTGGCGGACAGTAGGGGTGGGTTTCTGTCTATAGATAGTTAAAATAAATTATAGTGTGAATTTAGGGCATCCAATATGCTGAATAGAGAAAGGTAATTAAGTAACTAAGGATTATAAAAAGGGAAAAGAAATAATGCATACACTCGTACCTTTTTAATTTACTTCTAAATGAACAATGAACAAATGATACATAATAGTGCATTACAGAATTAAATTAATTTTTTTTCAATCCTCGTTGGGGGGGCGGTCGCCCCCTCCACCCCCCCCCCCCCCCATAGATCCGCGCCTGAATGATAGCGGTTTTGTCGGTAATGGTAGCGCCTTTATTTTAAAATTTTCTCCCATGTCGTGCGCCCGATTCTATATTAATTTTATTTTGTTGTTGTTACCTCAGTGCGGTCCACCTGTGCTCTCCGTCTGGCCAATGTGCGCGCCATCTCATTCATCATAGAGTGCATTGGAGTAGGCGTCGGCGTGGAGTTGCCAACCCCCCCGGAAACAGCCAAACCTTGAGCTTTGCCTGCAAACAAACAACATTGAAATTAACACAAGGATCTTCTGTCGCCCTCTCGCTTTTTGATCCCACTCGCACTCGTGTTATCGTATTATTCATAGCCAATTGACATCATACAGATACTGAATAGGCTTACAAAATAAATGTCTTTAAAAAATATGGTAATTTTCAGAATATTATTATTATTATTACTATTATTTATTCTGGACAGGCAGCTTTGCTGATACGTCCAGATCAGATCTTGTAAAGCTAAACAATATTAACAATATAATATAAACAATATTAACAAGTTTTTAGGTACAAATCGAGTCTGTTTTTAAATTGATTGACAGAGCTTGCACTAATCACTTCAAATGGTAGTTTATTCCACACGTCCACCACTCTATTTGGCAGAACGTTCTTAAGAGGATTAGATTTAAATTTTGTACGGTTGAGTTTTTTGTTGTGACCTCGAAGATTTGTGTTGACGTTGAATTTGTAAATATTCTTCAGTGCAGGTACATCGTAATAATGTGTTATAATTTTATATGTCTCAATCGGGTCCCCTCTTTGTCTTCTTTGTTTGAGTGTAGTAATTCTAAGTAATTTCAAGCGATCTTCATAATTCCTATTCTTCAGGCCCACTGGCATTTTGGTTGCCCTTCGCTGAACCTTTTCCAGAATATCTACATCTTTGCAAAAGTAAGGGTTCCAGATCTGATAGCCATACTCAAGAATAGGTCTCACATATGCCTTGTAGATCTTGATAAAAACCTCTATTGACAGATGTTGGAAAGCCTTCCTTATTAGATAGAGAGTAGAGTTAGCTCTTTTAGCAATTGCAATTATGTGTTTCTCCCATTTGAGATCATCAGTAATTGTTATTCCAAGATCTTTTTGTTGCTCGACTGCTTCTAGTTGGGCGTTTGCCAGAAAATATTGTTTGTTGGGGTTGCTTTTCCCAATATGAAGCACTACACATTTCTCAACGTTTAAGGTAAGCAACCAATCTTTTGTCCACGCTTTGATCTTGTCAAGATCTTGCTAGAATAATATACCATTTTCTTACATTAAAAGTAAATTTTCTCACACTTTTAAGAGGATGCTGGCATAGAAGCCGGATTTGTCAAATTTCCCGATTTCCTTATTTTTACACAACTGCCCAACAGAAGGTCTCGTAGGGGACTGCGAAGCAGTTTCGGTAAGACCGTAATAAACTGAATGAAAACTGATGAAAATGAGCTTGAAGTCGATGGCGATATCCTTGAGGTGATGAAGTATTCATTCGTAGCAAAGAAATTTCTTACTATTTTCCTGAACTACGAGAATTTGACAAACACCCTGGAGGTCGAATCGGTCTCTAAGCAGTATAAATTCCCTGAAAGTCTCCGATGCACAGCCCTGCGTCCAGATATAACTCTTTACTCTCTATCTCGGAAGATGGCTCTTATCGTAGAATTAACTGTTCCATGGGAATCAAATATCCCAAAAGACCACGAGTACAAATTAAATAAATACCATGATCTCGCAAATGCCGTCACCAGAAACGGCTTCACTGTTCACCTTCACGCGGTGGAAGTTGGCGCTCGGGGCCTGCCAGCTAAATCTCTGTTTCACCTTTTTAAATATCTTGGTCTCTCCAGGAAAATAATCAACTCCTTCTTAGAAAAATTATCTAAAACCGCAATTTCCGCATCTCAAATTCTATGGCTTCGAATAAAGAGTGAATGGGTGGTAAGGTGAATTCTCACATGTGGCAAGACAGCTGTCCTATACCTACCACAGTTGATCGTTAGTCCGGAATCCACCGTTCACCCCCCAGAATATAATAACACTATATGATGGGCCCGACTTCGGTCGGTGAATTCCATGGCAGCTCCGTTTGTATTTTATTTATTTATTATTACACGACTGCTCAAAAGGAGTGTAATGTGTTCAGGGTTCATCTATGTATGTTTTCCGTTTCTTTAATTGACCATAACTTCTAAACGCTTGAAACAATTTAGAAGTGTGTGGTATTGTTAGAATCGTTATGTCATCCCAAGTGTCATAAACTGTCCAAATGTGAAGTAAGTAGTTGTCAAGTGGTTGCTAAATGTCAATAAGTAGTTGCCAAATGTCAATAAATTAACATAAATTTATCGTGTTTAGTGTCAAATGAAAGGTCTGATTGAGTACATTCCAGAAGTTAGGAGTGAAGCAGAATCGTTGCTTAACCCTTGGAGTAAATGGGTATTTTCATGGATGCATCTGTCTCTTTTGCAGGATTTTCGGCGACATCGACCTTAAAGTACTATAACTACGAAACTACTACACCAATCATAAAAAGAACAACTGCACAATGATTGCATTGAAATTTCGAATATAGAATATTGAAATATCATTTTGTAAAACAATTAGATAATTATGAATAAATATGAGAACGTCAAAGAAGTGAAAAAAACGCGGAACCAGATCTGGTCGTATCATACTCAACGGATAATTGTTTCAGAACCAGATTTGGTCGTATCATACTCAAGGGGTTAAAAAATTCTTGTATATTTTTTTGAGTAAATGAAATGAAATAAATTTTCTACGTCATTTGCAGTTCTGGTGGCCCGCTTATGCAATTCCGGGCCCTTACCCCGAGACAACTTAAAAACCTCATCGGTTTTAAAAAATGTATCATGCGATGATATTTATTTATACAGGGTGAGTTTTAATTAACCGGCATACTTTAAGGGGTTGAATCAGCACAAACAAGTAAGCAACTTTTGTTACAAAAAAATTTAAACAATTTTTTTTTTTTTTTAATGAATAAAAGTTGATAGGCGTTTTAGCGTGATACGCCATCTAGCGATAGGTAATATATCGCTAATGATTTATTACCTATCGCTAATATTTTTTTTTTATAATTTTATAAAAAAACCCCATTTATAGCATTGAGGATTTAGACAACATCAATTTTTCGCAGCTCTATTGACCTACTTGACTATTATTATTCCTTATTCTTTCTATTATTGACTATTTTACAATTGCGTTTTTTTTTTTTTTTCTTCTTCACACTATTGGCTATTGACAATAATTATTATTACTGATTTGTTTGTATTTGTGTTTTTTCTTAAATTATCCAATATTTATTTGATTATTTAGTACTTAGGATTATATAGAAAATAAGATAGAAAATGTTACGAAATTACTTAAGAATTTTGATTGAAAATATTGGAAAATGTTGTTTCCTCTAGGTACATATATAACCTAGAAAATCTGCGCTTGGATGTTCAACGTTCATACCTTGCAATACTGACGTCATATGTTATACCTTAATAGGTATTTATTTAAATATTATACTTGTTATTTTCATTACTTTTGACTTAACCAAGTGTAGGAACTCCTATCAACTGGTTTGAAATAAATAAAAATAAATAAATAAACAACATTGGCAATATTTTACCTACCGCTAGATAGCACATCGTGCTCAGCGCTTTTTATACTGTTTAAAAAATACTAAGAAAAAAAAACTACTTTTTTAATCAAAAGTTGCTTATTTGCTCGTACTGATACACCCCCCCCCCCTCCTTCAAGGATCCCGGGAAATTAAAACTCACCCTGTAGATGAATATCCCCCCAATCTCGCTTGTCCATACATTCCATGCCTCTCTCCAACATTGACTTAACTTATGTTATAATTTCTGTTTCATTTGGTTTATTATGTTATTTATGTAATTATAGTAGAAGAAGAAGAAGTTATTAGTATCACTAATTTACAAAAAAAATACAATTGTAATTTAAATAAAATAATAAATTTGCCAGCATAAACATTTAGTCACAATAACCTTGGCGGTTTATTTATTTATTTTATTTATTTATTTATTTATTTATTTATTTATTTATTTATTTAAGAATTAATTACTATGAAACATTGATTAGCTTACAAAAATAACAGGAACCGAATGGTAAAACCTTAACCTTTTGCTTATTTGTTTCTGTCACCCAACTGGGACTAGCCCGTTCTAGGGTGGACAGGACTCCAATATTACAATCAAGTTTGCTTAATTGCTTGGTTGCTTACAAATATACAAGTTTTAGTAAAAAGCTAATGACACTAAATTGCCCTAAAATGTGGTCTTCAGAATAAAAAAAAAAAAAATAATAATAAAAAAATATTAAAAGATAATATAATAAATAAAATGCAATTCCATTATTTAATCGGCAATAAATATAATATAAAATTCGATTAAATAAAATAAATAGTTATATGTGAGAAAAGAAACAGTCATTAATATTTAATATATGTTTAGTAATATAGGATTTAATATAAAAATACCTAGTCTAAAAAGTATACTCATTGTCAAAGTCAAATAATTTTTGTTAGTTAGTTCAATGTTAAAATATACTTAACATATATAATATGTTTAAAAATATGTTAATAATTTGTGCACCTAAGTTTTATTATACTATTATTTCTAACATTTGATGTATGGTTAGTCTGTCATGATTCGATAACCATTCCTTTAATTTATTTTTGAATTCCCTGAATGTCAAATTCATTTTTATTTCCATATTGATCAGATTGTAAAATCTCGGCGCAATGAAAGAGTAATGTCTTTGTCCAAATGATGTTTTCCTTCTGGGTATTATTAAGCTATTTTCTAAAACTTGTCTCGTTGGTCGCCGGTTCTGAATTATTCCTAAATTTGAGTTACTGTCCAAAAATAGCCTTAAGAGGGAAGTTTTTAGAAAAAGTTGCCTACAATCAAGAACTTTAGCTTCCTTATAAAGTTCATTAGTGGGATGGTGATATGGTCTACGTAGAATAATTTTTAATATAAATTTCTGCGCAACTTGCAATGGCTCTAGCAGGGTTTTACCACATCCACCCCATCCAATTGGTTGGTCGTAAGATATCGATTTTGGCAATAGGCCCACCATGTTGTACTCTACTGTGTGCGCAATATAGTTTTCAAACAAACATTTTTGTCTTTGTTGTTAATTGAAAACTAAAAGAATAAACATAAAAACGATGCAGTTTCCGCTGCACTTCATGGTCCCTCCAATAGGTTGCACATTATGTTCGGAAAAGATGTAGTAATCCTCTCGTGCGTCCTTTGGTCTATCTATTTGTCTATCGCCAAACTGAGCAGACAAAAGTCATAGCTACTTCAGTCGATTTCTTAAATCTTATTATAATGTAAATGTAAAAATAAATAAAATACAATAATACGGAGCTGCCATAGAATTCACCGACCGGAGTCCGGCCCATCATAATACTATTATTACACTTCTGAGGGGTCAGCGGATTCTAAACTAACGACCAGCTGTGGTAGGTTTAGGACAAATGTCTTGCCACATGTGAGCGTCCCTTACCACCCATTCGCTCCATTGAGATTCATTCCATTAGTTCGTATGTAAAATAGTTGAATACAACAAAAAACTTACCAATACTGCCACCAGAGGAAGTAGACGACCCGCTGTTTTCCTGAGGTTGCCCATTGAGTGGAGGTGATTGCTGATTTCCGTTCTGAAATGATCAATTATTATTAAATTCGCCATTTAGTATATTGTTTTATGCATGCTTTATAAAAAAAAGAATTTCTCTGAATTTTGTAGTGTAAAAAAAATTACCTTGCACATTATTTCCATGGGTTTTTAGTATTTTAGGGTTATTTCTCTGTTTTCTGTCCGAATAATGATATCTACACTCATGAAATCACTCATAACATTGAGGATGGGGGATGAAGGGATGGAGATGGGAATGAAGGTAGAGGGATGGAGAAGAGGATGGGGGGGGGGATGGAGGACAGGTCATGGGAGATGGGAAATAGGGGAGTGAGGACGGTGGATATGGGATTGGAGATAGAGGACGGTGATGAGAGATGGAGGGATAGAGGATAGGGAACGGGAATGGAAGACAGAAGGGTGGGGGATTGATATAGGTCGGGGGTAGAGAATGTAGATTAGATGGGTAATGAAGGGTGGGGGGGGGGGGTGAAGAGGATGGAAGATAAAGGATAGAGGATGGGGGTGGAGGAATGGTGATAAAGGGTGGGGGTGGATAGAGGTGGGGAGGGGGTTTGAAGATGGGGTTGGAAAATGGGGGATGGAGGGATGCAGGGAATTAGGATGGGGTATGAGAGATGGAGCACGGGGGATAGAGGGATGGGGGATAGGGTATGAAGGGATGGAGGATCGAGGATAGGGGTTGGGGCTTAGAGATGGGGGATGGAGGATGAGGGATGGGGTTGGAGGGATGGAGGATAGGGGACGGGGGCGGAGGAGAAGAGGGATGGAGGATGGGGATCGGAGGGGTGGGCGATTAGAGTTGGAGGGATGGGGGACGGATGAGGGATGGGGATTAGAGGGATGGGGGTGGGAATGCGGGTTCGAAGGGATAGGGATGGATGAAGACAAACGGGGGTCGGAGGGATGGGGTCGAAGGGATCGGGCTCGTACCTTGTTGTGTCTCTTGAGCCTCGCCTGCTGCAGCTGATGAGCCAGGGAGGCGGCGGGGGGCGCGGGGGGCGCGGGGGGCGGCGGCGGCGGCGGGGGCGGCGCGCCCCCCACTGCTGCGGTTCCCTCCGACGGCCCGTTCGACATCTGACAACACAAACGACAAAGCGTCATCCTCCATTAATCCTAGCCTAATCGCTAGCATCGACAGTGTAATCGACGATAGGATGAAAACGTGGAAAACTAAACCTAACGAAACCAAATACATCCATCTGACATTCACCGATAGAAGAGAATGTATCCACTAATACTGCGGAATCATTCCACAAGCCGATGGCAGGAAATAAGTGAACTCACATTGTGGTGTGCGATGAGATTCTGATGCGGCGGCACGGGCGGCGGGGCGGGCGCCGAGGGGCTGGCCGCAGCCGCGCCCGCCGCGCCCCCCACGCTCCCCACGCCCCCCACGCCCCCCACGCCCGACAGGGTCAGAGCTGCCGACATCGGAGCACTGGAAAATTTCAACATTGTAACAAAACCACTTTCTGTACATTTTGCACATTATTTGTGTGGATTTTTAAATTTTCAGGATGATTCCTCTGTTTTTTGTCCGAATAATAATGTTTTCTCTTCGAGAATCATTCATTACCTAAAAACTACATGTGACAGTTGCCGTCGGTGAGTTTTACATCAAATATACATGAATATACCAGTGTTTCGAATCACGATTTCATTATTACATTTTAAATAAAATATATAAAATGTATATATGACCATAAATAAAACAATGCATAAAATAGAATAACATTATTTTGACCCTGGAAAGCTAACGTTCGTTAAAACATTGAGCGACAAGGCTAGATTGCGTGTTGGTCGCAGTTAGCCGGTAAGTAATGTATATTTATAGCCCCAAAATTATATAATTCCCTTAGTGAAGACATGAAAAATTATCCTAACACAAAAATATTTAAAGCAAACCTTAATAGATGGCTACTTAACAAGGGATAGGTGAAGTCTGATCAACTTCTTTCAATGCACGACAATTTATTTAGTATCACTTATCTATTTTTCTTAATTAAATTTTATTAAATTACAACTATAAATGTATATATTTATTACATAGCTATATTTTTTATAAAATTGGTATATTTATGTGTATATACAGGTGGTGGGTCCTAATAATTTATTTTAAAAAACACTTCATTTCTTAAAATTGCATAAAAATATGCACATCTAGAGACGGGCCAAATTATCGCCTAGTTATATGTGCTATTGGCAGTAAAGGTAATGTAAGATGTGTTAAACCTCCCTATATTAATTATTAAATAATTTATACAATTATTATAAGATTACATGACCTATGAATGAACTGTATACCTAATCCTATGTACCTAAATAAATAAATAAACAAATAAATTTATGTAATGTATAGTCAAAACGTATATTTATTTTAGCGCATCGACAATCCTTCACCTCCTCGTCGGTCGGTGGGCCGGTAAAATAAAATATGTAGTGCCGTGTTTCGGTACATTCAGCCATTTTGTATTTATCATTACCGTCACCGCCACCGTGGCACTATAGCTTTAACGCTAACTGGGACTGTAAAACAGCTAGCGCCCGTTTAGCGGCCACCTGTCTCGAGAACGACAGGTGTGGGCCTGCGACGTAATGAGCAACTCGACGATAGCTTGTTGATATGGATGTAATGTGAATTCGAAGAAATAAAACAAAACGGTTCGCGCACAAAAAAAAACCAAGCACAAAGATTAGAACGCGCCCTGCTGTGTCAAGAGGTCGATCAGACTGTACTGTCGGGTCGCGCGCGCCCTCGCGCTCCCTCTGCATCGCTCACGATGCAATTTTTTTATCTCAACAGACGCCGCTTCAACGTCTATTGCCATCTCTTTCAATAACAGCTGCTACAACTGCCTTACTCTTCCCACGCCTGCTACAGGCCTCTACTCGTCTTAAGCCGCACAGTTCCTCTCTCTTAATGCTTGGATTATCGTTTATTTTTTATATAATTGCAGGTGTGTGGACATTCGATTACGACCGTTAGAGAATAATGTCCAAGAAACTCTGAATGGGGTTTTTAACAAAGTTTAAAATATTACTTTAAATTACAAATTTACAAAATATATAAAATTACGTTTGATTTTTTTTATTACTTTGTCATCGGCGGCAACAGTATTACTGCCAAATGTAACTAAAGACCTCGACCGATTGAATCGATACGTCGGAACAAATTATAATATCATGCATGTGTATCCCTGTGAACCGTTTGGAGGATTTTTAATTCTCTGTGTGGAAGCATGAGCCAGATTGTAATAATTTCTTCGAGGAAAGAGAAAAGCTAGAATAAGCGGCAATGTATTGCTACAGTAATTTGTGTTCTTTTATTTGTAGAAATCTGCCGCTTGCAAAACGAGAAGTAATTTTTTGGTAACCTATAAATTTTGTGAGTATAGTTTTTGTCTGAATTTAGTTTCCGGGTTTCCTCTATAAAACATGATAGCGCTCATTTTTTTCAATTATTTACCGGCATTTCTTTTTCCACTTTAATCTTAATCCACTTACAATATGACAATGACGAAACTAAAGATTCAAGAGGAACTTCAAAATCAAAAATTTTGAACATCTTTTTACAGTACCGTGCAAATTAATTAAAACAAAGAGTATTTTTCTTCGAAAAGTGCTTAAACGTACAAAAACAGAACTGGTTATTATAGATTGTTAGTTTTAATATAAAATGTGTCCTCCTTTTGCGTTGATAACACCTTTCACTCTTGTAGGCATAGAAATTACCAGGTTTTGACAGCTTACTTCCAGGTCATCATCGTGAAACGAACTTGGTTTTCGTTGATCGAAACCCTCTGGGCCATTTGCAAAAAACAGCCTTCCAAGATGGATTGTAAGAGCAAATAAGAGTTTTATTATTATTATTTCGAGAATATTTCTTTCGTCGATGATTCGTAGTGTGTGCTGAGTTCCGTCGAAATGAAATCCCAAGTATTATTTTAAACGAAAACTGCATCCTTTATTTCGCTAATAATTATTACAATTTGGTTATAACAGGTGTAGAATGATTGTTGTATCGAAATAAAGTCTGGTATTTATACATACATAGTCCTTAGACCTTGTGACGCCGGGTATTTCTTCTCCCTCTCCGCTCTAGCGTTATCCCCTTTTGCACGCCTCCTCCTCTGCGCGCTTCAGTACGGCTCGAGTCTCTGTTCCGTCTGCACGCCACTTTCGTCCATATTTCCGCGCTCTTGTTTTTACGACAATAAAACATTACCGAGCCCGATTATGCCTTATTTTTTGTCGCTTTAGAATATCTTTGTGTGGCACAAAATCTGCATTTTAGAGTTAGTCGCCCTGTTTTCTATGTCTAATCGTCTCCCTACTTAGCAAGGAATGGCTGCTTTCTCTCAATGCAGATAAATGCACTGTCCTACATATCGGATCTCGAAATCCACGGCTAGCATATACGATTGAGGGGGAAACAGTACAGTCAGTTATGACCCAGAAAGACCTCGGCATCACTATCTCCTGGGACCTCAAATGGGAAACCCACATAATCGAGATAGTTAAGAGAGCAAACTCACTTCTATATTTAATAAGAAAAGCTTTTTCCACTATCACCAATGAACTTTTCCTCAAGCTCTATAAAACCTACATTCGCCCGCTCCTCGAATACTCCTACCAGGTATGGAATCCTTACTTTCGGAAGGATATAGAGCACCTGGAAAGAGTTCAGAGAAGAGCAACAAAGTTGGTGCTATCGCTGAGGAACAAACCATACGAAGTACGACTGAAAGAACTTCGCCTGACAACATTAGAGGAACGAAGGCAGCGAGGAGACTTAATAGAAAGTTACAAAATGCTTCACGGTTATTACAGTGTGCCCAACCTCGAGAGCATGTATACCCTGAACACCAATAAGCAACTGCGTGGACACTCGTTGAAGCTAAATAAGACAATTGCAGCATCGAACCCCAGGAAATATTTTTTGACAAATCGTGTAGTGGATGCTTGGAATGCGTTGCCAGAGGATGTGATCAGTGCTATCTCTGTCAATAGCTTTAAAAATAAACTGGACAATTTTCTTAGTGCAAAACAGTCACAAGTTTAAAAACAAGTGCATGTGATATACACGCATCAGCCTTAAGCTGCTAGTGTATAATATAATAATAATAATAATGTTTGTCCCACTCTGTCGTACGGCAATGACCATTACGGAATTTCTCCGTTCAATCTGTGGCATTTGACTGTCCAATTTAAATATACCTAACTGCCCGCATTTTCTCGTACTTCTGTCGCGATGCGGGTATACCATATTATTATGCTTTTCGAATGTTCGCAACAATTATTTAATAGCTAAAGACTCGTTGACTTTGCTGACTCAACGGTATTATATTTCTTTTACGGTATAACGGTATTCTATTACGGTATAACCGTATTGGTAGCTCACCTGCTAGTTCTATGGTGCGTGTGATGGTGCTGATGGTGGCCGGAGAGCGTGTTGTGCGGAGGCGGCGGCGGCTGCTGGCCGTACGTTGGCTGCTGTTGGTGCGGCTGTTGATGTTGCTGCTGTTGGTGTTGTTGCTGTTGGTGTTGCTGTTGGTGTTGCTGCTGTTGATGTTGCTGCGGATGCTGCTGCTGGTGTTGATGTTGCGCGTGCGGAGGCGGGACGGGCGCGGGCGGTCCGCCCACGTACTGTTGCTGTATGATGGCCGCGTCTTCTCGCGTCATCGTCCTACAACTCAAAGAGACCGATTACATTGATGCTGCCAGTATTATTCATAATTTTAAAAATACCAAACAAATGCCTATGGGATAGCGGGGTGTTGTCACCCACATCGGGCAAACCCGTCGCTCCAGAAAAGTATAAAGATATTGATCATTCTTTCAACTTGGAGTGAACGTAGAGACTTGGAGACGAATACAGTCCACCGTCTAGCTACAGTCCAACGCCTTACCGTGTGGACATGAGAAGTCCAAAGTTGCTCACGCGGCCTCTACCTGATGTTAAATCGGCGGGAATTTAGTTTGAATTTATCCCGAACCGTTGCGTCCTTTACCTGTCTTCGCTCGAGATCAGGTGGTCGACTAATCGTTTCAAGAGTATCTGACTGAAACAGTACATCGTTCTCAGACTCCTCCGGCTATTCGCCGGAGTGCACAGTCGATTGGAAGCCGCACGGTGCGCAAACCACCCAGTAGCGCTCGAAAACCATCCCCAGGCGGGGTACGCTCTTTTCGAGGAGGCTACTAGATAGAAGCTGAAACAGGAGTTGAGCCGACCACAAATAACGAGTAGGTCTTAATGCCCCAACTGCATGAGAACAATAAGCTACCTGCCTCAGGGATCGTCCTAAAGAATGTGATGTATTCACGGGAGATGGATTTTATTCATATTTTGAATAAAAGCTTACGAGTGCTTCATTTAGAAGCATTTGAAGAACAACAAAAAGATCTTAGAATAACAGTGACGATATAAAATGGCAAAAACACATTGTTGCAATCGCTCAAAGAACCAACACTTTTCTCTATCAGATGAGGAAGGCTTACCAATATCTGTTAATAAAGGTGTTTATAAAGATCTACAAGGCAACTGTGAGATCTTTCTTGAGTAAGGTTATCTGCATTGAAGCCCCTGCTTATGCAAAGATGTAGCTATCCTGGAAAAGGTGCAGCGAAGGGCAACCAAAACGACATGAGCCAGAAGAATAGGAATTATGAAGGTCGTTTGTAATTACTTAGACTGACTACTCTCAAACAAAGAAGACAAAAAGGGGACCCGATTGCGACATATAAAATTCTCACACATTTACGATGTACCCGGGCTAAATATTTACAAATTCAACAACAACACAAATCTTCGAGGTCTCAGTGAAAAACTCAACTGTGCAAAATTTAAATGTAATCCTCTTAACCCTTGGAGTAAATGGGTATTTTCATGGATGCATCTGTCTCTTTTGCAGGATTTTCGGCGACATCGACCTTGACCACTCTGTGAACCGTAATGCCCCTGCCAGCGTCCAGCTGTCATCCTTCCAGGTGGCGGTCCATGAATACTTCTCGGGTGTTTACCCAAAATCTACCCATGTCGACCCGGTTCACAGAGAAAACGCATTTAAGGCAAAGCTCCGTAGGCAAAAGCGGCTACTTCGTCGCCAGTTACGTGAAGCCAAGAAAGCCGGGGATAAAGCCCTCTGCCACAACTTCTCGCGCGCGTACCGCTCTATACTAAAACTCATACAGAGCGTAGCAACGCAAAACGACAAGCGCAAGGCAGCATTTCTCAAATCCAAAGAGGAAGCCCGGTTCGACAAAAACCGTTTTAACTACAGCAAAACGGTTTTGTCTGCCGCCAAGGGAAAAATCCAAATCCCGGAAGATATGGCCACGGAATACTTTTCGACCACGTATGAGGACCCAATGCACAGTAATTGGTCGACAAATAAGCGAAGCGACTAACGTGTCATTCGGTGTCCCTCAAGGTAGTGTTTTGGGTCCAATTCTCTTTTTAATCTACATCAACGAATTGTGCGAATTACCTGTTAATGGTAGAATTGTATCCTTCGCGGACGACACTGTCCTTCTTACTGCGACTAATAATTGGAATGATACATTCTTCAAAGCTCAAAGTAACTTGGAACTGGCTAAAACTTGGATCGACAACCATATTTTAACGCTAAATGCTGCGAAATCAAAATTTATCACTTTCAGCTTGCGGGGAAATCCCAGCCAGGTTCTCAACCAAACACTTGCCATTCATACCGACAAATGCTTGGATAAGAATAGATGTGTATGTACTAAATTAAGCAAATCTTTAACAGTCTCCTACTTAGGCATAACGGTAGATGAGAAGCTATGTTGGGAAAATCAGATTGCAAATTTGAGTTCGAGAATTAGAAAGCTGGTTTATGTATTTCTTCGGCTGCGCAACATTCTGTCCAAAACAACCATAAGAATGGTATACATGGCCTTGTGTCAGAGTATTTTGTCCTACGGAGTCGCGGCATGGGGCGCTACTACTAATGATAATCTGGATAGATTGACAAAAGCGCAGAAATTATTATTGAGAGTAATTCACAGGAAAAACCGACGTCATCCATCTGCCTTGTTATTTTCCCAATCCCATGTGCTATCAGCTAAACAGTTATTCATTAAGCAAGCGCTTCTTGCATTCTACAAATCTAGAGATGACCACGCCCGAACTCAAAACAATCTGAACACAAGAATGTCCGCGAGTATCAATTATATAATTCCGTCAGTCAGGACAACATTTGCCCAGAGACATATATTCTACATAGCCCCAAAATTATATAATTCCCTTAGTGAAGACATGAAAAATTATCCTAACATAAAAATATTTAAAGCAAACCTTAATAGATGGCTACTTAACAAGGGATATGTAAAATCTGATCAACTTCTTTGCAACGCACGACAATTTATTTAGTATCACTTATCTATTTTTCTTAATTAAATTTTATTAAATTACAACTATAAATGTATATATATATTACATAGCTATATTTTTTATAAAATTGGTATATTTATGTATATATACAGGTGGTGGGTCCAAATAATTTATTTTAAAAAAAAAAACACTTCATTTCTTAAAATTGCATAAAAATATGCACATCTAGAGACGGGCCAAATTATCGCCTAGTTAGATGTGCTATTGGCAGTAAAGGTCATGTAAGATGTGTTAAACCTCCCTATATTAATTATTAAATAATTTATATAATTATTATAAGATTACATGACCTATGAATGAACTGTATACCTAATCCTATGTACCTAAATAAATAAATAAAAATAAATAAATGCGGCTCCATAATTACAGCCCTCCGCCGGGCATTACACCTCCGCCCCTGCCTACGGTAGCTTTTGCTTCTCAACCTCCATCTCTAGATGAGATTCTTAATCAAGTAAAGAGGAAGCCGTCGGGCTCTACTCCGGGTCCCGATGGTATTCCCTATTTAGTATACAAAAAATGCCCCTGCCTTCTGCAATATTTAGGATCCATCTTCCGAAATATATGGAATAGCGGTGTAGTCCCACAGAATTTTGGCCGAGCGACAGTCATCTTAATTCCGAAGGTCCCAGTTTGCACCGGACCAAAGGACGCTCGGCCCATTGCTCTCACAGACACTGTGGCCAAAATCTTTTTTAGCATAGTCCACACGAGGATGAGCGAATTCATGCACCGGAATGAGTACCTTCGAGTATCAGTTCAAAAAGGCTTCATGCGCGGCGTATCGGGCTGCCTCGAGCACAACTCTCTCCTGGCTGCTGCCATCAAGGATGCGAGACAGCACGAACGCCAAATCAATGTATGCTGGCTCGACCTAGAGAATGCCTTTGGGTCAGTCCGACACAGTCTCCTCCACTTTGCACTCCGCTGGTACAACTTCCCACCAGTCGTGCGTGACATTGTAGCCTCCTACTACAACTGTCTGACTTTCCATGTTAAAACGCAAGAATGGACTACCCGCTCTATACCATATTCAATTGGACTATTTCAGGGCTGTTGCCTCTCCCCGACGATTTTTAATATAGTTTTTAATATACTTCTGGAAAGCCTGACCCAGTTTGACAGGAAGTGGGGCTACCGTTTTAAAACAGACGGCCAATACACCTCGTCGTGCCTCGCTTTTGCCGACGACCTAACTTTCATCACCAGAAGCCCCAAGCAGCTTTCTCTGCTATTACAGAAAGTGGAGCTTTTCTGCGACTGGTCAGGCTGTATAAAAGTGAAGCCCTCCAAATGTTTTTGCCTTGGACTCGCCCGCATGGGCACAAAATTTACATCCTATGACCCCAAATTGGTCTATAAGGGCTCTAATATCTCCCTTATAGACCCAAACAATCATTTCAAATTCCTCGGCAGAAAAATCACCCATCAGGGAAAAGACGTCTCGGGCGATCATGTTATAGAGCATTTCAAAAGTTGCCTGGCGAAAATAGATGCCTTGCTAATTTCTGGCCCTCGTAAGGCCTGGATCTATGACAATTATCTAACGTCACATTTGTCATGGCCCTTTCTTATTTACGATTTTACCAAAACCCAACTGTCCCGTCTAGATGCGCTGGTGACAGCTAGTTTAAAATCCTGGCTGTCCTTAGCCAAACCAGCTGACCCCTCGACTCTCTTCAGGTCCAAACAAAATTTTGGGCTAGCGCTTAAACTGCCCTCTCTGCTCTACGCCAACTCCAGAATAACCAAAAATTCGATTCTGTGCAATTCCAAAGATCCGGCAATATCGAAGCACGTAATAAGTGGCCGTAGTGATTCAAATGAACTACAAGCCCGCGTAGACTTCCACAAAAAGTTCCTTACTGGAATCAGCCAGAATGGCACTGGTCTGGGGTATGGCAGTACAACCACGAGCGACGTGGACTTGAAGAAGTCTCTTTTGCGGGGAGATTACGACAGCAAGAGTATGGCTCATGCTATTGGCCTTCAATGCCAGAATGATTGGACAACAATTGGGGACTTTTGCATTCCGCCTCCAATGCACTGGAAGGTAATGCTCTATGACTGGACGCCAGAGATGCTGAAATTTTATTTGAATGCCTTTCAGCATACACTTCCAGACCCCAGTAACCTCGCTCGTTGGAGCTTTGACGAGGATAGTTCTTGTCCCCTCTGTAGCAATACCCCTTGCACAGCTAGACACATTCTAGCTGGCTGCAAGGTGGCCTTAGATCAAGGACGGTACACTTACCGCCATGACAAAGTTCTCGCTGTTATTCGCGAGGTAATTAGTCTCTCAGTGGCTCGTGCCAACAAGGGTTTGACAGTATCCTCCAAACCCCCAATACAGTTTGTGCGGGATGGCTCTAAAGGCAAAAAACATTTAACTACAAAACCTTTCTCAATAATCGAGAAAGCTACAGATTGGATTCTGGAGGTTGATTCGGTCTCTAAGCAGTATAAATTCCCTGAAAGTCTCGGATGCACAGCACTCCGTCCAGATATAACTCTTTACTCTCTATCTCGGAAGGTGGCTCTTATTGTAGAATTAACTGTTCCATGGGAATCAAATATCCCAAAAGACCACGAGTACAAATTAAATAAATACCATGATCTTGCAAATGCCGTAACCCGGAACGGCTTCACTGTTCACCTTCACGCGGTGGAAGTTGGCGCTCGTGGCCTGCCAGCTAAATCTCTATTTCACCTCTTTAAAGATCTTGGCCTTTCCAGAAAAATAATCAACTCTTTCTTAGAAAAATTATCTAAAACTGTGATTTGCGCATCTCAAATTCTATGGCTTCGAAGGGGGAGTGAATGGGTGGTAAGGTGAACGCTCACATGTGGCAAGACAGCTGTCCTAAACCTACCACAGCCGGTTCGTAAGTCCGGAATCCACTGCTCACCCCCCAGAAGTGTAAAAAAAAAAAATAGTATTATGATGGGCCCGACTCCGGTCGGTGAATTCCATGGCAGCTCCGTTTGTATTTATTTATTTATTATTATATAACTACGAAACTACTACACCAATCATAGAAAGAACAACTGCACAATGATTGCATTGAAATTTCGAATATAGAATATTGAAATATCATTTTGTAAAACAATTAGATAATTATGAATAAATATGAGAACGTCAAAGAAGTGAAAAAAACGCGGAACCAGATCTGGTCGTATCATACTCAACGGATAATTGTTTCAGAACCAGATTTGGTCGTATCATACTCAAGGGGTTAAGAACGTTCTGCAAAATAGAGTGATTACTACCATTTGAAGTGATTAGTGCGAGCTCCGTCAATTATTTTAAAAACAGACTCGATTTATACCTAAAAACTTATTAACATTGTTTATGGCTACAGTCAAATAACAAGATGATCAATGCATTAACTCTTCAACCTAAACTCAACACATACCACCATTACCAACAAACGATATTTTCTAAACTTACCTATCTAGTTTAGTAGTTTACTTTAGTTTAGTTTATCTGGGCTTTTTCCCGCACTTGGCCTCTTGACTGGGCCGCTGTGCATGGCTTATGTTTCTATTTATATTACTCCAGCCAACTCAGGCTGTGGCAGAAGGTTAGCAGCCTGTTTGGGTTGCTACAGGCCTCCGGGACAGATGCTGGAGATTGTAGTATTCTTACCCGTTGCTCTGCCACGGTCCTGCATTCCATGAGCACATGCTGTGGCATTTCTTCTTCCTCCATGCATCCTCTGCATAGAGGGCTGTCTGTCACACCTATGGTAAACAGGTGTTTGTTTAGGGGACAGTGGCTTGTCATAGTACCTATGACTACGGATTTTGTCCCTTTTTAATCTGATGAGGTTGCGGGCAAGTTTTTTAGACGCTTCCGGAACCACATTCTTTGTTTGCCTACATCCTGCGTTTTTTTTCCATTCTGTAAGGTGTGTTTCGTCGGTGTTCCTGCGTAGCCATGTTTTTATTTGGGCCTGGGGTATGGGCAGCGAGGGTTCCGGTCCATATACTATTTCCTTTGATCCCCTTTTGGCCAGTTCGTCTGCCGCATCGTTGCCCAGTGAGTCGCTGTGCCCTTTAATCCATTGCAGGGCACTCTATTTGACCCTGCAATGGATTGAAGCGCATTGTGGCATTCCAGTACAAGGACAGAGGTTATAGTGCGCTTGTAGCACGGAGGCACTGTCGGAGACTTACCTATCTAATAAAGCGGCGATTGCAATGATAAAGTGTCAATTACCTATATCCCATGTCTTCCTCGCTGTAATGAGGGTGATGGTGGCCGTTGTGTTGGTAGTGGGCAGGTGCCGGAACGGTGGCTGCCTGTCCTGGGTTTTGTCCTGCGAGACCCGGGTTCATGTTATTCATCGGCGGCGGTGGCGCCGGCGGACCCGATGCTTTGTTTGATAAAACCTGCAAATAATCATTATTATTATTTTCGTATACATAAATGTATGTGTATGTGTGCATATATGGATATATATATTTTATCTATAGATGTATATGAGTATCTATATTTGTATATGCGTAAATATTTGTAGTTTCATATTTGTCAATTTAAAAATAAGTACTAACTATAGTTTCAGTTGACAGTGCACACTTAACATCGTCATTAAAAGTCTGCCTTAGAACAGGCCTAGGCCTAGTTAGGCGACTGTGTCAAACATTAAAATTAATGTCGCATCAATTTCTTGCTGACATCTTACTTATAAATTTGACATTAATTGTTTACTAGATGTGTTACTAAATAAATAAATGAAAATTGTGTCTTAATACAATACAATCAACTACTCCAGTAGATAGGCAATCCTGCACTTGGATGCGTCACAAAATTAAATGCTTAAAATTTAATTTTAATAAAAACATAACTATCATGATAGTTGTCATGGCTGTAATATTATATTCAATATTACCTACTTACAAATAATCAAAATATACTAATGTCATTAAATAGTAAGAGAGAATAATATATTAAAATAGAAATGCAAATTCTATGTAGAATAATCAACGTAAAATTATTTTATTGTCAATCCAGCAATATGCTTTCGTATTTTTTAAACATAAATAGATGTATACTAAATTATATGAGAATTAGAATGTAAGCTATCATAATTCTGTTATATTTAAAATTTTACAAATTTTGCTAATTATCAACATGGAAAATAAACTCGGAATTTTCAAACTCCCTTATACCATAAATTGGGTTCCTTACCAAATTATTTATAATTATCTTTTCAAATTAATCCTCTCCAAGGCTTTTCATTTTCTCTGGAATCTTATTATAGAAGGACAAGTTTTGGTGTATAAAACTGTATCGCACTTTGCTAAGTCGCTGTCGGTTTATGTGGAGATTGGATTTATTCCTCGTATCTAACGGATGATGAAAATCACTATTCACCGGAACTTCTGCTAGGTGTCTACGAGCGTACATAATATTTTGGTAGATGTAGGAATCTATATGTATATAACAATTAACGCATCTACGCATACTGGTGAGGGCGCTCACGGGGCATTGTGGCCTGAACAAACACATGTTCAATCTCAAGCTCAGAGACACAAAAATGTGCAGGTTCTGCCAAGGGGCAGAGGAAACTCCTCAGCACCTCATGTGCGAGTGTGGCCCGCTGATGCGTAAAAGATACACCCACTTGGGTGGTCACTACCTCCAACCTGAGGAGGTAAAACAATCTGGCGCCAAAAGCCTGCTGCGGTTCTTAAATGACACGAAGCTTAGCGCAGAACTATAGTAGGTGGCGAACACAATAGATCAGCAATGGTCGCAGTGTTACAAGGCTCATAAAAACCTTAGAAAAGCCCCACTCAACAAATAAAAAAATTATATAACAATTAGGAAATGCAATCTCGGTATACTGAGATCTCGAAATACCAAGATCTCGCACAGATTTTGCAAGATTATTTTTGCATGCAAATCACGGCTGGGTGCACACCTGGTTTCTCGCCGTAAGGTGTTAGTCTCTTACGGGCGAGTGGCGTCACTAGACAGTGGACTATTTCCTCCCTAAGTCTTCTACGCTCACCTCACGGAAGACAGAACGATTAAATATCGTTAAATCGGGATTATTGAACCAAACCTATATATAAAACGTATATGTACATGTAATGAAGATTAATTTTGATGATTAAGATGAAGATTAAGAATAATTTTGAGAATAATTTTGAACCAATGCAAAATGACATATTCCAAAGTATGTACTTCTTGTATGCTGTATGCTGTATTCAACACAGCCCCATGAGCAACAACACGAGATCATCAAAAAACCAGGATAAATCCAATAATGCATCTTCTACATCACCGCCTACTACAACAACTACTAATAATTCACCGGTCATCTCTACAATAGCTCCAGAAAAACCTTAAACATCGCCACAAGCCTTATTACCAAATTCATAAATGACAGTGTGGAAAAACAACTAAATCCGAAAAAAATAGCTGCAATATTGAGTACAAATTTAACAATGACAGCCATTGCTGTGTTGGCGATTAATTAATTTATTTTATTTTATCTGCATCCAAACTTTTCTCTGGTCGTAACGGTCTCCGTTCCATCGGGTTCAGAAGAGGGAGGAAGAGAGAGTGCACCCGTGGTCGCGCGCCCACCTGTGCACTATAATATAGCCTGCGCACTTGACTGCTTGCGAACAATGGGCTCTGAGAAGACTAAAGAAGTCACTAGAATCTACAATGCAGTCGCTATGGCTGAACACGGCTAGAAGGATATATATACTTCTTGGTATTAATACAATATGACTATGTAACTAAGTTTATGTGAATATAACTTTAAGTATATTTGTAGCAAGGCAACGGCCGAACGTCAGAAGCGAAGGAGTGAAGTCAGTAGATTCGTTCCTGGATATATTGTCGGCAAACTCACAGATAAAAAAAGTAAACGAGGGCTTAAATAGAACAACATACCTCTAAAGAGTGCATCATGGCTCTTGCGAAATTTTCCGCATCCTCGCGGCAGGAGAAATTGAGGCCGTAGACGTGTCTCGCATCGCGCCATTGATGAAAAGTCGCAGTCGCTTGATTGTATTTTAGTCCTCTGATGATTCCACAATTTATGACCACCTGTCCAAAATATTTAAAATGTTGTAGGATAATAATAATATTAAGTCCTTACCGTGAAATTATCGTTCTACAAAAGATATTTAACCCCTCAAGCGGCGGGTGTAAATCTTGGCCGTCACCTGTCATTTCTGAGAGTTGAAGGTCAAAAATATAGCACTTTAGAAAAACGATCATAAGAAAGAAACTACTTGATGGATTATAAAAAGAAGAATTGTAGAATGATCGCATTGAAATTTGAAATAAAAAACATTAAAACCTCATTTTGTAAAACAATTAGATAATTATGAATAATTATTAGAAAGTTGGAGAACTGAAAAAAACTCACTTATTCAGCGATATCGACGTTATATCTCAAAATACGAAACCCTATTTAGAAAATTATTGTAAACACATTTGTGTACGTTATTACATTCTTTACCAAATCTATTAGTTCGTTTTATTTATTTTCATACATATATCCGAAGAGAAGCACAGATCCAAGCAATGGCAGCACTCGACTAAGCGCCCCCAGAATACAAACAATTATATTAGGGATTCTAGACTGCGAGAAGCACGGCTGAATAATTGTACAATACAGAATTTATCAGTGTAAATTCAGTTCGTTGAGAGTGCGGTTTGTCACTTCGCGCTCGTACCCGTTTTGGGATGTTACTGAGCATTGACTACAATACATCGTACCCGATTAGGGACGTTACTGTCTTGAGGGGATAAAACCATTGCAAAAGTTCATGCCCGATTTTCGAAGAAGAGGGAATGGGGATGAAGGGGGGGGGGGGGGGGGAAGAAGGGGGGGAAAGAAGGGGAGGCTGGTGGGCTGAGGGGGAATGGTGAGCAGGAAGCAGGGTTGTTTGGGGGAGTGAAAGGGGGGTGAAGAAAGATAGGGGTTAGGGGAGGGGCGGAAGGGTGGGCGGGAGGGGGATTGGGGGGGGGGGGGGGGGGTGAGAGGGTCGGAGGGGGGAGGGGTTTTGAGGAAGAGGGGGGAAGGTGCGCAAGGGGGGTTGTCTGGTTGCCGGGAATGTCTTGGGGTGACACAATGGATTTTTTTAAATACGCTAAATGTCAAATTCCATTTTATGTCTAAATTGATCAAGTTCAAAGATCAATAGTTTTAAATAAAGTACTCACTGATGTCTATTACAATGACTCTAATTATACGGACTATCACAGCTGCTTGACATTAAAAAAAGGTTTAAAAACGAATTTACCGCATGAAGTTTGTAGCACCCGACGTTTCGGCGATGTTGCAACCACCGTTGTCCAGGGTAGACTGAACAACAGCGACAAGAGACAGCAAGAAACTTTCGTTTTAAACCTATTTATAATATTTTAATAATGTTCACACCTCTGTAGTTTAAGGGTGTGTTGTACATACCTCTTGGTCCTGGAGTTTCCTCCCGACTACCCTGAAGGTGTTGTGCTGCGTGTGGTGATAGATGTGGACCTTGGAGAGGCCGGAGCTGGATCCTGAAGGCACCCATTTCTTCAGGCCGTCGTCGTACACCATCACGCTCGCACGGGCACTGCTTATCGACTGCTCACTAGAATAAAGCGATACCACAAATATATCAATTACAGTCAAATAATGCAACGGAGAATGAACATTTTTGTATGAAGGTTTAACCAGAGCGTAAAAATTATGCAATGCTTTTAGAGCGGTAGCACACCGTGTGTGCAATGATATTAAATTGCAATTATCAGTCAATGTGGAAAAAGCAGCCATCAAGACAAGACTGACTTAAAACAAAAATTATCTTTGAACTGTGTAAAAAACAAATTTGACGCTGGTTTCAATTTAGCCCCTAAAATGAGTGACCCAAAGCCAGGACCATATGGTAAGAATAGAAAAGTGCAAAGAAAGATTTGTTGACAATGCTCCAAAGACGGTAAATATAGACGCACTAATTACTCTTGCCCTACTTGTGTCGGTAGCCCTGGATTATGATTCTTTTCATCCCATCTATTCGAAAAGGACGACTTGGTTCGCCTTTAGGTGCGCCCCAAAAACAGGTGTTTTCTATAAGAAACTTTATAAGTGGGCCGCAATTATCTTTGCGGCTCACTTTTTGAATAAGTGAGCCATAATTTATCTTTGCGGCGCACTTTTTGCATTTGGAACATCGCCGAAGAAATATTCCAAATTCAAAGAAGAAGAGAAACATAGTCTTCAGCGCCAAAGAAATGGAACGCAAATATTGTTTGAATAAAGACTGGCTGGTACAATACGACGGCCCCTAATCGCGCCGCCGGCTGAATAAAAAAACAAATTAAATTAAAAACGCGCAAACGTCAATTGTTTTTGTCGCCCGCGTTTTTCAAACACGGACATTATTTCAAACACGCGAATATGAAATCTATAACAATCTCAATTCTTAATAAAACTGTAACAATAAATATTCATAATTGCGAAAATGTCTCAAATGTAAATATAAATGTTTAGTTGTTTTATTATTACATAGTATTTAATTTCAATTTAGTTGATACTCTATGTTTTATTAAATAATAATATTACAATAAAATATGAGGCTCCTTTTATTTTCTCATAGAGGGTGATGAAAAGTAGAGTGTATCACTCGGGCGCAAAATATTTTTGGCTTGGGAGCTTTTTTGAAACCCTCGCTACATTCAGGATTCTACTAAAGAATCCCCGACTTCGCTCTGGATTCAAAAAAGCGCCCTCGCCGTAAAAATATTATTTTGCTTCCTTGTGATACAATCTACTATTTCAGCTTTATCATTATGAACAACAAAAGTAAGGGTCGTCCTTCCAGGGAAAAATCTTACCCTGTACTTATAGCTTTTTAAAAAAAAAAATATTTAGGTATATGGATTATATTTTTTTCTTCATTACGAACCTAAAATAACGATTTCATATTACTTGACTATTTTTGGAATAAATGTTATTTAATTTTTGTGTTTTTATTTTATTTATTTTATTTTATAATGTGTTTTTATTTTATTTTACACTAGCTGTACTTATATGGAAAAGGAAGAAAAGAGACAGCACACATTTCTAATAAGTATGTCTAATTTTAACATGCTTATGGATATACAATATTTTTTGTTGTTCCTTTGTCTGTGCAGATATAGAAATTGCCTGGTTTTCCGACTCTAGAACCCGCAACATATACATGTCCATATGAGAAGAAAGCCGTGTCTAGATCTAAACCGCACAATTCTAAAGATTGGCCTTGGGCTTTGTTAATGGGGATTGCAAACGCTAATATAATTAGGAATAGCAATCTCTTAAAGTGAAATGGCATATCCGTAAGAATCATAGAAATGCGAGGAATGAGGACATCTTCACCTTTGAATGGTCCTGTCAAGATTGTTGCTTCTACCACGTTTCTCACTATTTTTTTACTGCATGCCTCGTGCCGTTGCAAAGCTTTGGCTGGTTGATATTTCGCAAAATAATAAAAAGCACGCCGATTTTGAGTTGAAGTACGTGAAGCCTGATATTGTGCAATTGTATCGATTTCACCATTTTGCATTTTAATGGTTGCTAATTTCTCGCTAACTCTATGCCTCTTTCTATCCTTCATATGCGAGACTGTGTACTTACGCAAGTCCTTGCGTAAGTCCAAAAAGTAATTCTTGGTACTTGCTTGGACTTACGCAAGCTTGGAATTACTTTTCAAGTTATTCCAAGCTTTATATATTATTATATATTCTAAAGCTTTATATATAATATTCTAAAAGTAATTCCAAAGTATTCTAACTACTTGGTACTTGGTACTTGCGTAAGTCCAAAAAGTAATTCAATAACCTATCCATCCACGCAGCTAAAATTATGAAGCCACTTGCACTAAAAAATAAGAAAAACAGTTAAAAACTAAATGAAAACTCCTGACAAAAGAAAAGAATAAACTACATATACCTAGTCACAAAATAAACGCATTAGTAAACTACACAGCTAAATTCCTACGCAATGTAACACGAAATAATTTAAAAAGTGTAAAGATAAATCAATTATTCTAAAACACGCCTCCATTCGATTGCACCGTTTTGTCAAAATTTCACAGCAATCGGTGAAGAACTTTTCGAGATAAAGTAACTTAATACAAACAAACAGTTACATTTTTATTTATATAGATTGCACACTCGGTGTTCAATCCATTCCTAGTAATAAAAACATTCAGAGGAGCTACCTGGGAGTTACAAAGCGACTGTATTTTTTTTGTGATTGTTTTTTTTTTAGCAAACATGTTTTTTTATCAAAAATGGTCAATATAAAGCAAAAAAAAAAGGATTCTGGGGATGGTTCAAAAAATATGTGCCGTCTCGAATGGGTTAAGGTGGTCATATTCCAGCCACAGATGGGCAACACAACTGACCAAGATGAAAGTAGGCTTCGTAAGTTGTATTTAATCTCATGTGCAGAGAAAGTTTATTGAATTTTTTGTATTTTCATAAATTCATAAAAAGTAATTCATAAATTTCATAAGATGAAGAATTTCATAAATTGTCATCTATTTCGTTAAGAACGAAAATTCCATACCTTTAGCGATAAGCAGTAAGTAATTCAAAATCCGTGACAACAATTTCAGAAATATTGTTTTTATTTGTCGATTTTACATGGAATGACTAATTCAATCCCTGTTTAGCGCTTTATATTTTACTTTAAATCTGTAGGTTAACAGGGTTATTTTATGTATCATTTACGCGGCTAGCGCCCAATTCGGCCCTGCTTTTCTGCCGGCGCGCGTGTCGCGTGACGTCACCGCGTGCGCGTGTGTGCGGGGCGACACGTCATCGCCAGGGCCATCACGCGACGTCTGTTTACGGCTTCAAATCAATTAGTTTCCGATCCTAATCTCGAGAGGGGAAAGCCAGGCGGCCGGAATGTCTCGTTAAAATTGCAGCCAAATGCTGCTGACCGCCATGTCAAAACGAGGCCGAAATACGCGCGACGGACGGTGATCATTGTTTTTTGAAATCTCAATTGACAGGCAAAAGGCACTTTCCGTAATGCTCCCTCTACACGTTAGCCAGCATCCTTGCATACGTATTGGCAAGAAATTGTGGCTCAGTCCACACGTTGGAAGGTCGTTCAGTTTGTGTCGGTGCAGGTCAATATGCGGACATCAAAGCGCGCATCAAGAATGGATGTCGAACTAGTTACGGCCGCCGCGGTTTATTTGTTTACAACGTATAAATACACGCCCACGTTTACACGGCGTGGCTCGATGTAGCGTCCATTGCGTCTAGCAAATGTCCATTTCGTCTCGACTGCCTTAGAAAGCACATAATTTGTTTGAGTGCACTTCGTAAAGCGCTTACGACAGTTTGTGGGAGAGACAAGGGCGAAAGCGGGTGAGCGGGGACGCCTTCTGACGTCACAGCTTTCGGGGAGCCTTCTGACATCACATATCCACGCAGCCGTGCCTATCGTGCGCGTGGCCCGCTAGGTGTTAATATGTATGGCAGCTCGTACTGAACAAAGCTAAAGCTACGTGTGAAACGTGGCCGTCTGTGGCGGGTTTAAGTACTACCCATTCTCGGATCGGGGGGGGGGGGGGGGGGGGGGGAGGGGGGGGGGGGGGAGAGGGTGACAAACCGTTGGTAGCAAAATTTAAAAAAACTTGTTTCACTAAAGCGCATAGCATCTAGGGCGCGTCGTACTATCGATTGTTCAATTGATTTTGGAACGCATCTTAAGTTGATTTTTAAACGCGTGCACAGTGTGTGTGATGTCCCTGTCAGGGGAATTCCCGTCGCGTCTAGAAAAATTCTTCCCCTCGGACAGAATGGGAAGGGACTACACGAGCGGAGCCGAATAAACCCGAATATAATATGTAAATATGTCCACGGAAGATCGCAGAAAAAATGAGCTAATCTAACTCAAAAATATTCCAAAAACTTAAACGCAGTTGATTTCTGCCATGATCTTACCGTATTTAAAAAGCAAACTCGATAGTAATCGGAATCAAACAAAAAAGACAAGAAGCTTTTGCCAATATTAGCATAACTTAGGCTGCACATTACCGACGACATGTGTGCCAGCTGTGTGCGAAGTTTCCGCAAACTAAAAATAATGAAAACCTACCTGCTTTCAACAATGAATCAGAAACGTGTATCGTCATCGTGTATCGAGTCAGAAACCTCGCGATCCTAGTCATCGAAAATAAAACTGCCTATGAGTAGAACTTTGATGAGGTAAACAGATTAAGTATTTCGCGGAAAGGAAAGCTCGACGTGTAAAGCTGTAGCAAGGGGCCGGCCATCCACATTATACGTAATCACGTTTTTGGGATTTTTCGACCTTCCCTCCCCCATGTCAGCAGACGTTATCAGCGGCCTGCCCCCAAGATTTTTATTTGATTATAATAATGAATACAATCTTGATAATCTGTTTTTTTTTATTTTTTTTTTTATTTATTCATTTATTTTTAATTCTTTATTGGAATTATCGAATTAACCATTTACAATAAGTATAATATTAAAACAAATGGCAAAAACTTTCCTCTTTCATTCACTGACTAGTGCTGCCCAACTGGGATATACCCGTTCCAGGGCAAGCAATTTATATTTTTTACATTTAAAACGAGGGTCGATGAACCAACCAAACTCGCAGTGGTTTAATTAATCCAGGAGAAGCCGCTAGAGAATGTACAAAACAATTTTGAGGGATTTTGCAGTCTCAACAACTAGAGCTGTCAACTATAACGGGCGAACCCGTACCCGATGTTTGATCGTTCTGTCTCCCGTAAGGTGAGCGTAGAAGACTTAAGTTGAAACAATCCACTGTCTAGTTACGCCACTCGTCCGTAATAAGCCAACGCCTTACCCCGAGAAACCGAGTTTGCACAGAGCGGGCCGACTCTCGCGCCCTTACTTCCGGTTACAGCCAGATTTCTCCGGCCTCCGGGTTCAAGGTCGCTTGCGCGTTCCCCTCCCTTACGTAGCGGTGATTCGGTGTCTATCGAATCTATCGCGGACCACGGCTTTCGGCCTTTGCACGGCTTTCCCCTGGTATCGGGTAGCCCATAGGTCGTTTCGAGAGCAGTTGCCGTAAGGTTAACAACCACCCCCGCTCTATAGGAAACAAGGCCGTTTCCGTTTGGAGGCTGTCGGATGGATGTTGACAAGCGCACGCCAGCGCTCGTGTCGTTCGGCGATGCGTGTAGAACTAAGTAATAGGTGGGTAATAGCATGTCATTAAGTAATAAATAAACAACTAAAATAAGGCCACTGCTAAAACGTTTAAAACTTTAGTGGGTCGTCGGCGCAACCGGAAGTCCTGCTTGGATTACCCACTTCCGGTTGGGAAAGATATCCAAACACGTAGATTAGCAAGCCTCATTCCACGTTGATAACTCACTATGGGGTCTCAGTCAGTGGGGTGCAAGATAGAAAAGCACTGCACATAAGGGGGAGCTAATGGGCCCTTGCTGAGTTGGCCACGAAGACCCATTTGTTCAGGGTTTCTTGGAGGAAACGGACAGCAACAATCGAAGAGCGACGCCGACGTGTGACAGAAAGTAAACCAAAAAAGCTTCGCCCCAATTCAGCTTACTTTAGCAACTATACGCTGTATGGCGGTGAAATGATTGAAAACTTAGAAAACTGCTTTAAACATTATTGAGTAAAAAAAAGGGGTGTCACCCCTGGACTGGGCAAGCAGACAATCCCCCTCGCGCGCCAACCCCTTAACCCCCCCCCGCCTGCCTCCCGCCCCCTCCCCCAACCTTCTCACACCCCCAACCCTCAGTCTGTCTAACTCTCTCCCCTTTATCCCCCCAACCCCCTCTCCCCACCCCTTCCAACTCCCCCACGATCTATCTCCCCCCTTCTTTCCCCATCCCCCTTCACTCTCCCCAACTACCTTATCCTCCCGCCAACCCTTCACCCTCTCACCTCACCCCCCCCCCCCCCCCCGCGCGGAAATCCAGCAGATGGCACTATAATTTTTATTTTTCTTTTTTGACGATTTTTTCTATTTTTCTCATTTGATGACATATTCACAGACACCTCAACCATATTTTTACACCTAGCCGTTCTCTCAATATGGCTGTTACAGTAAAAAACACGTTTCAAATTAATATAAAGATACAGTCAACAGTAATTGAAAAACAGCATCAATATAAAAGTAGCTACTAGTATGACTATTTTTTGTGCTAATAATAACTATTATTAAAACGCTTGTAATAACTTACTGTTACTTATATTACTGGTTGTATAGCTAAAGGGCTTCCTAGACGATCAATCATGCTTGACAAGCATCGCGTCGCGGGCTGGGAGGGGATCGAAAACCGCAGGAAAAATGCAAATAATTTTTTAAAATATTTACCAAAAATGCCTAATTTTGTAGTTTATAGCGGGGAGTCAAGTCATTCATCAATCAATTGCGCCTAATTAATGTTAATCCCTGGTATAAACTACAAAATTAGGCATTTTTGGTAAATATGTTTACGATCCCCTCCCAGCCCGCAACGCGATGCTTGTCACGCATGCTTGATAGTCTAGGGAGCCCTTTTAAGGTTGCTAAGTCGCTGTCGGTTTATGTGAAGATTGGATTTATTTCTCGAATAGTGATTTTCATCATCACGATACGAGGAATAAATCCAATCTCCACATAAACCGACAGCGACTTAGCAAAGTGCGATACAGTTTTACTCACCAACATTTGTCCTACTATAATAAGATTCCAGAGCAAATCAAAAGCCTTCGAGAGGACCAATTTAAAAAGATAATTATAAATAATTTGGTAAGAAACCCAATTTAAGGTATATGGGAGTTTAAAAATTCCGAGCTTATTTTCCATGTTGATAATCAGTTAAATTTGTAAAATTTTACACATAACCGTATTATGATAGCTGACATTCTAATTCTTATATAATTTATTATACATCTATTTATGTTTAAAAAATACGAAGGCATATAGCTGGATTGACAATAAAATTATTTTACGTTGATTATTCTACATAGAATTAGCATTTCTCTCTTACTATTTAATGACATTAGTATAATTTGATTATTTGTAAGTAGGTAATATTGAATATAATATTACAGCCATGACAACTATCATGATAGTTATGTTTTTATTAATAAAATTTTAAGCATTTAATTTTGTGACGCATCCAAGTGTAGGAATGCCTATCTACTGGAGTAGTTGATTGTATTGTGTTGTATATTACTACCTATAGTATATTGAGGCGGTGAATTCGCCAATTGGATACGAATGTAATGTAATGTAATTTTCAAAATTTGTAAGTTTGCAAGTTGAATCATGGTCAACTCTCTTGTCGCCGCCTGCTTTAAAAATAACTTGTTTCATAGCCATGTCAAGATTACGCAGTTGGCGAGAAATAAACTTTTGAAAGTGAATTATAAATTATGGGACACAATCAGCCATTAAAAGCGTAAACACCGGTTGAAAACAACCGGAATCATTATCGAGAAGCAGCAAAAAAGCGAAAACGATTTTTAAAAAGCGCCTCCGTTCTTAAGCCACCTTGATGCATATTTTATATAAGTCTAGAAAAAAGCCCGTTCATAACGGCCCGGATGCTATGAATGAAACGGGATTTAGATTTATGTTTATTGGTCGATCCAAAACAGGACAAAGAATAAAAAAAAAACTAAATAACGCTTTATTCGTAAGAAAAGGCGAGCTTTTGCCTGCAGGAAATATGCTCTTGAGCTAACCTATACGATTGTATAAACATTGTTTGCGAGTAGATGCTAATTTAACCTATATAAAGACTTTGAAAAATACAAAAAAAATACGTAGGAAAAAAAACATATTTAACCCTTTCTGGGCACAGAATGTGCCACACCAAAATAAACTAACATCCATAAGGTTGCAAAGGTTTAAAAAGGAGAAGAATCGGGAAGGGAATTTATGTGGAAGATTTCAAAAAAGTGGTTGTCGACAGTTCAACATTTACCCCCGCTGCTTAGGAAACAGTATATTTCTATAGTCTCCCGACTCAGTAATTAGTCAGAGTTTACAAAACCCATTGGCTGTCGCCGTACGGTGCGCAAACCGTCCAGTAGCGCCGGGAAGCATTTCCCTAGAGGAAACCGATCCACCAGCCGTGAGGCCTGAGACGCGAGAGTCCTTCCCGGGGTATTCCTCCACACGGGGATGCTACTGAAAAGGAGCTGAATCGTGAGTTGGGCTGACCCGAAAACACGGTATAGCTTATGAGCCCAAGCTGCACGAAACCATTCACTACTAACATTAGGTACAGGCCGCGGAAGCGACTTCGAATCTACGACCTTTTTTATTATTATTTGTTGAGTGGGGCTTTTCTAAGGTCTTTATGAGCCTTGTAACACTACGAACATTGCTGATCTATTGTGTTCGCCACCTACTATAGTTCTGCGATAAACCTTTGGCGGCAGATTGTTTTACCTTCTCAGGTTGGAGGTAATGACCACCCAGGTGGTTGTATCTTTTACGCATCAGCGGGCCACACTCGCACATGAGGTGCTGGGGAGTTTCCTCTGCCCCTTGGCAGAACCTGCACATTTTTGTGTCTCTGAGCTTGAGGTTGAACATGTGTTTGTTCAGGCCACAATGCCTCGTGAGCGCCCTCACCAGTATGCGTAGATTGTTCCTATTTAGCGATAAGGCCTCACGGGCCGTCTTACGGTCGTAAGCCTTAATTAGCGCTTTAGAATGATTCAACCCTGGCGTGTTGTTCCAGTGGTTGCTGGATTGTTCTAAACATATTTGTTTCTGCATTAGGTTTGCAAGGCTTTTTGGTACGTCACAGCAAGGTTCAGGGCCGTATAACGTTCCCTTTGCTCCCGTCTTAGTAAGTTCATCGGCTTTACCTACGACCTTACTAGTGGACGGAGTAATTCGGCCAAATCTGGCAGTGAGGGCGCGAGCCTGCCCGCTGGATTCATTTCCTAGTACCGCGCGGAAAGGCGTTGGTCTCTCATTGGCATGTTGGCGCAGTTAGACGGTGGACTGTCTTGTCGCTAAGTCTCTGCGATCACCCCACGGTTTAAATATTGATTATATATCGTAATACCTTTCTGGGGTGGCGGGTTAGCCCGCAGTAGTTGGAACTCCAGTGTGGAACGCTGCAGGATGAAGAGCACCTCTCATCCTGCCAGCAGTTATCAACCTCCATCACACCCCAGGCGCTACAAGAGTCGAACGACAAGACAATCCAGGGACCAGACCGCATACTTTTGAAAAGACTAATCCTAATCTGGCCCGAACACGAACCCAAACAACAGATTTAAAACTCTTCCAGTGCGAAGCCGGGGAAAGCGTGTTGTCCTAATGCCCGCTCCACACGTTTACTAATTCTGGACCCCATCGCTAAGGTAGAAGCGAGTCGGCACCACTGTGACGTGTGAAACATGTATGGGGGAATAACTGCAGTATAGGAACCTCTCTCCAAAAAAAAATATATAGACTAATAGATTGTAGCATTTTAATGCTAAATCTGGAAGAAAATTGTGTCGGTCGCTATAAATAAGCGAGATATAGGCATTCAAAGTTTAAATTTTATATGTAAACAAATAGGCCAAAATGGGCCAAAATAAAATTCACCGCGCTATATTCACCACGCTGATTCCGAATCTTCCATAATTTTTATTCGATCTCAATAAATAAGCGAGATATAGGCGTTCAAATTTTTCATCGCAATGTCAAGAAAGCTGCGGCCATTTTGTTTGTACATACCGTGTTGACACTTTCGAGTATATTGTAATATCGATAACAATTAGCGATATTACAGAAATTATGACAATTTGGAGAGTTTTTAGATTAATCGAAATATTTGGAAAAAAAAAGATTGGAAAAATACATATTTACGCGAAACTTAAAAAAGGGCACTATTTTCGATGTCTTTTCAATGACTTTGCATATTGATGACAGAAGATATCCTGAAATGTCGTTTGTTTCAGGTTACCTTTAGTCATCAATACACCTAGTCATTTCGTAAAAACTTCGAAAATTGTCCAATTGTTTTAGGTGATCGCTAACACATAGCACTAATACATGGTGTTAATTTGATATTGAAGAAATTTACTTTGTTTCAGGTTACCTTTTGTCATCATCGCCAAAGTTGATTTGTAAAAACCTCGAAAAAATCCGAATTATCGCTAACACATTGTCATGTTAACATTAATAGCGCCGCAAGCAAAATTTTTTTTCGGATTTCGCGCGAAATTCGAAAAAAAACTTTTTGCCTGCGGTGTTAATTTGAAATTGAAGACATTTCGTTTGTTTAAGGTTACCTTTTGTCATTATCACCAAAGTAATTTAGTAAAAACCTTGAAAAAAAAACGAAATATCGCGAACACATTGTCATGTTAACATCAATAGCGCCGCAGGCAAAAATTGTTTTTCGAATTTCGCGCGAAATTCGAAAAAAAACTTTTTGCCTGCGGTGTTAATTTGAAATTGAAGACATTTCGTTTGTTTAGGGTTACCTTTTGTCATTATCACGAAAGTAATTTAGTAAAAACCTTGAAAAAAAAACGAAATATCGCGAACACATTGTCATGTTAACATCAATAGCGCCGCAGGCAAAAATTGTTTTTCGAATTTCGCGCGAAATTCGAAAATAATTTTTTACTTGCGGTGATATTCAAATATTTAGGAATTTTCCTTTTATTATCAAAACGCAGTCATTGAAAAAACCTCGAATATAGTCTATTTTTTTTCAAATATCGCACATGTTTTTTCACGACCATGCCATCATTTTTGTAATAACGCGAATTGTTATCGATAGTAGAGAACTCGCGATATATCAACTATATTCCGACACTACTTCTGAAGCAATATGGCCGTTTCTTTGACGTTTAGTATGCAAACTTTAAATGCCTATATCTCGCTTATTTATTGAGAGAGACAAAATATTATTGCAGATTCGGAATCTGCGTGGCGAATATAGTCCGGTGACGTTTAAAAATCACAAATCCAGGAGAGGTTCCTATACTGCAGTTATACCCATCCACACTGATGAATTTTCAGCTTGTCCAAAACACTCTGGGGGTACTAATCGCAATTACGCCTTTCCTAGTCGCCAGAGTGGCCTGCTGACTCTACCCCATTATTCTATGGCCAAAATACTGTCTGATCTGAAAGTATTGGCTTTTACAAAAATGTTGCACTTTTTTGTCGCTGCGTCTTGGCTATAAAACGGGCATTCAAAAAATCGTATTGTTTAACTTACGGATTTTCCGTAATAATACAGAAGCGAATGGTCTTCTTCATGCAGTAATTCTTCCGCGACGTAATCGAGAAATTCACCATATTGAATATGTCACTAAAAACAAGTAAAATTAACGTAAAAAAAAACCTAGATAAACGACTAATGCCGATGATATCCGACGCGATACTGGAAACGGTTTCCACATTCACTTTATTGCAAAAACATTATAATACTTCTTTAAGTGGTTATCTAACATCTTGTTCAGGATGACAGATTTAATGGACACCAACGATTAGATTATGTAAAGAAGAAATTAGAAACTCGGACATCCGGTCCATATCTCGATCAAGATGTGACCGCGGCTCCGCTCGCGTTGAAAGTAAGATGTGTAATTTTTAATTTAATCGCAGCCATGTTAAATTTTATTTATTTATTTATTTAAGAATTAAGTAATTAATTAATTTATTTATTTTATTTCTCGAAACATACAGCGCATACTTAGGTACAATTGACATACGTGTGCATAAACATAATGTAGAAAAAAAAGAAAAACATTACGCCGATAATCGTTTCCTACGAAAGTAACAGATTTCCGCATATTACACTTAAAAAATAATTGCAAAGTAAACTAAGTTCATATTAAATATAAAATTAATATAGAAAACCGATGGGAGAGGTAGGGAATTGGAAGTGATTAGGAAGAAGGAGTTAGACGATGGTATGTGTATATGTATATAAATAAAGATATAGATAGGTCGTATAATGGTTATATATCTAGATACATTTATAAATATTTGTAGTAGCTACTGATATGTTGCATGAAAAGTATATAACTAAGAACGATATGTATAACAAGCTCGTTAGGTGCAATTGATCGGTTAATTGAGGTTGAAAATGTCGATGGCGGAGAAACGAGAGTCGTACGTGCACATCAGCCTATAAGCAATGGGTTTTTTCCCGTAGTTGGTATTGGCACGAGAGACCTCAAACGTGCGTGAATTGCGAATTAATCGCGGAGGAACGAAAAAACGTAAGTTTTCAACAAGGTATGGACTATCTATGGTATTGTGGATAACTTTGTATAACAGTACCATATCAGCCAAACATTGATTTTGTTTACAAAAATAATAGGAACTGAATGGTGAAAAAACCTTAACCTCATGTTTATTTGATGCTGTTACCCAACTGGGACCAACCTGTTCTAGAGTGGACGGTTAAAACGTCGACAATGTAAACGTTGTAGTAAAATATTGCATAATGTTGCAGTAAAATATACGAAACTCGCCTTCATTAAGATCATTCAATGCAAGACTCACTCAGTACTTTTCTAAGAAGTTATCTGTTCTACCCTTTCTCCCTCTCCTTTCTCTTGCAATTTTCTCTCATCGGGCATTTTTTGTTTTTTAATTCTTACGCAACGCGCGCAGTGGTACAATCACTGCACGCACTATGATTAGGTGAGGGGCCGTCAACATATAACGTAATCACGTTTATGGGATTACCCCCCACCCCTCTCCTCCCCATGTCAACAAACGTAATCAGCGACCTGACCCCCCCCCCCCAAGTTTCGTAATCAACTGAATTTGCGGAAAATGTGGATAATCGTGAACCCAGGGTATGTAAAGTGTTTGAAGACGATGGGAGCTAAGGGGCCCTTACTGAGTTGGCCACGAAGACCCATTCTGTTCAGAGTTGGTCACACTCACGGGTCAACACCCATCCGGCGGCCTCCAGGCATCAAGTGCGAGCCTGGGTAGGACTCCGGCCTTAGGGTTAGTTTCCCCTAGGAATCAACCTTCTGGCGCTCCTGGATGGTCTGCGCACCGTGCGGCATTAGCCAATCGATTGCGCACTCTGACTAACAACTTGGGTTGTCGACTACAACGGGCGAGCCCGTCACCACAGGAAGTTTTAACGATTAGTCGTTCTATCTCCCTGAAGTGAGCGTAGAAGACTTGGGACATAACAGTCCACCATCTAGCTACGTCACACGCCCGTAAGAGGCCAGAGCCTTAACCGCGAGTAGCCAGGAGTGTTAACCGGCGGGCTTGCACTCACGCCCTTACTTCCAATCGTGACCAGATTACTCCGGTCTCTCGATTGGTTCCGAGAGACCGGAGTAACACTGACTAACAACTTGCGGTGTCAACTACAACGGGCGAGCCCGTCACCACAGGACGTTTTAACGATTTTTTAGTTCTGTCGCCCTGCAGTGAACGTAGAAGACTTTGGACGAAACAAATCCAACGTCCAGCTACGTCACAGCCCGCAAGAAGCCAACGCCTTACCGCGAGATAGCCAGTGTTACCTGGCGGGCCAACCCTCGCGCTCTTGCTTCCAATTGTGACCAGATTTCTCCGGTCTCTCGATTGGTTCCGAGTTCGAGGTCGCTTGCGAGGTCCTCTCCCTTACGAAGCGGTGAAAACGGTGTGAACCGAATCTATCGCGGACCAAGGCGTCCTTTGCCCGACTCTGAACCGGGATCGGATGGCCAATGGTCATTTCAAGAGCAGTCGCCGTAAGGTAGACAACCACCCCCGCTCTATAGGAAACAATACAGTTCCCAGACTCCCCCATTGTTAGTCGGAGAGCACAGTCGATTGGCTTGCGCCGCTCGGTGCGCAGACCGTCCAGGAGCGCCAGAGGTTTGATTCCCAGGGGAGACTGGTTGACGCAGTGTCCTACCCAGGCTTGCACCCCATGCGTGGAGGCCATCGGATGGGTGTTGACCCGTGAGTGTGACCGACCATGAACACATGGGTCATCGTGGCCACCTCATCATGGGCCCATTAGCTCCCCAGCAAGACTGACTAACAGTCGGGGGAGTCCGGAAGCAGTACTGTTTCCTATAGAGCGGGAGTGGTTGCGGATCTTACGGCGACTGCTCTTGAAACGACCATCGGCTACCCGATCCTGGGTGAACAGCCGGGCATAGATTCGGTATACACCGTTTCACCGCTTCGTAAGGGAGAGGACCGCGCACGCGACCTCAAACTCGTAACCAATCGAGAGACTGAAGTAATCTGGTCGCAATTAGAAGCAAGGGCGTGAGTGTGAGCCTGCTGGGTAACACTCCTGGCTATCTCGCGGTTAAGGCGTTGGCCTCTTACGGGTTTGTGGCGGAGCTTGACGGTGGACTGTTTTGTCCAAGTCTTCTGCGCTCACTCCAGGGAGATAGAACGACTAATCGTAAAAACTTCCTGAGGTGACGGGTTCGCCCGTTGTAGTCGACAACTCTAGTTGATTGAAGACGATAAATGGAAAAAAACATTTTAGAATGCTTTCAAAAATGTTAATCTTCATAACTTCTAAACGCTTGAACCTGAATAAAGAAACAGGAAACATACATAGATGAACCCTGAACACTTTACACTCCTTTTTTGTTGGGCAGTCGTATAAAAAAAAACACCTGGATCTAGCGAACTAGAAAAGGTGTAATTTTAGTTAGTACCCCCATACAGTGTTTTGGAAAAGCTGAAAATTCATCAGTAGATAGTGGCTGCAATAAAAAAACTCATCATGATCAAACGGTCAGACTGCTTAGCAATAGAATGCGTGCCGTCAGCATTACTCCATAAAATATCACGAGACACGCACACGATCTAATACGGACGAAACTCAGAAACCGAGCAGATCAAGAGCATTCTTACCATACGTCAAGGGCGTGACAGATCGAATAAGTAAGATGCTAAACAGATTCGATATAAACACGATCTTCAAACCGACCCAAAATATAGCTCGATTTTTGAGGCCTGTAAAGGATGTAATACCACTGCAAACCCCGGGTGTGTATAAAGTCGAATGCAGTTGCGGTCTAGCCTACGTTGGACAAACGAAACGGCCCATAGCCACGCGACTGTCAGAACACATCAAAGCTGTTAAAAACGTTCAGCGAGAAAAATCGGCGATCTGCGAACATATTGGATAGCGGAAGTAACCACTGGATGCAGTTTCAAAATCCCATTGTGCTATCCAAAGAACAATTCTACTTTCCTCGCATGATCCGGGAAGCCATTGAAATAAGAAGAACCCCGAACTTTAACAGAGACGACGGTTACAAACTCTCTTCTACGTGGAACCCTCTTCTTAAAATGTTCCCGCCGCCGAACGCCGAACGCAAAGACGTAAAACAGGATACAGTGAGTGTTGTGTGCAAGACGGATTTTCAAAATTCCCGCGCTCCGAGCCCGGCCCCCCACCACCATTACAACCTACGCAGTGGCGGAAGCGGTATGCGGCCTACCCGCAAAACAACGGATTGACAGCTCTTCAGTCTACCCTGGACAACGGCGGCTGCAACGTCACCGAAACGTCGAGTGCTACAAATTTCACGCGGTAAATTCGTTTTCTATCCTATTTATAATGTCAAACAACCGCGATAGTCGTCGATTTTATATTACTCCATACATGTCACAAAAATGTTATGAGGAGTGCAGCTTGCTTTCACCGTGCTAAAACTTTCAAGATCCTTTACTGCATTTTTGTCAGAAGCATCTTGGAATATGCATCTCAGGTATGGAACCCTTGTTATGATAAATATATAAATAGAATCGAGCGCATTCAAAGGAAGTTCGTGAAATATCTCTGCGTTCGTCTGAAAATCCCATACAGCTCATCTAACTATTTCAATTTATGCAAGAAATTTCGTGAAACCGCGGACTTTACCTTTTTGCTAAAAATCACCTCCAATAACATTAACTGTCCTGACTTACTAAATAAAATTAATCTCCGTGTTCCTTCCAAACTCAATAGATTTAACCTTGCTCTTTATGTTCCTTATGCTGGTACCATAGGCAAAATGCATTTCTGTGGCGAACAAGTGACAATTTCAATGACTTGATTAAACGATTTGAATTTGATCTATTCTGAGGCCGTACACGAAATTTTGCGCATTTCGTGAATTTAGGTAATTTTGCAGACGTGAATTTAAGGTTAAAATACTGTATTTCTATAAGTTTTATTGCAAAACATAAAAGATCATTTATATTATTGTCGAATGAGTGAGCTACTTTTTTGAAAATTATTATAGAATTTTGATTAATTGACCTTAAACCGGCGACTGTTTGTGAATTTTTGCTGTAAGAGGTTTAGAATATAACATATTTACGAATCGTTTTGACATCTAAACGTTATAAAAAAATTACAATGTATTGTTGTGAAAGTCCTCTATATAATAGGTGAATCACTTTTTACTACTTTCATATAAAATTGTTGATAAAAAAAATATTTAACTTTGTCAATTTTTTAAGAAAATGGGCGAAGAAATGCTTTTGATTTTGGCCTTTTAGAACTCTCGTTCATAAAATAAAAACAACAGAAATAAACTTTAGTTCAATATCAATCCATTTCCTCAAAAAAAAATGCAAAACATTAATTAAAATTGGCAATAAAGTCTTTTAAAACAATCTAATTCTCGCGTTATGATACTCGCCTATGATACGATTCACGCCTCAAGTCAGCTAGTCCCCTAGTCCCCGCCGAGCGCTTCCAAAGGGTGAACGTATCTCTTTGGCTCCGAAAATCCTACCTACCTATAGTTACTGTTATACTATACCATTGATTATAGAGTTACCACGGCCCACATCGATTTCGTACACGGCCTCTTAGCTCAGCTAGGCAGCGGCTGAACAGTGAATTCTTTAGCATTAATTGTTGAATAATTTTTGATGCACTTTTAATCGATAGCTTTAATTGAAAGATCACATATGTTTCTACAACGTTACTTAAACGCGAAAACCTTTAATTGGCTCTCTGTTATCTTACTCCGTCTTTTTGTTAACTTATAATTAGCTGTTGGTTTTCCTAAAAATAAATAAATAAATAAATAAAATGAAGTCACGTATTTGTCAGTAACTATTACGCATCGGTCTAAAGTGCCGCGCAATATAATGGACTTCATTTTTGTGACATGTATGGAATGACATTTATATTTATATATGACATGTTTATTTATATATTATTATGTAAGTATATATACAGTATATATTGAATATAGGTAGATACTTTTTGTATATATGTATGTGTGTGTATGTGTATATATATATATTTTATATGTATAAGTGTGTATTTATATATAAATATATCTATATATTATAATGCCTATGTAGGTAATTACCCTTTTATCCTTTTATTATTACCGCTTTACTAACTAATATTAGATGTCTTTTTCTTCAAATTTTCTTAATTATGTTGCAAAAAATTTTTATTTTTTATTTTAACCGAAAATTTATAAAAAATTGTACTATGTAACAAATATAAGTGTGGTATCACTCCAGAACAGACTGTAGTCTAGTGGAGCTGATAAAATCCATCAAATCTGTACTTTCTTTGCTTCACAAACAATGACTAAGTATTTGCTCTTTTTTACACTGTGTTATTTATGTCAACATTGTAAATTTTTATTTTAGATTTAAATAAATAAATTAAAAAAAATAAAAAAAATAAAAAAACATGCATGCTCTGAGGCACGCATTCTTTAATTAAGCAGTCTGGCCATTTGTTTCCAGTTCTGTATTGCATCCACTGTCTACTGATGAATTGTCAGCTTTTCCAAAACCACTTTGAGGGTAGTAATTAAAATTACACCTTTCCTAGTAATCCAGAGCCAGGTGTCCCGGAGTCTGGCCTGCTGACTCTACCCAGGCGCGGAACTGTGGGGGGATGGGGCGGAGGGGGCGACCCCCCCCCCCCAACGAGGATTGAAAAACAAATATCCCGCTACTGGACAATGTCATAAACGACCTCAAAAATCGACTGCCACCCGAAACCTTAAAGGTTTTTAATTTAAACATTAAAATGCCATCGGTAATAATAAAAGACGATAGTGATCACTCAAATGTAGTAGCAGATCTTGTTAGAGAGCGTAAGAGTCTCCTAGGAGCTCATGCGGCAGGAGTTCTGGGAGAATACAAGATCTGGAAAGAAAGTTTTAGAAGGGAAAAGAGAAAAAACCCGCTTATTCGGAACCAAAAAATATTCTAGATGTTCTAGATCTGGCCAACGAATTCATCTACCCTGGCATACATCGCCTCATCCTTATCATGGCCTCCTTGCCCGTAAGTGTGGCGACTGCCGAAAGAAGTTTTTCAACTCTGAGGCGACTAAAAACCTGACTAAGATTCACAATGGTAGAGGATAGGTTAACAGGGTTGGCACTACTGCATATTCATTTTGATATTCCAGTAGACAAAGAGAAGATAAAAATTTGCAAAAAAAAAACACCGGAAACTGCAATTTGTAATTTAATTCTGTGTTATGCACTATTATGTATCATTTGTTCATTGTTCATTTAGAAGTAAAATAAAAACGTACGAGAGTATTCATTATTTTTTTTCCCTTTTTATAATCGTTAGTTATTTAATTGCCTATCTCTATTCAGCATATTGGATGCCCTAAATTCACACTATAATTTATTTTAATATGTCTATCTATAATAGACAGAAACCCATCCTAATACTCCCCCCCCCCCCCCCCCCCAAAAACAAGACGTAGATCCGCGCCTGACTCTAACCCAGCATTCTATGGACAAAATACTGTCTGATCTGAAAGTATCAGCTTTTACAAAACTCTTGCACTTTTTCGTCGCTGCCTCTAGGCCTAAAATAAAATATGAGAAATCAAATGGACGCTTCTCGTTTACGTCGTGATGACAATGCATGATCTGACGGCTCCATCATTTGAATAACGGTAATTGGCATGATCGTGATTGGGGTCAAGAAGTGGGATGCCGCGCAATTTAAGGCGCCGCCATGTTTTAAATCGCTTAATTGTATTGCATCAGAGGCGGTCGGCCGAATAATCACAGGCGCGGCGCGCGCAGCAGATGTCCCATCTTCCGAGCGCAAAGAAAACCGCAACCGCGAAAGCCGTCCATTTTGAAATTCGAGCGGTAAGCGACATAAAAAGAAGTAGCCAACGGCCAGTGATGGAAAAAGTTTAGAAAAAATATCGTATGTTTATTTATTTATTTATTTTTAGGAAAACCAACAGCTAATTATAATTTAACAAAAAGACGGAGTAAGATAACAGAGAGCCAATTAAAGGTTTTAACGTTTAAGTAACGTTGTAGAAACATATGTGATCTTTCAATTAAAGCTATCGATTAAAAATGCATCAAAAATTATTCAACAATTAAAGCTAAAGAATTCACTGTTCAGCCGCTGCCTATCTGAGTTAATACTCGTACAGAATAGATCAAAGTCAAATCGTTTAATCAAGTCATTGAAATTGTTCGCCACAGAAATGCATTTTGCCTATGGTACCAGCATTAGGAACACGAAGAGCAGGGTTAAATCTATTGAGTTTGGAAGGAACACGGAGATTAATTTTATTTAGTAAGTCAGGGCAGTTAATGTTATTGGAGGTGATTTGTAGCAAAAAGGTAGTCCGCGGTGAAATTTCTTGCATAAATTGAAATAGTTAGATGAGCTGTATGGGATTTTCAGACGAAAGCAGTGATATTTCACGAACTTCATTTGAATGCGCTCGATACTATTTATATATTTATCATCCTAACAAGGGTTCCATACCTGAGATGCATATTCCAAGATGCTTCTGACAAACTCTTTATTATCAAAAGTTTATTATCAAACTAGGGGGCGAGGCGATGAGACGGCGCTCCTGCGAATGTTAAGGTGAGCCCGCACCTACGCGTCGCGTCGCTGCGCTGCGCGTCGCCGCGCATCAACCGTCAAACCCCACCAGCGCGGCAGGCAACTGCAAGCAACTGCACGTAAGAGGCAGTCGGCGCCAGACGCTCGCGGCTGAATGTCGTGCGTTATTTGCTCGTGCCTTCTAACCACGAACCTAAATGGACTCGGACTACGAAGTTTTTCTGTTTGCTTAAAAAAAAAGCTTGCTTAACAATGTATCTGATATGTATGTAGGTATCTACTCTAAGCAAGTATTCTCACCATAATATTCGAAATTATACCTACAAAATGTTGATGGATAGTTGGCATTAAATACGTCCAGATCTAGGGGTTGTAGATATTCACGAAAATACGTTTTTTTAAGAACAATGCTAGAAATAATAACAGTATCAGATACATGATTCTGAATTCTTAATAAACTAAGTTGAAATTAAAGAAACTAAAAAAAACCTTACACTCCCATATCCTCGCTGATTTCTTCCCAGATATTCTCCTTTCGTTTTTGGTCCATGTAATATCTGTGAGATATATCAAAAATTTCGTCGTATTTGCTAACAAGCATTATCATTTTTTTCGTTCATGGCTCTAACTTCGTACCTATAGTTAATATGTGATGGCATTTTAGAAGAAAACATTTATATATGGCAATGAATGGCATTAACTGAATTCTTTCTTGACAATTCATTAAATAATATTTTGTATTTGTAAGGATATTTTGAATATTTTTGATGTTTTTTAAATATATTTCAAGTTATTTACTTATTTTTGATAGTTTATAATGTTTTTTATGACATTTTGTTTTGAATTTTATGTAGGATATTAGGGTAATTTTATTAAGTATGTATGCTGTTAAAAGAAATTCTAAAACAATAACGATGAAAATAAATTGTCTACCTTAGAACAGGCAGCCGCCTAGTTAGGTCTTGACTATTTAAAATTGTAAAATATGTCAATCGAAAATGGATAAATAAATTTGAATAGGTATTCGTTAACTGACTCATAAAAATAATCGAATAATCGTCATACACCAAACCCGAAATCGTCATACACCAAAACATCGACGTACACTCGGCGCGGCTCCGCGGAGTATAATGAGTCACCACTTGCAGTTCGCTAAACCGCACCTGAGCGGAGCGTCGCAGCGCTGCGCTGCGCGTCGCGTCAAGGTATTCTCGGGTGGCCAACTCGGACGCGACGCGTGGCGACGCGCAGCGCCGCTCCGCTCAGGTGCGGTTTAGTCCATACAAATCTATAGAAAGAATATTTTGTCGCGACGCGCAGTTACGTGCAGCGCAGCGACGCGACGCGTAGGTGCGGGCTCACCTTTACACGCTCGATATTTCGTCGCGATATTTGTATTGTGACCCAGATCGTGATATTCGTAATACAGGATCGCAAGTGAATACTACACACGTTCGATACGAATCGCGTCAGTACGGAAATAAATTTCATTCACTGTAGACGTAACGGTGGACGTGAGCCAGCGACGACCAACAATTTAACGAAAGCTTGCGTTATTAGCGTTAACACTAAAAAAAAGCCAGTGATAATGAAAAAAAAAATCGGCTGTGGCAACCCAAGACTTTCTCGGCAAGCTTACCATCCAACGTTACCCCCCCCCCCACGCTAACCCCGCAACGCCACCCTTTCCCCCCTTTACCCGACCCCCCACACTACCCCCCAAACCTCTTTTACATCCTAAGCACTTGGGTATCTACTAAAGCACTGTAGATAAGGCGGGATAGGAACAATATAATACAATACAATCAACTACTCCAGTAGATAGGCATTCCTACACTTGGATGTGTCACAAAATTAAATGCTTAAAATTTAATTATTAAAAACATAACTATCATGATAGTTGCCTTGGCTGTTACTTATATTTAATATAATATTACCTACTTACAAAAAATCAAAATATACTAATGTCATTAAATAGTAAGAGAGAATATTATATTAAAATAGAAATGCAAATTCTATGTAGAATAATCAACGTAAAATAATTTTATTGTCTATCCAGCAATATGTCTTCGTATTTTTTAAACTTAAACAGATGTATACTCAACCCAACCCAAGGGAGGAAGAAGAAGAATATTTTTGTCCGGAACTATATACATCCTAAGCACTTGGTCTATTTTCTTCGAAGTTAAAGCATTATAGATAAGGCGGGATAGAACCCTACTATAATATTCGAATAGATTTATTTTGGGACTAAGGGGGATAGGATTAAGGATACACTAGGCGTGTCCAGTGTGGACCAAGGACCAGAGTTGGCAAAAACCCGGGTTTTATCAAAAAATATCTGCCCACTGGGTTATTTCGGTTTTTTTCGGGGATTTTCGGGCTTTTTTGGGGAATTTCGGTTTTTTTCAGAGGTATGAGAAATTTAAATGAATATATTTTAATTTTACATTTAATTTAATGTTATTACCATTTTATTGCATTTTTTCTCCCAATCCAAATCTATTTACTACTAAATAAAGTTGTAACACTACCATGAAGGGAATTCCCCCGAAAATCGTTATTGTCAGTTGTCAGGGAGATCCCCTTTATTTTCACAACAGTTGTTTATCTCGAATTATCACAAATATGTTGAAATTCGCATGGATATCGAAGCTAATCCTGACCCGCTACAGTTCGATGTAGGGGCAGCTCGTGTGCTTGACAATGTTGGGCTTCATACACAACCCATCCATCTTCAGAAGCAATTGAAGGAAGTTTCCGTGGCGCTGGACAAACTACAGGCTGACGATACGACAATATCTGATGCAGTTGAAGTATGGCTTGATCTGATGGAAAGTCATGAACGCGTTTAGATGATGCTGATAGGCTGAAGGAAAGTCATGAAACGCCATTAAGGAATTCATTGGTTCCTGCCCACAAGAGTTTTACAGCGGAGAAATTAAGCAACTCCCATTAAAATGACAAATGTTCATAGATAATAGGGGTCAATATTTCTATTAATTAAATATATATTTTTCATGCAATGTTTTTGGCCTTAAATTTTCTTTATGTAACAGCTATTTCATATGTAAGTACCCAATAGTAATATGTTTTCCTAATAATCGTTCGTTTTGCGCACTTAATGATTCATTTATAACAATATCGCGGTTAGATATGTGTCGAGAAGGGGGTCACATACCGCGAGTACAATAACCACAATACGATGTGATGCCACGGAGGCGTGTGGAGAGTTTAGATATTACGAAATACGGACGTTGTCGATCAGCGGAGCTCCCGGCCTGTGGCGCAATCGCAACGATAAAGGGGCAAACATATTATCGGATGCGTCCGTCAGCCGCGGCTTATGGACGCGACTGAAAGGTTAATCTGTGTAATGAATTTCTATTGAGCCGTGCACATTATCGGATTTCAGTCGCGCCGGACGTGGCCTCGAGGCTTCGGACGTCCAATAGAGATCTGGCAAGCCGCGTCCCAAACGACTGTGCATACTGTTCAGTCGCGTCCATAAGCAGCGGCTTACGGAGGCGTCCGATAATATGTTTGCCCCTTAATACGAAACCGCATGGCAGTGATGGAAACAGGGGGGCATTCCCTTGACGAATCGGTGAGTGTGACGCTAGGTGCGCGAAAGGCCGGCGCATCAACACAACGGGCGAATTTATCACCCCAGGGAGTATCGACGACGTCAAATCTCCCATGGACTGAACGTGAAGACTTAGCGGAAAAGACAACAACTGGAGCTGGCAACTACAACGGGCGAACCCGTCACCTCAGGAAGTTTTAATCGATATTAGATCGCTCTGTCTCCCGTGAGGTGATCGTAGAAGACTTGGGACAAAAACAGTCCACTGTCTAGTTACGCCACTCGCCCGTAAAAAGCCAACGACTTACCCTCGCGGTTAATCATAATACATAACCAGGTTATTCAAACAAGCGGGCCGACACTCGCAGTTACAACTATATTACACTTGTCTACCGACTGGGTATAGGTTCGACGTTGCTTGCGCGGTCCTCTCCCTTAAGGTGGGTAGTCATTAGGTTCGCGCAGAAGGATGGACAGAGTTGAGTTCACGGCGGCCCTTTTAGATTAGTCCATTTTCGAGGAGGCTACCGGATGGTAGCCGAACCGTGAGTTGAGTCGACCTAAGAAAACACAGGCAGGCCATCAGACCCAAGCTGCAAAGAACCCTACCTTATGTACTGCGACGCTTAAGTCGCGCGAAAATCTACTAGTGGTTTAATACCATCAAGCTTAATTATTTTCGTAAAAACTTACGTCATATTTACGATTCATCGAAATCTTCTCCGAATTCAGAAAAAAATCATTAGCAAAAATGCGATAAAACAGATACGAAACTCCAACATTTTCGTTTTTAATAGATCTCTCTTCGATTAGTACGATTTGTTTCGTTATCGCGCAAACTGCGACAATCTGCCAAATTTGATCGATGTCGTCATTGCCCTACACCCCTATTCCCGACCTATAAACACCGGACGCAGCTGTAATGGCGCCCGATTTCAAATATTTTCACAAAAACGTAATTTTTATGCGTTATCAAAAATTCAATAAAAGATACGAAACATCAACATTTTCATGCTTTAGCGGTCTCAGAGTGGCGTGATTAAGAGTGTTGTCTACTACAACGGGCGAACCCGCCACGCCAGGAAAGTATAACGCATCGACGTTTTTTTAACGTACGGCGCAGCCACGTAATAGGGAAAAAACGTAAGCTCTTGTCCACTTAGTTTTATTGGAGCGTTTTATTACGGTTTTCTCACTTCTGCAGTGCCGTAACACGATAAAATGACTACGAAACGAAATGAGTTATCGCGAAAACTACGATAATCTGCTAAATTTGATCGATGTTGTCATTGCCCTACACTACACCCTGAGTAACGACCCAAAAACAAACCAGAAGCAGCTATGATGGCCCCCAATTTCAAATAATACCCAAAGTCAAAACCTGTTATATTCATGATATATTATAAAAACGTGATTGTCACATCGGAAGCAGCTGATATTCAGACATTCTTGACCTATATATACGCGAGGGTGTGTTTATTTACCGATGTACAAAAAAACTCCCCCAATTTTTTTTATGTTGATAAGTTTTACGGTTTTATTGGAGCGTTTATTACTGTTTTATCACTTCCGCGGCGCCGTGACACGATAAAATGACTAGTTTTCAGTGAAGAATGTTCATATAGTTTACTGATTCAATTCATATTTAGGATTAAACGAAATCTTCTACGATTCAGAAAAAACATGCAAAAATGTAATAAAACAGATACAAAACATAAACATTCTCGTTTTTAAACGGTTTAGATCAACTTGAGCTGTCAACTACAAGCTGATCTAAAAGAGACCGCTTAAAAACAAAAGCGTTTGTTTTTCGCATCTGTTTAGTTGCATTGCATTCTCTCTTAAATCAGTACGATTGTTATCGTTATTACGAAAACTACGATAAACTTTATAAATTTATTTTATTACTTTATCTTTCTGTCAAATTTGATCGATGTCGTCATTGTTACTACATAACTTTCCTAGTCACGACCCGAAAACAAACCGGAAACAGCAGTGATGGCCCCCAATTCCAAATGTTTTATTTTGACAAAAAAACATAATTTTTACGCGTTATATTCACCACCTATAATTTAAAAAAACGTGACTCATCACAGCGGAAGCAGCTGATATTCTAGCATTCTTGACCTATAAATATTCGCGAGGACGAGGGTGATTTTATTTACGTATGTAAATACACATAAACGCCCCCATTTTTTGTATTTTGATAGCATTTACGGTTTTATTGAAGCTTGTTATTGCGGTTTTATCCTTTCCGCAGTTCCGTGCCACGATAAAACGACTACGGAACGAAATGAGTTATCGCAAAATTTACGATAATCTGCCAAATTTGATCGATGTCGTCTTTGCCTCATATCGATCCCTAGACCCGACCCAAAAACAAACCGGATGCAGCTGTGATGGTCCCCGATTTCAAATGAGTTTTATTTTACATCAAAAACTTCAGTTTTATGTTATTTCATGATTTATAATAAAAAAGATCACAGCGAAAGCAGCTGATATTCAGGCATCTTGACCTATATATACTATACGCAAGAGTGTATTTATTTACCTATGTACATAAAAACGCCCCCAATTTATGCGTTTTGATAGCTTTTACGGTTTTATTACAGCTTATTATTAATGTTTTACTACTTCCGCAGTAAGGTGATATGATAAAATGACCACGAAACATAAAGAGCTATTGCGAAAACAACACTAATCTGACTAATTTGATCGATGTCGTCATTGCCCCACATTACACCCCTAGTCCCGACCCAAAAACAAGCGGAAGCAGTTGTGATGGCCCCCAAATTCAAATAACGTTTTTTTTTACATACAACATTTTAATGTGATATATTCATGAAAGACGTCTCATCACAGCGGAAGCAGCTGATATTCCAGTATTCTTGACCTATATATACGCGAGGGTGTGTTTTCCTCCCCTATATATACCTATATATACCCAGGTACATAGAAACATCCCCAATGTTTCAAATTCAAAATTCTTTATTTATCTATACTATTACATGTATTTTTAAAATTCAAAGCCATCCTAACTAGGCCTCGCCTGTACTAAGGTAGGCTTAATATAAAAAAAGGTATAGTGGTTTTCGTAACTAGCTGTAATACATCTTTGAATATTATTATATTACATTTGAGAAGTTAAAAATAGAATAAGAAAGCGTAATAATATTAAATTTAGGTATATACATATAAATATATACATACATATATAAATAAATATATACTTTATAGATAATGTTTGTATTTCGATAGTTTTTACGGTTTTATTGGAGCGTTTTATTACTGTTTTATTACTTCCGCATCTTGCGGTGTCGACTACAACGGGCGAGCCCGTCACCACAGGACGTTTTAACGATTAGTCGTTCTGTCGCCCTGCAGTGAACGTAGAAGACTTTGGACAGTACAATTCTACGTCCAGCTACGTCACAACCCGTGAGAGTCCAACGCCTTACCGCGAGTGAGCCAGGAATAAACCCGGCGGGCTCGAGATACTCGCGCCCTCACTTCCAATTGTGACCAGATTTCTCCGGTCTCTCGATTGGTTCCGAGTTCGAGGTCGCTTGCGCGGTCCTCTCCCTTACGAAGCGGTGAAACGGAGTGCACCGAATCTTTCGCGGACCAAGGCGTCCTTTGCCCGACTCTGAACCGGGATCGGATGGCCAATGGTCATTTCAAGAGCAGTCGCCGTAAGGTAGACAACTACCCCCGTTCTATAGGAAACAATACAGTTCCCAGACTCCCCCGATTGTTAGTCGGAGAGCACAATCGATTGGCTTGCGCCGCTCGGTGCGCAGACCGTCCAGGAGCGCCAGAGGATTGATTCCCAGGGGAGACTGGTTGACCCAGTGTCCTACCCAGGCTCGCACCCCATGCGTGGAGGCCATCGGATGGGTGTTGTATGACCGTTGTATGCGGATGTATGTTGTATGCGGACCCGTGAGTATGACCGACCCGGAAACAGAATGGGTCTTCGTGGCCAACTCAGCAAGGGCCCATTAGCTCCCTATTACTTCCGCAGTGAGGTGACACGATAAAACGACTACGAAAAAATGTGTTATCGCGAAAACTACGATAAACTGCCAAATTTGATCGATTTTTTCTTGCCCTATACTATATGTACTACACCCCTAGCCCCACAAAATCAAACCGGAAGCGGCTGTGATGGCCCCCAGATTCAAATAGTTTTTTTTAACAACAAAAACGTAATTTTTATGTTATATTCATTAAAAACGTGACATCGCAGCGGAAGAAGCTGATATTCAGGCATCTTGAGCTATGTGTAAATAGGTAATAAAGGTAAATAAACACACCAGAGTGTGTTTATTTACCTTTATACATAGAAACGCCCCCAATTTTTATATGTTGATGTTTTACGTTTTTTTTAGAGCGTTTCATTACGGTTTTATTACTTCCGCAGCGCCGTGACACCATAAAATGATTACGAAACGAAATGAGTTATCCCTAAAATTACGATATTCCGTAAAATTTAATCGATGTCGTCATTGCAGTATAGTAAACCTCTAGTATCATTTTATTGTGGTATCAAAAATGCAATAAAACAGATACGAAACGATGGCATTTTCCTGTTTTAGCGGTCTCTCTTCGATCAATACGATTATTTAGTTATCGCTAAGAGTTGATTGATGTCGTCATTGCCCTACGGCTACGCTACACCTCGAGTCCCTACCCAAAAACAAACCGAAAGCCGCGGTGATGACCCCTTGTTACAATTCAGAGAAAAACAGTAACAAAAATGCGAAATACGAAATATCAACATTTTTCCTTTTTAGCGGTCCCTCTTCGATCAGTACGATTTGTTTCGTTATCGCGAAACTACGATAATCTGTCAAATTTAATCGATGTCGTCAAGGCCCTACACTTACAACATCGCTAGTTTCGATCCAAAAACAAACCGGAAGCAGCTGTGATGCCCCCCAATTTCAAATAATGTTTTTTATTCACAACAAAAACGTCAGTTTTACGTCAGTTATCATATAATAATTCAAAAACGTGACTCATCATTGCGGAAGCAGCTGATATTCCAGCATTCTTGACCTATATATACGCGAGGGTGTGTTTATTTACTTACGTACATACATATACACGCCCCTATTTAGTGTATTTTGATAGCTATTACGGTTTTATTTTTATTACTGTGTTAGGACTTCCGCAGTGAAGTGACACGGTAAAATGACTAGTTTTCGGTGGAAATCGTAGGATGGGCAATGATGGGCTTGCCAGGCCAGACATGTCACATTCTAACACTGATCAGAAAATCAATACCGCGTATACGAAAGGCAGACTCGCTCGGAAATGATTTATTTAAATTTAAAAAGACGATAAATACTAAAATAAACAATAAAAGGAACAGATTTACTGGTAACTTTAGTAGAAAAGACGCTCCGTCGAATCTATTTTTGTATGTGTACACAAACATTCACCCTCGCGTTCTATATTTAAAATCTCGGAAATCCTGTCAGAATACGCGAAAATAAACATTTTCAAAAAATAAACAAGCGAAACTCACGTCATTTTGTCGCGTCGCTGCCCTTTTCCGGTTAACAACAACACTAATTTTCACACATTTCACTCGTCGCACAAAAACACAGACGGCGAAAATTGATCATCCCTCACAGCATTAGAGTGAATATTTTAATGGCCGGCGCGCGACGCACGCGATCCAGTCGAATGGGCATTTATTCGCGCGGTAAACAAACAGGGACCGGCCTCAAAACGAACGTCGAATTATAACATTACCGAGAAATAATTATTGCGAAGGGCTCGCCATGACGGAACGACATGACCAACCCCGCGGCGGAACTGACCAATCGGTGAACGTCCTTTGTTTGGTAATGTTGCTAGCCTAGATCCATGGATCGAAATAAATGGAAGAGATTAATACGCAAGAATCATCATCATCAGCCGGTAGAAGTCCACTGTTGGACATTCAGTAAGTTGGCCACCATGTCATTTCAGTACTAATTATCATTTTTCAATATTTTTAAGCTTTTAAACTGCAATACATACTTTCTGGTGTCCACATTACTAATTTTAATAAATAAATGTAATAAGATCAATTTTCTATAATTTAAGAGAATATTATGTCAGATAAATTGCTTGAGACCCGTTATTATTCAAGATAAATTTTTATTAATATTTTTTTAATTAGTACTTGTTTACTTAATTACTATTATTCAGTAATTTTGATTGTTTTTCAAAAATTATCAAATATAATAAAAAATATCAAAGTAATATTATTTTGAAGTAACTATTTACTTGAATAAAGACTTGGCTTGCGCTAATTATCAATATAATAGTTTTGGAATTCTATATCTCTATTTTTACCGACATCATTGATTTTATATTACACTATAAAATCAATGCCGACATCCAGTTTAAACGGCTTTATAGATTGACTTGAAATTTGAAACATAGACTCCTGAGGGACCAAACAAGCGGTGTCAATAATTAAAAGTCACAACTTTTATTTTCAGGAGGGTTCTTCCTATAACATTCAAAGGGCCCCGCAGAGCAACACAAGAGGGGGTTCTATGTCCCTTGCTCTGCGCAATAATATTTATGTTGGCAAACGCCTTCTTTTAATTATTTTGTTTTTCAATTGATTAAGTATCTAAAGTGGGACGACACGTTAGTTTCTAATAACTAATTCCGTCTTTGAAGCATTTATAACAAGACAAAAACATATAATATACAAAGAATTTTCAGTTCAAAATAAGTACAAGCGACAAACGAATACCGTAATTACTATTTTGATTGCTTATGTGCCCCGCAGGCACGAACTAAGACTTGTATTGAATTTTAAATTAGAGAAAATTTATGATTTACATTTATTTAATAAAATTAATAATGGCGACACCCTAAAGTATTGTAGTTTAAAAGTTGAGGAATATGGAGATATGCCAATTAGTACTGGAACTGCGTGGTGGTCCTACTGTGATGACAACCCACTGTAGGTCTCCCCTATATAACGCTACGACGAACGGTCTTGAGACACCTCTTTCCACCTACTTCCTGCAACCATCGTGGCAATGTCATCGGTTCATTAAGTGAGGGGCCATCCGTCACTGGATATGCCAGTTCGTGGTCGCCATTCCAAAACTTTTTTCCCGACGATTATCGGTTCAGCGAGCTTCATAGCTTGCCCATTGCCATTTTGTTGCTAATTTTACGAGCTATTAATTATTAATTAGACAAACAAACAAACAAACTTTTGTTCAGAAGAACAAAAGTTCCGTAGAAACGGATTTCCTCGTTTCAGCCGTCCTATCATGCAGTGAAACTCAAGAATAGCTCTTTCCATGGCTCGTTGCGCAACATTGAGCTTGTTTATGAGGTCAATAGTCAGCGACCAGGTCTCAGTGTCGTATGTCAGCACTGGCAAAACGCACTGTTTATAAACTTTCGGAAGATTAATGTAGGAGCAATAGGTAGGATTTTGATAGGTTGATCGCCAACGTCCCAATACATAGAAAACGACACTTTATAATAATGGTTAGACAAACACATTGAATGCCACATACGCAATAGCGAGTATTTGGCAGATGGTTTGGGTGCCGACTATGTAACATTGTGTAGGACTTCCGTTTAAACTTGAAGAAAGTAGCTATGTGTTGGCGTTTAGAAGGACATATGGTTAACACCTCGGCATTCAATAGCTATTACATCCGAAACTGTAATTGTCAATATAATAGATAGTAATTTTCGGGTTATTTGAATATTTGTGACTTAGAGAAATAAAACATCACTTGAAATAACTCTAAAACCAAGCATTTTTGTATTATTCTAAATTTGATTACACTCATATGAAATTACCCCTACTACAATATTCTTACAATAAATTGATGAATTATCAAAAAAACAAATGTTTGCATATGTTGTTATTGGTTGATATTCTTTCTATACATTGTAAAATGGCTCCTACGACATGCTGCAACGTTCTGTTTCAGGTACAAAATTAACAATTTCGAAACTAAGTATTTATTAGCACTTCTCAAAGATGTATTATTGAATTTTGAATTCATGGAGATTTTATTATTGTTTTTTTTCCTTTATAGAAACACTGATTTGACAGTTTCCGCCCCGCCCGCGCCTCCCACTTCCGCCCGCTTCGTTTATCGCTGTCAATCGCTGTCATTTGCACTGGTCATTTGTTTGTTGTGTTTTGTTGGCGAGCGGATCGCGAAAAAGTCGAAAATCGACCGAATTCGAGCGCGCGCGACGAGTTATTTCGCGTTATTTAAAATGGTGGGCGTGATGAACGCGGCGCAGCCGAAAATGGAGGACGAAGACGACGATTTGGAGATCTGCATCGATGGCGTTCGTGTGGGAAGTCGCGTGAAGAGCAATGGTGAATTGGGGACGGTGCGATACGTCGGGGAGATCATCGGATACGGCGGCGACTGGATCGGCGTCGATTGGGATAACGAAGAGCGCGGAAAGCACAATGGCTGCGTTGAGAGGATCCAATACTTTCTGACTCACAAGCCCAAATCGGGGTCTTTCGTTCGCAGGGCCAAGCTGGACCTAATGCAGTCCTGCGAGGTGGCCATTAAACAGTATTACGGAGTGAAAGAGGTTCGTTTAACAATTATTTTTGGGTAATAATGCATGGTTGGGGCTTATTTTACATTGTTGATGTTTTAACGTCGCCCGACTTTATTCACCAAGCTGTTTCTGAAACTGTAATAATCTTTGGTACTATTCTAATATTGGTACTTTTTCTACGTTCTTGATGTTTTAATGTCACCTGACTGTATTCACCAAGCTAATTTCTTGGTATAACTGCAGTATAGGAACCTCTCCTGGATTGTTAATTTTTAAACGTCACCGGACTATATTCGTCACGCAGATTCCGAATCTGCAATAATCTTTTGTCGCTCTCAATAAATAAGCGAGATATAGGCATTTAAAGTTTGCATACTAAACGTCAACAAAACGGCCATATTGTTTCAGAAGTAGTGTCTGAGGATAGTCAATATATCACGAGTTCTCTAATATCGATAACAATTCGCAATATTACAAAAAAGATGGCATGGTTGTGAAAAAACATGTGCGATATTTTAAAAAAATGAGACTATTTTCGAGGTTTTTTTCAATGACTGCGTTTTGATAACAAAAGGTATCCTGAAACAATAGAAAATTCCTAAATATTTAAACATCACTGCAAGTAAAATTTTTTTTTTCAATTTTTTTTTTCAAATGTCAAAATTTGAAAAAACAAAATTTTGTCTGCGGCGCTATTGATGTTAACATGACAATGTGTTCAAAGATAACCTGAAACAAACGAAATTTCTTCGTTTGTTTCAGGTTACCTTCATTGAAAAAACATCGAAAATAATGCCCTTTTTTGTGTTTCGCAAAAATATTCCAATCTTTTTTTTTTCAAAATATTTCGATTAATCTAAAAATTCTGCAAATTGTCATAATTTCTGTAATATCGCTAATTGTTATCGATATTACGATATACTCGAATGTGTCCAACACGGTATGTACAAACAAAATGGCCGCAACTTTCTTGACATTGGGATGAAAAATTTGAACGCCTATATCTCGCTTATTTATTGAGATCGAATAAAGATTATGGAAGATCCGGAATCAGTGTGGTGAATATAGCATGGTGAATTTTATTTTGGCCTATTTGTTTACATATAAAATTTAAACTTTGAATGCCTATATCTCGCTTATTTATAGCGACCGACACAATTTTCTTCCAAATTTAGCAAAATGAAACAATCTATTAGTCTGTATTTTTTAAATTTTTTTTTTGGAGAGAGGTTCCTATACTGCAGTTATTCCAATTCCTTAGCTTTCACACGGATTAATAATAAATTCTGTAGAATTATTTATTCTGAAATACCCCCCCCCCCCCCTCTTCAAAATGTGAGATGAATGATTTTTAAAAACAAAAAATATACAGGAAAGAATTTTTTGTGACCGGAGAATAAGATTGTTTAACCCCTCGAGCGCTGACGTTTGAATTGTAGTTTCTCTTAGAGAACGCGAAGAAGAAGAAGATTAAATCACAACAAAAATATAGCGTTTCAGGAAAACGAAGATTACTCCGAAACTACTATACGGATCGTATAAAGAAGACCTGTTTTATGTTCCTGTTGAAATTTGCTATTAGATACGTGTAACGTCGTTTTGTAAAGCAATAAGCATTATTCAGAATTATCTGTCAAAGTTGTGGTACAGAAAAAAACTGCCTTGTCCAACATTTCTATGTTTTTTCTGGAAATAAATCACCCTATGCAAGAAATTGTGAATACTTTTATAATAATTATAATATGCTTCATTCAACCTATGACTTCGTTTTACTTATACCCATACAAAAATAAAAAAATATTCGGTGTTGAAAATCAACATGAATATTGAAGTTTTTGGTTTGGTTTGGTTCAATCATAGACTAAAAAATGGCTACTGTATGAAAAATAATGAACCAACGAGTTAACGACAGAGAATCTTCTCCTCTTTTCGCACATACCACAGGCCGTATGATTTATGTGAGGTATCAAGGGTAAATAATTGGAAAACATCGGCGCCGATCTCGGCTGGGACAGATGTCCCCTTTGCCGCTCTACGGTAATTTCAATTGTGGGACAATTGTCCCGTTTGCCGCTCAAGGGGTTAAATGAATTTGTTACTCTTTAACTTTTCAGTGTAGTGTAGACAGGCACAAGCCAGATTACACACACCTTCAATCCTCAGTCCCACCAATTATTTCTGTCTTGCTAAAGATTTCCTTTCCGCGAAAGAATCTATTACCACATCAAGAGTAGTTAACGAAGAAAACAAATGCAAATTACTCGCATATTTAATCAGTCACGTAAATATAGACCGTCGTTTGAGGTTCGGCCGTTTGGGTATGTTCAGAAGGAATTTTATGTGGGAGGAATTTTTCTAGTCGCGACGGGAAGACATTACACACGCATTCAAAAATCAAGTGCAACGATTGATAGTACGATGCGCACCGGATGCTAGGCGCTTTTTTGAATTATTTTTGAATTGTTGAGTGGGGCTTTTCTAAGGTCTTTATGAGCCTTGTAACACTGCGACCATTGCTGATCTATTGTATTCGCCACCTACTATAGTTCTGCGCGAAGCCTCGTGTCATTTAAGAACCGAAGCAGGCTTTTGGGGCCAGATTGTTTTACCTCAGGTTGGAGGTAATGACCACCCAAGTGGGTGTATTTTTTACGCATCAGCGGGCCACACTCGTACATAAGGTGCTCTCTGCTCGTTGGCAGAACCTGCATATTTTTGTGTCTCTGAGCTTGAGGTTGAACATGTGTTTGTTCAGGCCACAATGCCCCGTGAGCACCCTCACCAGTATGCGTAGATTGTTCCTGTTTAGCAATAAGGCCTCACGGGCCGTCTTACGGTCGTAAGCCTTAATTAGCGCTTTGGAATGATTCAACCCTGGCGTCTTGTTCCAGTGGTTGACGGATTGTTCTAAACACATTTGTTTGAGCGTTAGGTTTGCAAGGCTTTTTGGTACGCCACAGCAGGTTCAGGGCCGTATAACGTTCCCTTTGCTCCTGTCTTAGCAAGTTCATCGGCTTTTTCATTCCCCTCGATTCCTGCATGGCCGGGAACCCATCTTAGAATTACCCTGTTCTTTTAGCCCAGGGAATTCAGTAGTGATATGCAACTTTGCACTAGTTTTGAATTAATGGTATTCGAGGCTAGTGCCATAAGAGCTGCCTTGCTATCCGAGTGGATGTAGATACGGTGGTTGGCGTAGTTCTTATGAAGGTTAGGTTAGGTATGTTAGGCGCTTTAGTGATACAAGTTTCTTTTCAAACACATGAATTTGGCGTTGCCGCCCGGATACGGGGCTGGCGCTACCTACAGACATTAGTTTTGGGAACGTTTTACTGGAGTAGTTTGCGTGAAGCGCAGGTGCTAATGGGCTCTGTTGCATTTTGGCCACTAAAATCCTTGTGTGAGGGTCGGTGAAACTTACGGATCAACACCCATCCGGCAGCCTACACGCAGAAGTGCGAGCTCGGGTAGGACCCTGGCACTGCAGGCCAGTTCCCTTAGAAATTACTTCGGGCACTTCTGGACGGTTTCGCACCGTGTGATGTCAGCTAATCGACTGTGCATTCCGAGTGATAGTCGGGTGAGTCTGGAAACGGCTTTGTTTCCTATAAAGCGGGGACGTTTTGTTTACCTTGTGGCAGCCGCTCTTGAAACGACCATTCGAGACAAAGGATGCCGTGGTCCGCAATAGATTCGGTAGACACCGAATCACTGTTGCTAAGGGAAAGGACCGCGCAAGCGACTTTGAACCTGTAATCAGTCGGGAGGCCAGAGAATTCTGGCCATAACTGGTAGCAAGGGCGCTTGGTCTGCCCTCTGGGTTAACTACCCGGTGCCGGGCGGTTAGTCTCTTGCGGGCTAGTTGGCGGAGCTAGATAGTGGATTGTCCATTGTCTAAGTCTTCTACGCTCATCCCACTGCTGAAAGAATGATCAAATATCGTTATACCAGCCTGGGGTGATGGGTTCGCCCGTTGTAGTCGACACCGCCCAACTGTGTCAGCACCGCATCGAGCGTTCATCCATGGAATTCTAGAAAAGAGACCTCCTTGAGATACAGCGCATGAAGCAATATCTCATATATATATATAAATACAAACGAAGCTGACATGGAATTCACCGACCGGAGTCGGGCCCATCATAATACTATTTTTTTTACACTTCTGGGGGGTGAGCAGTGGATACCGGACTTACGAACCGGCTGTGGTAGGTTTAGGACAGCTGTCTTGCCACATGTGAGCGTTCACCTTACCACCCATTCACTCCCCCTTCGAAGCCATAGAATTTGAGATGCGCAAATCGCAGTTTTAGATAATTTTTCTAAGAAAGAGTTGATTATTTTTCTGAAAAGGCCAAGATCTTTAAAGAGGTGAAATAGAGATTTAGCTGGCAGGCCACGGGCGCCAACTTCCACCGCGTGAAGGTGAACAGTGAAGCCGTTCCGGGTTACGGCATTTGCAAGATCATGGTATTTATTTAATTTATACTCGTGGTCTTTTGGGATATTTGATTCCCATGGAACAGTTAATTCTACAATAAGGGCCACCTTCCGAGATAGAGAGTAAAGAGATATATCTGGACGGAGGGCTGTGCATCCGAGACTTTCAGGGAATTTATACTGCTTAGAGACCGAATCAACCTCCAGAATTCAATCTGTAGCTTTCTCAATTATTGAGAAAGGTTTTGTAGTTAAATGTTTTTTGCCTTTATAGCCATCCCGCACAAACTGTATTGGGGGTTTGGAGGATACTGTCAAACCCTTGTTGGCACGAACCACTGAGAGACTAATTACCTCGCGAATAACAGCGAGAACTTTGTCATGGCGGTAAGATTTCTACGCTTTCTAGTCGTATATCCATAAAAATATTGCCATCACTAGAATCGTCAGTCTTTCCTCTTCCATTAGATGCAAGAGGAAAGACTGACGATTCTAGTGATGGCAATATTTTGTTAAAAAATGTTCATAAATGTGTGCAATGCCAGCGGATTTCGAAAAGATGCCATTAAAATGGTTGTCTTTGAAAGTGTCTTGAAGTGGTGGTTGTCTTGTAATCCAGATGCATCCCAGGAACTACTCAACCGAATTAAACGATTTTAATGTCAAACGATGGAAGACAGTCCAACGAATTTTAACCGGTTTAATTTTTGTAATCTAACACTGTAATATTTCTAAATTAGCATTCAATTTTTGTTTTTTTTTTTTGTTTTACCAGGATACCCAGACTGAAGCAAAACGACTGGCAGCCATAAATGAATTTAAGAAAGAAATACGCGCACCTTTCCTGGAAATGGTCGGGTTTGACAAAATACAAGTCAAGATTGGGTTCGTATTCTACCTGTTTCTCCATGTTCTCAAAAATCATGAAACATTCTGACGAATGATCTCAAAAATCATGAAACATTCTGACGATTGTTATTGTTATTTATTATTATTATTATTGTTTATTCTGAACAGGCACGTTTGCTGATATGTTCAGATCAGATCTTGTAAAACTAGTGATAAACAGTAATAACAAGATGTTTTCCGTTTTTTTATTCCACTATATTTTCTAAACGCTTGAACCGATTTAGAAGAGTGTAGTATTGTTAGAACCGATATGTCATCCCGAGTGTCATAGGGTATCTAAACTCTCCAAATTAAGTAATCGTTTAAATGTCCAAATGTGAATAAATTAACATAAAAAAGGTCTTAACTCCTCAAGCGGCGGGTGTCACCTGTCATTTCTGAGAGTTGAAGGTCAAAAACATCACTTTAGAAAAACGATCATAAGAAAGAAACTACTTGATGGATCATGAAAGGAAGAATTGTAGAATGATCGCATTGAAATTTGAGATATAAAACATTAAAACCTCATTTTGTAAAAGAATTAGATAATTATGAATAATTATTAGAAAGTTCTCAAAAACTCACTTATTCAGCGATATCGACGTTTTATCTCAAAATACGAAACCCTATCTAGAAATGGTAAACACATTTGTGTACGTTATTACATGCTTTACCAAATCTATTAGTTCGTTTTATTTATTTTTATACATATATCCGAAGAGGAGCTACATAATATCCGAAGAGAAGCACAGATCCGAGCAATGGCAGCACTCAACTATATATATATATATATATATATATATATATATATATATATATATATATATATATATATATATATATATATATATATATATATATATATATATATATATATATATATATATATATATATATATATATATTTGATAAGGTTTGTAAAGAAATCCGTTTATAGGATGATGTTTTTATTTAAAATAAAATTACTAAAAGCTACTTAAAAAGTAGCGAAGGAAATCCCAGTTTGTATTGGGAAATGCTTATGTTTGAATGAGATATACTTACGGATGTGCACGACTTTCGACGGTGCAATGTAAGTTTAAAGGTCCTTTTGCAGTCGACTAACGATCACTATTCATCCATATATCTCATAAATAGGGCTTATCCTTATGCAACACAAAATGCCTTCAATTGAGACGAATTAAGCGAAAAAATAAAAAATTAAACTATTGATCACTTCGGCAAAGCCGTTTTCTAAATGAAAGTGACATTATTTCGTAAGGGTATCATCGGTATTCAAATCCACTGACACGCTTAAAACCCTCTATAATTCCTATGTAAGAAGTCAGTTAGAATTTGCATCAGTGGTCTGGAATCCCCAATATTTAACTTACATATCGCGGATCGAATCGATACAAAAAAGATTTGTGAAGCGATTAAATTTCACTTCTTTCACTAAGCCCAGCTCCTATGAGGAATCCTTAAAAGCCCACAATTTAATGTCATTGGAGAGCCGTAGAGTCTTGATCGATGCCGTATTCTTGCATGGGTTGGTAAATAATTCCATCGATGCGAACGCGATTTTGGAGCGCATTGAATTTTATGTTCCTCCCCGCCCTGTTCGATCGCATCGACTATTTCATCTCCCTGTGGTGAAAACCAACGCATCTCAAAATGCATTTTTATATAGAGCGTGTCATAGATATAATACAGACTTTTTAAGTGTGGACATATTACACTCATCAAAAACTTCTTATAAGAACTCAATAAAAAAAAATCTATAGTCGATCTAGATGATCACAAAACATTTATACATATTATATTTCATTTAATTTAGTTCAAGGACATAATTTTATCTCAAGTATATTCATTATAATAACTATATATCATACCTAAAATTAAATATAAATATATTTATATACATACATAATATATTTTTATCTATTTTGTCTCTCCCTTTCACCTCACTTCCCATCCTGATTCCCCCCATTCTCAAGCGGAAACAATATAAAATTATATTGCGTTCATTTTGTATACTTTATATTCGGAATCACATTAATGGATTTATCTCACTTTTAAATAGGTTTTTATTGCATTGTATGTAGTTCTGTTTGGTTCCAGAATAAAATAAAATAAAATAAAATAATTGTGCGTTTGCCGGAGAATTTTGTGTGTTTGGGGTTGCTTTTCCTGATGTGAAGTACTACTTCACATTTCTTGATGTTCAAGGTAAGCAACCAATTTTCTGTCCACTCTTTGGTATTTTCAAGATCCTGCTGAAGCTGTCCACTACTTAGAATAGATTGGCATTTTTTTAGTGTTTTTTTCTAATTTTACCCGAACCCATAATTATACCCAATCCTTCCGCTTGGAAAATCAAGAGTGTGACGGCCCAAGGATTTACTCAATATTAGTCTCAGATCTTGCGAGTATATACCCGCTCCAGTCCCATCCTCTGCTTTTGTAGCATCAGTATATTGCTATCCTAATGGCTCGCAAGTCTAAACTTTCTCTGGATAACAAAATCCTTCTCTACAAATGTGTCCTTAAACCAGGGTTGGCAAAAACCCGGGTTTTATCAAAAAATATCTGCCCACGGTTATTTCGGGTTTTTTCGGGGATTTTCGGGCTTTTTTGGGGAATTACGGTTTTCTTCGGAGGTAATGAGAATATTAATTTAATATATTTGAATTTTACATTTAATTTTATTTTATTACCATTGTATTGCATTTTTTTCTCCCAATCCAAATCTATTTACTACTGAATAAAGATGTAACACTACCATGAAGGGATTTTCCGGAAAATCGTTATTGTCAGTTGTCGCTGAGATCCCCTTTATATTTTCACAACAGGCTAGTGGCGCTGTTTCGGCGCGAAAGTATTGAGTAGTAGTACAAACGATTTTAGAACTCAATAGTATATATTGAAGTGTATATAAGGGTCTTTGTCGCTTGAAGAGTATTGTAATAGTTTTGTAATAAATCAAGTTGAGTGTTCTACTGTGTTTTGGCATCTTCTGCTGCCTATCCACGTAACAATATTATCCATAAGTCATGTTATAAATCATGCCAAAAGTAGTCGGCATTACACTTGTCCGGCCAGTTCTGCATCAATTGAAAGACTTCTCAACATTTGGAATGGTCTGGAGTAAATTACGGAACAGACTGGGTGTGTCACAAATACATTTTTTTCTTTTCTTTTTGATTAAATATAATTTAACCCGGTCGCTCCGTAACATCCCCTGGCGGACCAAATGTCGGCCGCCTAACACTCCGTAACGTTCTATACGGGACCAAACTCTCGCCGCTGCGAAAAATGCAATTACAATTCGACACGCCGTACTATATACTTTCTGAGGGCGCTACGATATGGCCAAAATATCTTTAATTCAAGATTTCCATCTGGCGATATCGAAGGACGATTTAAAAAGTGAGCATAGACGTCAAACGCTAGTGTCCGCCGGCAACCAAATGGGTGATAAAAATGGTGTGTGTGCAGTGTTTGACTGTTATTTACTGGAGAACAGTGAGTAATTTGCATTTTAAGTAGTTTCGGAATGAGGATTAGTCATTTGAGATAGTCCATTTGCTGTTTTTCACGAATTTTTAAACAAAAGACTTCGGCGATGACAAACCCCTCGCGAAAAAATGGACGTTTTTATTTTGTAATGTTTGTGAAATATCCCGATATATCGCGAAATATGACGTAATGTCGCTTTAATTTACTAACAAAATAGGTATTGCTTCATTTACATCCTAAGTTATCACATAATTAGGCGTATTTCGAACATTATATGTTGTTTTCTAATATGACTCGCGCAATGAAACTTGTTTTGATAATTACTATGAGTGAATTAAGTGCGATTTTCCATAGTTTTTCGATGAAATGTGACTCTTTGGAGTATAGTAATTAGTTATTAGACATATAATAAGTTTATAATGAGACAATATAATTGAAAAAATCTAACGAATTTTATATTATGAGCATTCAAAGTTTATTATTAAGTTTTGGACGCAAACTCTCAAAACTTTAGATTTTTCTGTAATATCAGACAAAGCTCAAAGTTCTGGTGCGATTTCTAAGAAGTGTGATGTAGTAATAAAGTTATTTTGAAAGAATTTCATATAAAAAATACCATAAGTAGTCACAAATTAAAAATTACAAATTTTTTTTTTTACGAGAATATATAAAATTTTTCTTGGCTGAATAAATAAATATTTTTGTATACAAATAAGTCAAAAAAAATATGGTTTTGGTAAAGCATTTAATAAAGAACATAACTGTATTTACAATTTTTGCATATTTTACGTATTTTGTGACAAAAAAATCGAAATGATTTTATAGGCGAGTTTTTTCAGTTCGCCAATTTTGTAATATTTATTCATTATTATCTTAATTGTTTTACGAGATAAAGTTATAATGTTAAAAGTTATAATATTTCAAATTTCAATGCGGTCATTTTACAGTTCTTCTTTTTATAATCGGTGTAGTGGTTTACAAGTTATGGTCGTTTGTATCAAGGTCGTCGACTCGCGTCGATTTTTCGCGCGAATATGTCGCGCGCAAAAGTGATAGCTGAATTTTTACTTTGCGAGAGGAGGGGATAAATGCTATATCCGTTCATTGATTTAATTATTATAAACAAGTATTTTTTCAAAAACCCACATTCGTCAAAAACCCTCGGGTCTTTTCAGGTGGGTTTTACCCAATTTAACCCAGTGGGTTTTTTCGGGTTGGGGAAAATCAAGCCAACCATGCCTTAAACCCATATGGTCCTATGGAGTAGAGCTGTGGGGCACTGCAGCAAACTCCAACATAGAAATACTGCAACGTTTTCAAAACAAAATGCTGCGCATGATAACAAACGCTCCATGGTATATCACCAATTGCCAACTTCATCGCGACCTGAAGATACCAACCGTCAAGCAAGAAACATCATACAAGCTCAAATCTTACGCAAAACGAATGGCAAATCATCCAAACAAGCTGGCCTGCAAATTAATCGACAAAACCACTCGCACCTTCAAGAGACTAAAGAGAAGAGCCCCTCAAGATCTCATTTAAACATAAGGAGAATAGTATGGATTGGCCACTGGGCAGATACCATTCATGACAGAGCAAATACATAACTTCTACCTAAATGCCCACACGCCTGAGGCAGGGCAGATTGCAAGATCATAAAATATATTGCTATCCTATCTGAACGCACATCAATTCCCACCTCTCTTTCTGGATTTATCCGATAACCCTTCTTAAAATTGTGTGCTGGAAGTATTTTATCGCTAGTCTTCATTATTATAATCGTAATACCTTCTTGTTTTTAGGAAGTTTGAGAACCTCGTAGAGGCCTGTATACCTGACAAGAATGTGTCGAGCGCCGGCGACTTGGCAAACTTGTGTCCACACCTTAAGTGTTTAGACGTGTCGAAGAATTTGATATCGGACTGGAATACTGTCGCCGACATAGTCAGACAATTGAAGCATTTGAGAGATATCAATTTGAGGTATGTATTGAATTTGCATATGCGAAAACTTGTATCTTCCGGTAAAAAAAATATCTAAGCAAATTTATGATAAATAACACAGGGTTGGTGGCCATATTAGGTGGACCTATTTATTTACACATAAAAAAACACATTTTTGCTGTTCAAGTTAAAAATCATTTTATTTGATTTAAGGATATTTACTAGATTTAAGAATATTACTAGTGTTTTTACTATAAACTTATTTCTTTTTATTTCAGTAAAAATCTTATATCGCTACCATCCCGCAGAGAATGTACCAACATGCGTGTTTACTTTGATAAGTTGCTGAAACTGAATCTGTCCTACTGCGAATACCGCTGGCATGAAATACTAAAATTGGCAAAGATTTGGCCTTTTGTTGAAGAACTCATACTAGCCGGCAACGATCTCTCCACACTGGAACAACCAAGTCCTGACGTTTTCATGAATTTGGTGAGTTTACTTCAATACCGATAGCATGCACGATGTCATTTTAACACAATCGACTACGCAGCCCAGCTAGTCTAGCAAATGTTCAATTACAAATACCACCGCGACTTAAGAGGAGCTTTCCATGATATTTATTTAATTTGTACTCGTAGTGTTTTTTGATATTTAATTCCCATGAAACAGTTAATTCTACAATAAGGGTCATCTTCCAAGATAGAGAGTAATGAGTTATATCTAGACAGAGGGTTGTACATCCGAGACTTGTTACTGCTTAGAGACCGAATTGACCTCCAGTATCCAATCTAAAGCATTCTCAATTATTGAGAAAGGTTTTTTAGTGAAATGTTTTTTGCCTTCAGAGCCATTATGCACAAACTTTATTGGAGGTTTGGAGGTTACTGTCAGACCCATGTTGACACGAGCCACTGGGAGGCTCATTACTTCGCGAATGTATATGTATATGTGTATGTATATATATATATATATATATATATATATGTATGTGCATGTATATATATATATATATATATATATATATATATATATATATATATATATATATATACTATATATATATATATAATATATATATATAATATATATATATATATATATATATATATATATATATATATATATATATATATATATATTTTAATATTTGATTGTAAATGTGTAAATTATTATTTTTTCAAATTGAAATTATGTTTATCACTAAATAAATGAAATGATAAAATAATGAAAGGGCACTTATCTGGTCTGTGGTGACCAGGAGTGACTCCACGCCTTCTTCTTCTCCTCCCTCAGTGTTTGCTGGTGCTTCCTGCTGTGGCACTAGAATCCGATTAAAATGGCCTCACACAGCGGCAACACAACAATGCGAAAGACGAGAATGAATGCTGGAAAATAATAGGCGATTAGTGTTTCTTAAATATTAATGATTTTTATAAAATGTATATCAATATTTCGGCTCAGCCGTCGTCAAGATATGTGACATTTCTGAAATCGAACAATTCGTTGAAAATTTAAATTCAAGGAATCGAACAAAAAGAAATGGATTAATAATATTTTACACGATTTAGTTAAGGTACCATAACCAACCGTGCAAAACGTTATTTTAAAATGAATGATTATAAATTAAAAGAAAAAGCATTTGATGATTATGATAATATGATAAACCTTATTAATTTTGCCTATTGAGACCGGAACCTTTGCAAGCGCCTAAAATATAAATATAAGCCAATTCCCAAGATTTGACGTCCCTTTCTTTTGCATTATCCCCAAGGCATTTTATTATTTTAACTTTAAAACATTGATCAAAAGATAAATTATGCACCCTGGCATGCAAAGATATTGGGAGTTGGCTTTCATTTCCTACACTAGCCCTATGATTATTTAGTCTAATATTAAGTGGTGTTGTTGTTTCACCGATATAAAAGGCATCACAAGTCCTGCACAGAAGTTGATATACTATATTTTTTGAAATACAACTGCAATGAAAGGGAACCCTGTAACTATTAGTAGTATTTGGACTGGTAAAAAAAGGACTTAGATCTAACAGAGGACAAGTTTTACATCGTGGACGACCACAAGGTTGAAGCCCAAAAGTATTATTACCAATAGCGAAATTTTGATTATTTTTTGTTTTGTTTAATATTGATCTAATATTAGGTGGTCTGCGGAAAGATAAAATTGGCGGTGAATCTAAGAGATCCTTAGTGGATGCATCATTAGAAATGATGGGGAATAAATCAGATAATATATCTCGCAGTTTCTCAGCACCAGGAAAATAAGTGGTGCTAAGAAAGATTTTATTATTATTATTATTTTTATTTGAAGAAATTTTAGGTTTTGGTATATATTTTACTTCAGAGTTTAGAATATGTTTATCCAATAGAGGAGCAGGGTATTTTCTTTCAAGAAGAGATTGCTTTAGATTATTGAGATATTTAGATAAATATCTCAATAATCTAAAGCAATCTAATCTAAAGCAATCTAATTCCTTTCATTTATCACTTTCATTTATAAAACGGCCTTGCCGAAATGATCAATAGTTTAATTTTTAATTTTTTCGCTTAATTCGTCTCATTTGAAGGCATTTTGTGTTGCATAAGGATAAGCCCTATTTATGAGATATATGGATGAATAGTGATCGTTAGTCGACTGCAAAAGGACCTTTAAACTTACATTGCACCTGTCGAAAGTCGTGCACATCCGTAAGTATATCTCATTCAAACATAAGCATTTCCCAATACAACCTGGGATTTCCTTCTCTACTTTTTAAGTAGCTTTTACTAATTTTATTTTAAATAAAAACATGATCCTATAAACGGATTTCTTTACAAACCTTTACAAACCTTATGAAATATAACAATATTATACTGTTTTCTACAATGTTTCTTTACAATTTTTTAATATTATACAATTTTATATAGGTTTACCCTATTTTGATAACATTATACAATCTTTTTTATAAACTTCTCTGCCAGAAATAAAGATTTAAGTTTCTTCTTTCATTTCATTGAGCATATGGAGTTTTTTTATTTATTTTTAATTCGATTTAATGACTCGTTGATAACAAACTCAGCCAATTGTATCATATTTTAAATGTTAGTAGCATTCGAAATTTGAATTATTTCGTAATGTCACTTTCATTTATAAAACGGCCTTGCCGAAATGATCAATAGTTTAATTTTTAATTTTTTCGCTTAATTCGTCTCATTTGAAGGCATTTTGTGTTGCATAAGGATAAGCCCTATTTATGAGATATATGGATGAATAGTGATCGTTAGTCGACTGCAAAAGGACCTTTAAACTTACATTGCACCTGTCGAAAGTCGTGCACATCCGTAAGTATATCTCATTCAAACATAAGCATTTCCCAATACAACCTGGGATTTCCTTCGCTACTTTTTAAGTAGCTTTTACTAATTTTATTTTAAATAAAAACATGATCCTATAAACGGATTTCTTTACAAACCTTATGAAATATATATATATATATATATATATATATATATATATATATATATATATATATATATATATATATATATATATATATATATATATATATATATATGTATGTATGTATGTATGTATGTATGTATGTATGTATGTATGTATGTATGTATGTATGTATGTATGTATGTATGTATGTATGTATGTATGTATGTATGTATGTATGTATGTATGTATGTATGTATGTATGTATGTATGTATGTATGTATGTATGTATGTATGTATGTATGTATGTATGTATGTATGTTTTTTTTTTTTTTTTTTTTTTTTTCAGAGGTTTGGAGAAAAATACTTTTACGTATCATCAGGACAGTATTCTGCCTGGGTATGTCGGACTCGGATTAATTTCCCCTACCGACTAAAAACCTCATCCTCTGGTCTCTGCCTCTGTTTGCTCCGCGGCCCCGCCGTTAGGCATTACTTCGCGGAGGGAGGGTCTTGCTATTGCTTCTTCTGGCGGTTCAAGCCACTCTTTCTTTTATTTAGTGCTCCTGGTTCTGAGCTCGGTCTCTTTCTAGGCGACGAAGTTCTTGCAGTACTTCCGTCACGAATGAGTTTGTCGTCTCCCAGGCATCCTTTGACGAAAGCATTGCTCTCATTAAGGATTCCGGCCGGATTTTCTGTGTAAGAGCAGTTTCCCAAGTACTGCGTGATGATTCGAAACGGGGGCACATGAAGAACACGTGCTCAGCATCTTCATTGGCTCCAGGACAAGACGGGCACTCTGGAGAAGTATCGTGTTTGAATTTGAAGAGGTATTCTCGGAAGCACCCGTGCCCCGATATCATCTGGGTCAGGTAGTAATTCACCTCTCCATACTCTCGGCTCAGCCAGACATCTACTTCCGGAATAAGACGGTGCGTCCACCTACCATTTGCTGAGGTGTCCCACATAGTTTGCCATCGGCGTATGCTTTTCCGCCGTTCTTCAGTTTTCAGTTCTTCGGGGCTCCTAGTGTTTGATCCTTTTCGCCGGTAGAGGGCTTTTCGCTCTTCAGCGAGTATTTCAATAGGCAGCATCCCAGAGATAACGCACACTGCGTCCTCAGATACTGTGCGGAAGGCGCTGGCTACTCTCAGAGCACTCAATCGATATACTGGCGCGACTTTTCTCCGTGACTCCTGTATTCTAAGGGTATCACCCCATATGGAGATGCCATATGTGAGCACTGACGTGACCACTGACGATAGGAGTGTCCTTCTAGTCTGCTTTGGGCCGCCTATGTTGGGCATCAATCGCGATAAGGCCGCTCTGACCACCGATGCTTTCGCACCCACATGCTCTGCCTGCTGCTTGAAATTGAGTCGGGCATCGATCATCACTCCTAAGTAGCGAATAAACGGCTGAGATGTGATTTCATGGGCTCCAACTCGTAGTGTGATGGTTTCTAGCTGTTTCCTACTGGTAATGAGAACTGCCTCAGTCTTGTGTTCTGCCAGCTTCAGGCCAACTGTGTCCATCCACTGACTGATTATCTCAAAGGTGGTATCAAAAGCCAGATTTATCTCTTCGAGATGTTTTGCGACGATCACCAGAGCCACGTCATCTGCATATGCCGTGAGTTTGACTTCCCTTGGTAGTACTAGTCTCAGTAGCCCGTCGTACATGACATTCCATAGAAGTGGGCCCAGAACCGAGCCCTGAGGCACCCCCCCTGTGACCCTGTATTCTTTCGGGCCCGTCTCAGTGTCGTATTTCAGGACCCTATCAGTGAAGTAGCTTGCTACCATCCTTCGTAGATATCCTGGTACATTCATTGCGGTGAGAGAACTCATAATGCAGTCCCAGTTGGCGGAGTTAAACGCATTCTTTATATCCAGCGTTGCCACCAGGCAGTAATTCTTCGTACCTCTCTTCCATGTATGTATGTATGTATGTATGTATGTATGTATGTATGTATGTATGTATGTATGTATGTATGTATGTATGTATGTATGTATGTATGTATGTATGTATGTATGTATGTATGTATGTATGTATGTATGTATGTATGTATGCATGCATGCATGCATGCATGCATGCATGCATGCATGCATGCATGCATGCATACATGCATACATATATACATATATACATATATATATATATATATATATATATATATATATATATATATATATATATATATATATATATATATATATATATATATATATATATATATATATATATATATATATATATATATATATATATATATATATATATATATATATATATATATATATATATATATATATATATATATATATATATATATATATATATATATATATATATATATATATATATATATATATATATATATATATATATATATATATATATATATATATATATATATATAATATCTAGATTAGAGCCTTATTAACGGATGCATTGTAACAATATTATAGGATAGTAGGTTAGAGCATATTATGTAAGGCACTATGTTATTAATGAAATGTACCACCTACTATCTGTTTCGTTACAAATAAATAAATAAATAAAATAAAATAACAGCAAGTATTTTGTCATGGCTTTAAGTGCGCCGTCCTCGATCCGAGGTCGCCTTGCAGCCAGCTAGAATATGCCTATCTGTGCAAGAGGTATTGCTTTAAAGGAGACATGAACTAGACTCAGAATAGCTGCACGAGCGAGGTTACTCGGTTCTGGAAGTGTATGCTAAAAGGCATTTTAATAAAATGTTAGCATCTTTGGTGTCGTCATACAATATTACCTTCCAGTGCATTGGAGGATGAATGCAAAAGTCCCCAATTGTCGTCCAGTCATTCTGGCATTGAAGGTAAATACCATGAGCCATACTATTGCTGTCGTAATCTCCTCGCAAGAGACTTTTTCGAGTTCACTTCGCTCAATATTGTACTGCCATACCCCAGACCAGTGCTATTCTGGCTGATTCCAGCAAAAGGGACTTTTTGTGAAATTCTACGTGGGCTTGTAGATCGTTTGACTCACTATGGCCACTTATTACGTGCTTACATATAGCCGGATCCTTGGAATTGGAGAGAATTAAAGTTTTGGTTATTCTGGGGTTAGCTTAGAGCAACGATGCACAGACTTTTCCTACTTGAGGGCCGCATCACCTTCTCCCAACCAACGGAGGGCCAATGAAACAATGTTATGGCTATGGTCTTCGAATAATTATTTATTTTCTGCTTCTTTGAAAATTTGGATCATTCAACCTCACGTGTATCAATGTCATAATAATAATACAAAATATATCAGTGCCAATACAATAGTTAAAGAATGGAAAATTTTAGATTATAAATACGTATCATTGTTATCCATATTACAGTATAATATACTAGGAATAACATGTATTCTATTCTATTATCTAACTAAGAATGTTCTATATATCTAACTAAGAATAAATTTTATTCTTAGTTAGATACATGACATCGTGTAGAAGACACAATTTTTTGTATGTTGGTGGTCACTTTAGTCGTGGCTAAGCGCAAAATGTCTTCAAGATTTTCGTTGTTAAGACGATTTCGGTTCTTACATTTATTAGCATTCATTATTGAAAATGTTTGCTCGCATATATACGTTGATCCGAATAAACTAGTACATTTGAGTGCGTTACCTATCGATGTGGGAAACATATCTGCACAAAGCCCAATAAATCACCTTCATTAAATTTATTTCGAAAAGTGTCGTCGTTTTGGATATCGATTAATTCAAGCTGAGCGGCTTCTGGTGCATTTTCGGGCAATACCGAAAAAGGATTGCTAAAAAGATCACGAAGCGGTTTGATTTTTTTAAAAATAATTTTAATTTAAAAAATAATTTCGAGGACGGGGGCCGCCCACAAAGTGTCGGCGGGCCGCATGCGGCCCGCGGGCCGCGGTCTGTGCATCGCTGGCTTAGAGCAAAGAGGGCAGTTTTAAATCTAGCGCAAAATTGTGTTGGGACCTGAAGAGCGTCGAGGGGTCAGCTGGTTTAGCTAAGGACCATACTTTTGCTGTCGAAATTTCCTCGTAAGAGAGAAATCGCTCGGGTTGTACTATAAGCCATTCTGGCTTATTCCAACAAGATACTTTTTATGGATGTCTATGCGGAAATGAAAAGAAATAATGCAAAAATACAACGGGCGGCAATATTTCTAGTTTTGTGACTGATTTGTATGTTTTATTGCAGAGTGTACTCCGGCTGGACGGTAATCCGATACGTTCCTGGTCAGAAATTGCTAAACTCGGCTCCCTCGGCACCTTGAAAGAACTCAGCCTGAACGAATGTCAATTGGATTCTGTGACCTTAGAGGAGGACGAAGGCGACTGCAAAACGGATGAATTCAGAAACCTGGAAGTTCTCTTCTTAAACAGGAACCAAATCAACAATGTAAGTATAGTACCACCAGTTGCAGAGTAGAGAGACCTGTTGATCCTTCAGAGTTGTTAACTACTGCGGGTTAACCCGCCATCCCAGGAAGTTATAAAGATATTAGATCATTATTTTAACTGTGAGGTGAACGCAAATACCTAGGGACAACATAGTGCACCGTCTAATTACGCCTAGTTATCCAAAATAACGAGCAGGTCATATGGCCCAAGCTGCACGGAACCGTTAACTGCCAGACAAGTTGATCCACTGAGGACCAAACGGAGAGACCCTTGCAGGAGCTTTGGATAGTCAGAAGCCGCGAAAGTTTATATAAGTGCTTAAAAAAGACTTTTTCCTTGTACTGTATATAATATCCCTTTTACTGCATAAATAGTTAAAGAGATAATTCGCTCACAAATGAGACACTCACAAGAAGACACTCACAAATAACGGTAATATAGTCGAATTGGCATGCAAATACATACATACATATGCAGTAAAAATATAACCCTCCTTTTGGCAGTCAATCAATCATAGGAAATAAATCATAGCACTCAGTACTAACCAAACCACACTCTTAATTTCATCAAAGGTAAAAAGTTTTACCGCCCAACGAAGTGGGCACGGATCAGCTAGTACCCTATATAATCAATGATAACGCTATGCTAATTTTCATGACCATGCTATTTAAATAACGAGAATTATTTGTATTGGCGACTCCTAATACCCGCTACGTATAGTCAATGTTGTTATAAAGTTTGCAATTAATTTTTCTTTTCTTTTTTTAGTGGCGATCAGTAAGCGACCTGGACAAATTGCAGAAACTGAAAAGATTGTACTTCACGAAAAATCCCATATTGGAGTCAGTCGATTATGACACTGGATGTCAGTATGTGGTGGCACGCATCGGGAACTTACAGGTATATGGGCGAGATGATAACCATTAAGTTCCCACAGTCTCGTACTTTGGTCAGATCAGCTATTTACTCGAAATTCCTCATCATAATACTGATTTCTACTCCTACTCTTTCTGTGTACATGGTGCAAGGCTCTGGAACGATCTCCCAGCAATTATAGGGTTTTCGAATAAGAGTGGGTTGATGTGGACAGTCTGTATGGGCCATGTTGTTTTGGCGGCATCTGTCAAATCTGTTGTTTATTATTTAGTCACTGATGCTAAATTACCATGGCAAGGTACTCGATTGAGCAGGACGTTATAACTTTATTATCGAAATGAATGTTCCTTAGTGCATGCTTATCTCTCGCGGAGGTAACGTGAATTGCCTCGTGCGACTTGAACCCGCTAGACCTTTCTTGTGGGGTTTTCCGAAGTCGCAGGTCTATGTCAATAAGCCGCAATCGACCGATTGAATTGAAAATTGGACCTCTCGGATCCGTGCCACCGTGCGAAGCCGCGGCGGACATTTGAACAATGTCATATTCCATACGTAATTGCAAACATGGGCATTTTAAATAATGAAAGAATTTCGATAATACCTCACACACAGCTTGTTTTATTGCATAGACTGTCAACATCGACCCGCCCTTATTGGAAAATTCCGTATATGAAACTAATTCCTTAGAATCATTCAAGACTCCCCCCCTCAAAAAGTACTACTTTTCAAATTAAAATAATTAATAGTTTAAAAAAAAACACTAAAAACACGCTTTTATAAATGCATGTAAAAACCACATCATCAGACCTTGAAACCTAATCGTGGTCAAAGTTCATTCCGAGACTTTTCTAACAAGTCCCAAACACAGCTATGATACGATGTTCCATCATGAAGTTCCAGTTCATATCTTCCGACTCCATCATCAGATCAGTTCGACAGTACCATATTATTGTATTGTCATCAGAACTACATACAGCTGCCGATTTTCATGACGCTACGATCCTTGGAAGATGGTTAAATTAGTTACCTTAGATTCCATTACATAGTTACATACAGGTCGACCTAATAAAAGCGTGTTAAAAAGTGGCAATAAGCTCGCTTTTTTACAGAGATCATTATTCAAGTAGTTTCAGTGTCTATTACGATGAAATGTTTGTGATTTTTTCATTTGTTTGACCTGGAATATTATCCAAGCTTTTGGACTTTGTTTTTCTCTCTCGGGATCGGATTTGTTGATCGGATACAAGGGCTGGTTCAGCTCCTATGAAGGGCATATTAGCCCCCTTTGCAACGTTGACAGTGTGTCGATGCCTTGCATTCACAACAGAGATACTTTAAAATAGAAGACTATCGCGGTTGTTTGACATTATAAATAGGATAGAAAACGAATTTACCGCGTGAAATTTGTAGGACCCGACGTTTCGGTGACGTTGCAGCCGCCGTTGTCTAGGGTAGACTGAAGAGCTGTCAGTCCGTTGGTTTGCGGGTAGGCCGCAAACCGCTGCCGCCGCTGCGTAGGTTATAACGGTGGTGGGGGGCCGGGCTCGGAGCGCTGGAATTTTTAAAATCCGTCCTGCACACAACACTCACTGTATCCTGTTTTACGTCTTTGCGTTCGGCGTTCGGCGGCGGGAACATTTTAAGAAGCGGGTTCCACGTAGAAGAGAGTTTGTAGCCGTCATCTCTATTGAAGTTCGGAGTTCTTCTTATTTCAATGGCTTCCCGGATCATGCGAGGAAAGTAGAATTGTTCCTTGGATAGAACAATGGGATTTTGAAACTGCATCCAGTGGTTACTTCCGCTATCCAATATATGTTCGCAGATCGCCGATTTTTCTCGCTGAACGTTTTTAACAGCTTTGATGTGTTCTGTCAGTCGCGTGGTTATGGGCCGTTTCGTTTGTCCAACGTAGGCTAGACCGCAGCTGCATTCGACTTTATACACACCCGGGGTTTGCAGTGGTATTACATCCTTTACAGGCCTCAAAGAGATACTTTGTCCTTTTTTGTCAGTTGCTTCAGGATATCTAGACATCCCCAAACAAGCCTTGACTCAAAAACAGCCGTTCAGAGCTTTGAAAGCTGCTAGACTGTCTGACATTATATGGGTTCTAGCGCAGCGCAAGAATTTTGTTTCTTTGGCATGAATTTCGCCTAAAATATATTAGGCGTTGGATAGTTTTAGCTTTGATCGGAATACAAATTTCAAATTTCAAATTATTTATTGAGTTAAAATTATGGGTACATTCAATATACAAAAGTCTTAACCTAACTAGGCTGCCGCCTGTTCCAAGGTAGACAATTTATTTTAGTTATCCTAAGAAATCTATAATATTATATTTATATAAATAATCAAAATCATACTTAATGTAACAGAAATATCTTAATTACCTAATAAAAATTCGTAAGAAAATGTCATGAAAATTGTCAATATTATTTTATTTTAAAACATGATAAAAATTAATATATATTTATATATGTATTAAATAATATGTATTAATAATATACAAAATAAATTCACAAAAATTAAAATAAAATTACGTTTAGAAATCATCAATTTATATTACTACATATACTATTATGTTTTTATTATTAAAATTTTAGAGATTCAATTATTTAATAATGTTTTCAATATCTGCATATGTACAATTTAAGAGGTAGGCACTCAAACTATTTTTAAATTTATATGATATTTTAATGCCTTTAATGTTAGGTGGTAGGCAATTATAAAATTTGGGGGCAAGATAAGAGAAACTGGATTGGCCAAAAGCGGATCTCCTGAGTGGTATTGCAAAATTTGTTTGTGCCGATCTTCTTGTTACACGAGATTGCTGGCTTTTTTTCTGTTCTCCTAACTCACTCTGGAATTTAGTGAGAGTTACCAGCACAAACATTTTTCTCACACTCAACACTCTATACTCTCGGAAAAGGTCATCGGAAGAATATGTTTGGGGTTTTTTATTGATCACCCTCAGTATAGCCTTCTGCGCTTTGTAAAGGGTGGCCAGAAGCGGTTTTGCCGCACAGCCCCAAGTTATAATGCCATATCGAATAACCGACTCGCAGACAGCAAAGTACACACCTATCCTTCTTTTCACGTTTATTTTCGAGCCGTCTGTGTAATACACAGCTCGAAAGTTCTGACTGAGTAGCGCTTCCATTCTTATGGAGATACAAAAAACAGGTCGATTCTTGGATAGCCTCAAAAGACGTATCGTTTTTCCGACGTGGAACTTGAATACTACCAGAGAGATGAAATAAAGTAGTGTCTAGTGACCGGCAATACTTTGAGTGAAATATATTTTACCTTTTACTTTAAATAAAGCATTTATTATACCAAAAAAACAGCGATAACTTATTCAAGGTACTAATATTTATATACATAAAATTATTATTATTATATTATACACTAGCAGCTTGATGCGTGTATATCACATGCACTTGTTTTTAAACTTGTGACTGTTTTGCACTAAGAAAATTGTCCAGTTTATTTTTAAAGCTATTGACAGAGATAGCACTGATCACATCCTCTGGCAACGCATTCCAAGCATCCACTACGCGATTTGTCACAAAATATTTCCTGGGGTTCGATACTGCAATTGTCTTATTTAGCTTCAACAAGTGTCCCCGCAGTTGCTTATTGGTGTTCAGGGTATACATGCTCTCGAGGTTGGGCACACTGTAATAACCGTGAAGTATTTTGTAGCTTTCCATTAGGTCTCCTCGCTGCCTACGTTCCTCTAATGACCAGCAAAAATGGTTAGTGCGGATATGTCAATCACTGCAAAAGGTCGATCGGCTTTTTTGGCGCCCAGCGGTTAAAGGAAATTGATTGTTAATATTTTTTTAGGAATTTAACGGAGCTGAACTATCACGCGAATTGAGAAGAGGAGCTGAATATGACTATTTGAAGAAACACGGGTTACAATACAAAATGGCACAACAGGATGAATCTTTAAAGGCAGCATTCTCTAAGGACCATCACAGATTCCAGTATTTAATCGAGAGTAAGTATTCGCTGCATATTATTATGAAATTTAATGACTTTTCTTTTGTACTCGCTAGCGATTGGCAAATACATAAAGTACAACCTTGATACAACGAACCTCAGATCGAATGAATTCCCTGGGCGAAAAGAACAGGGTGATTCTAAAATGGGTTCCCGGCCATGCAGGAATCGAGGGAAATGAAAAAGCCGATGAACTTGCTAAGACGGGAGCAAAGGGAACGTTATAAGGCCCTGAACCTTGCTGTGGCGTACCAAAAAGCCTTGCAAACCTAATGCTCAAACAAATATGTTTAGAATAATCCCCCAACCACTGGAACAACTCGCCAGGTTTGAATCATTCCAAAGCGCTAATTAAGGCTTACGACTGTAAGACTGCCCGTGAGGCATTATCGCTAAATAGGAACAATCTACGTATACTGGTGAGGGCGCTCATGGGGCATTGTGGCCTGAACAAACACACGTTCAACCTCAAACTCAAAGACACAAAAATGTGAAGGTTCTGCCAAGGAGCAAAGGAAACTATCCAGCACCTCATGTGCGAGTGTGGCCCGCTGATGCATAAAAGATACACCCACTTGGGTGGTCATTACCTCCAACCTGAGGAGGTAAAACAATCTGGCGCCAAAAGCCTGCTGCGGTTCTTAAATGACACGAGGCTTAACGCAGAACTATAGTAGGTGGCGAACACAATAATAGATCAGCAATGGTCGCAGTGTTACAAGGCTCATAAAGATCTTAGAAAAGACCCAAACAACAAATTAAAAAAAAACGAACCTCAGTCTAACGAATTCCTCGATGCAGCGAATTTTTTAAAATCCCCTTGAACTTACCATAAGACCAATGCTAAATTATTACCTCTATATTAGGAAAATAATTCATTGATAAACTTGACGAGGCGAATTTTTGATCCTCTCAGAAATAAATAAAATACAAACGGAGGTGCCATGGAATTCAAAGACCGGAGTCGGATCCATCATATTACTATTATTACACTTCTGGGGGGTGAGCGGTGGACTCCGGGCTAACGACCGGCTGTGGTAGGTTTAGGACAGCTGTCTTTCCGCATGTGAGCGTTCCCCTTGCCACCCATTCACTCCTCCCTGCGAACCCATAGAACTTGAGATGCGGAAAATGCGGTATGAACTTAGAAAGTCACTCGCAGTCCGAAACATGGCTGTATTGGCCACGCCTCCTCCGTGGCTTTTTTAATCTCAGTTAACCCGGAACTCGGTTAGTCGGGGCTCGGATAACTGCAGCTCTACTGTATGTAGGTTGAAAAACTCAAAATGTTTTTATAGGTTAGAAATTATTCTCTGAAAGAAAACATTATTATTAGAGCAGAAAACCAGAGAAATTATGAAAATCTGAAAAACCCATACAAATAACGTGCAAAAAGCACAGGAAAGTGTAATTTTTTTACAAACCGTCTTTGTTTCTCTTTTCTACAATCTTTCCAGACGATCTATGTAACTATTCGAGGAGTGGGCAAACATAGGCATTGTATAATTTGAGGAAAAGATCGCCACTGATAAACAAGTAAATATATTATAAAGAATAAAAAACACGACTGCCATTATAGAAAGTGAAGTGATTATTTTTATTACAATTATTTTTTTATGAAATATTTGTGGTTTATGTATTTATCCATATATATATATTGTAACAAAAATCCAATTTTGCATGGCATATTATGCTTCAGGAACCTGTTCCACGCATTGCAACATGCTTCGCCCGTATTTCTCGTGTTTATTATATTACTCAGTTTGAGTTGTTTCATAATCATTGTTCCAAATCTACGAGCATTTCTTTAAAAAATCGCATACAAGCTAGGACATTTGACCTGTTAAATTAGAAATAGCCGTATTGCGCGGCCCAATAAAAAATGACCCTCCTGGTGTCCTTGCCGTGACAATAAAAAACAAGAGATTTAACTAAAAATCAAGTTCGAAAGAACATTTTAATAAATGTAATAAATATCACAAAAATATTACTATTTTATTGTAAACATGAGTTGTCATGAGTTTTTTTTTAATCTCTTAAAGTACAGGCCACTCCGGCCCTTCAAACCTGGTTACGGCCATGGAAGAGAACATTGGTTTCAAAATGGCGCAAGCAGTTTTACTGACTCGCGCTGGGCGACAGAGAACTCGCTTAAAGCCAAGTGATCCGCGAAGTTTTGTGCACTAGAAGTGCGGCGTTGTAAAGTTATGTGAACAAGGTCTCATTTTTTGGTAAGCGTTTAATTCTTTTGGGGTTTAAATCAGCTAATCGAGTTTGTAAAAGTAATGGTGGTTATTTTTTTCTTTTCGTCACAGCGGGGTTATAATAAATAAATACAAACGGAGCTGCCATGGAATTCACCGACCGGAGTCGGGCCCATCATAATACTATTTTTTTACACTTCTGGGGGGTGAGCAGTGGATTCCGGACTTACGAACCGGCTGTGGTAGGTTTAGGACAGCTGTCTTGCCACATGTGAGCGTTCACCTTACCACCCATTCACTCCCCCTTCGAAGCCATAGAATTTGAGATGCGCAAATCGCAGTCTTAGATATTTTTTCTAAGAAAGAGTGTCACCTTTTTATTTCCGAATGTAAAACAAACCTAACGAATCGGCCAACCGTGCCCGGATTTTTCTTGCCTGGATATCCAATTGAACTTGAAAACGTACCACATGTCGCATTAATCTGAAGAGGAGATAGACGGAAGGAAAAACAGCAAATAAAGGACCTTTGTTTTATAACTCATACATTTGTAGTTATATTTTAAATTTGTGAAGGTTTATTCTCCGTTTTGCCAAATTTAGTGCCAAACCAAATTCTTTCCCCGGCCCTGTGGTTATTTTTTTATTTTTCGGTCAACCTAACCTTTTTGGATAACGTAAAAATGATCCCCAATCACACGTTATAATATACATGTATATTTCCAGAATGTACTCAATCAGATCTTTCATTTGACAATAAACACGATATATTTATGTAAATTTATTGACATTTGGACATTTCGACAACTACTTACTTGATATTTGGACAGGTACCCTATGACACTCAGGATGATATAACGATTCTAACATTACCACACACTTATAAATCGGTTCAAGCGTTTAAAAGTTATGGTGGAATAAAGAAACGGAAATCATACATAGATGAACCCTGAACACATTACACGTGTAAACAGCCATTATCAAATATATGAGAGTGAATATACCAATTATAAGTGCCTCCTACTTGAGATCCCAGAAAATAGTTACACCGAGGTTGTTCTGGATCATGACACTGGGAATTTTCTTTGATTTCGTGCCCTCGGTGCAGTCTATCAGATCCAGTATGGGTACAATTGCAGTCTGCCTCCATGCGGCCACGTGAACCCTGGGAACGTGAATCATATCAAAATAAGGACAAAAATCACAGCTAAAAGACTGCATCGAAGGTAATAAGAGCGATGAAAAATAAATGAACACTCAAAGCACAAAGCCCTTATCAGGACTACATGACAAAGGGCATTGGCAAGCATGTCCGAATCGTACAGTTAAATAGGCATCAGTAAAGAACATGAAGGCATCAATAAAGCTAAGTGCGATTACCTATCTAAACTGGCCAGCCAACTCTCGGTAGATGTGCTAGCGATCCAAAAAACCCATGTAGCTCCGTTCAGTCTATCCCTCACATTCTGCAGGAGTCTAGGAGTGCCCCAAACGCGCTTTCAGCGGCAGCTACGCCGACATCCACCTAACGACCCCGCACAAAGCTGGATGAAGTCCCTAGATATAAAACTTCAAAATATGTACCTTTTAGTTTCTACAGTTTATTCAATTTGATCAGTTTTGTATTGTTGAATATTTTATTTTATTATCTTTTGTACTGCTCCAATTTTATTATGAATTTATTATGACTTTTGTTCAATTTATGATTATTAAACAATGTATATATCGCTCTGCACGCCATGCGATATAATAATAATAGATCCAGTATGTAGGATGATGCATTTGTCCATATGGAGCCTGAGCAACCATTCTTTTGTACATTGCACTATGCTATTGAAGTTGTCCTGATTGGAATGATAAAAGTATGAAAGGATTCGCAACAATAGTTAAGGAATAACCAAAAATCACACGAAGCTAATGCAGTATTATGTCTCCCCATCTTGACTCATTCCATAGTAGTTGTATCCGCCATCGTTTGATGCCATTGCCTTTGCGAAGAAACATAGCTGACATCTCACTTTTACTACGAATTTTAAATGGCTCGATTGATCGTCCTGAACTACTATCTCTAAAATATCTCTCCGCACTCCTAGCCGGGCACTTAGGAATAGGGAACTCCTTCTTGTACCTGGCTTTAACCCCTTGAGTATGATACGACCAAATCTGGTTCTGAAACAATTATCCGTTGAGTATGATACGACCAGATCTGGTTCCACGTTTTTTTCACTTCTTTGACGTTCTCATATTTATTCATAATTATCTAATTGTTTTACAAAATGATATTTCAATATTCTATATTCGAAATTTCAATGCAATCATTGTGCAGTTGTTCTTTTTATGATTGGTGTAGTAGTTTCGTAGTTATAGTACTTTAAGGTCGATGTCGCCGAAAATCCTGCAAAAGAGACAGATGCATCCATGAAAATACCCATTTACTCCAAGGGTTAAAACCAAATACAGGTGTAATTCTTATTTTATGAGGGTATGTGAAACTTTCAACACCCTGAATGCTGACATTGATATTGACCCCTTTTTCACGAATATAGATATTATAAGGAAGCAGGTTGTAGGGCGATTTTGTGATTACCAGGCTTAGCATTTTCTTCTTTTATTACAGTTGTCAACATGTTTTCTACTGTACAATTTAGTATCTTTTTGTTTAATATCTTATTTATGCTTAATATCAGTTCTAAATTCACGTTATTATTATTGTCATTATCGGTGGCAAGCTTCCTATTAGCTTCCTATAGAGGTGGAAAAGGCAATAAGCCATATTTTAAAGTAAAGGTCTGCATTATTATTATTGTCATACATTGCACTACACTTTATATTTTAATACTATTTATTTGTTTGTTCTACAGACTTCATATTACGACATTTTGTATTAATATTTATTTCCAATACCATGCTATATCAATATTTTAAATATAATTATAAGTTTAATTTGAATTCGCTTATCTATTTTATATTTTATCATATTTTGTATTTTAATATTATGTACAGTTCGACGCATGTAAAAAGAGCTCTGGGCGACAGTGGAGGGGATATGTCTGCGCTTGGGGTATAGTTGCGCACAAAAACACTATGGTATTGTTTAATTATGTAAAAAAATAAAATTGTTTTTTCGTAATTTTCGTAATCGAAATTTTCGTACTTCACCAATAATTTTACATCATCTAACATCATAACATACTAGCATCATATTTCTTTCCTTTCTATGCAAAACCATCGCGATACAAAGAAATTTTTGCGTGCTACTGTTCTTAAGAGCACCCCCTCCGTCGCGCCGCACCTCATACCGCCAATTTGGCCTAAATTCGGTTACTGCGTAGGTCGGCCGCCAGAGCTCTTTTTACGTGCGTCGTACTGTACACATGAATAAATCTTCGCCATACATAGAGTTTTCCTTGGTACAGGCTATGGCCTAGTTAGGCAGATTCTGCAACTAATAAAATTGTAAATTTATGTTTTTGAATTAATAAAATTATTATTATTATTATTATTGTTCATTGCAAAATTATTGGCTGTAAGTTATCCTTAAGACAATAAAATAAAATAAAATAGCGCTTTGCATGACATGGTGCTGTTTTTTTTTCTACAGAACATGGCTTGCCAGAAGACAGTCTACTCAGTGATAAACAGAAGCCATCTTTGCTGAGTAGTAAGCTGCTGGAGATCACGCTTAAAGATGAGAAATCCGGCGAAATCATCAAGAACAAGTTCCCACCTACTACCATGGTGCAGAGATTAACCGCTTTAGCACACAGGTTGGTAGACCGTCTTCTTCTGGTACCATATCCGCTACCGAACAATACAATGGTCTTAAAATATCCATATTCTAAATGTACAAGGTGTATAAATTATTACATTACATTTTCGTCGTGTCCAATTGACGGCTAAAGACCGCTCTTGGACGTGTCAAAATAATCGTGCTAGGTAGTAAGTCTCGTTACTAATCTTTACTGAACATACATAGGTAGTCAAGAATTAACTACTAGATTGTCAAACTATAAATATAAATAATCAAAATAGAAGCCTAATATTTGAAGTAGTTAGTAATTCGAAACGATTCATCGTAATATTCAAATTGTCAGTAAAATGTTAAATAATCAAATCAAATCTACGTTATGCATTTTAAACCAAAAGTACATGTATAAGACCATATAAAATAATCAGACAATAAGGCTCTACTTTTTTAAGTAATTCAAATGGGCACAACATTTGAAAAATCATGGCCCTCAAATTCGGCCAGATTATAGAAAGGGTGGCCTATCAGCATCTCCTTGATGTTTTTTTTAAATTTTATATCCTCCAGCTGTTTAAATTTTGTAGGGAGTAGATTATAAAATTTAATGCTAAGATACATTACAAACATGCTAAGATTATGCAACCCTACTTATGCAAAGACGTAGATGTCCTGGAAAAGGTGCAGTGAAGGTAAACCAAAACGCCAGTTTTTATTTAGTTACAAAAAAATATTTAGGAATTATTTTTATAGAACGATTTTGCGTCACTCCTAACTATGCAGTGCCTGTTCTAAGGAAAACGCCAATTTCATATGATATATTATATTGAAAATTTTAAAGTTTAGTGTTATGAAGATACAGTAGAGCGTCGATTATCCAAACTAATTGGGGACAAGGGTGTTCGGAAAACCGATTTATTCGGATAATCGAACTGTATAAAAAAACTGTATTAATAAAACCATATATGGACCTAATATATAATATGTATTATCTATGTAATCTGTTTTAACTTTTTTTTATTTATTACAATAGTGAGTAGTAATCCAATAAACAAAATAGATATGTGTGTATGTAATACATAAGTACATGAAGAGGAACGAATTAACGCTTAAAAAAGTCCTTAATTTTGGTCTGTCGAAGCAAGCCTTATGAGCAGCTAATTCCCGCACTTTTTTCAGTACAGATATCTGATACTGGTCGCTTTCATTTTGAGCTTCAAACCATCGCAAGACAGTAGCTAGACATGTAAATACTTCAGGTGTAGATATTTTTTCATCTTCATTTTCTGATTCACTAGTCGATGAGGTGCTGGCGGCGTCAGCATTATCAGTCCCGGGGTCTACAATATCGCTGTCCTGCTTGATTTGGTACCCTGGATCTGCATCATCAACCCTCATCCACTCTTGAACGTCTTCTTCATCACATTCATGGCAATCGAGTTCTGTTTTTAACGGAGAGTCTGCGGCCGCAGCAGTTCGGTTAAGCGGTCGTTCGGTTGACCGACGTTCGGATAATCGACGCTCTACTGTATTACAAAATTGTTATTGTTAATTAACCCCTCGCGTACCAGACGGCCCGAAACGTCCAGAATTGATATTTACCGTCGAACCCCAGACGGCCCGAAATGGCCAGGCGAGGCCGACCGCTAATTATGGATTATTTAATCTTACTGTCTCGCACCAACCACTTAGCCAGTAGTATGTGCGAGGAGCGGAGAAACTTCTCTACCGTTTGGTAGCCAGATAAGTATTTTTCGTCACGTTGACTAGCCACTACAAATTTTTGAAGATCCATAGTGCCGCGATCGCTCGGCCGGTAAACAAGACGTTCGAGACGTAAAGAGAAAAAACGTTCGTTTGGGGAATAAGTAAAACGGGAATAAGTAAAACGAAGTCATTTTAATGCAGCATATTATAATTATTATAAAACTTTTCACAATCTCCGGAAATAGTGATTTATGGACTAAAAAAACATTTTTTTTATCGCCAGTGGCTAATTTTTATCGTTAGTACAACTTTGACTAATAATTATGAATAATCTTTATTGCTTTACATAACGACGTTACAAATATCTAATAGCAAATTTCAATAGGAACATAAAACAGGTCTTTTTTAGACGATCGGTGTGACAGTTTCGGAGTAATCGTTTTTTTTCTGAAACGCCATCTTTTTTTTGAGACTCGCGAATTTCTTACGGGCCGTAAGGCACACATTAAAATTCAAACCGCGGGCCGCGAGGGGTTAAAACAATTTAATAAATAGGTTGTGTCACCCCACGACTTTCCTGTCAAGTAGCCAGGAACTTAATTCATCTGAATATTAATATCATAAATCCTACCACAACCCCCAACCTAGCGCCATCCTTTAACTTTTCCGACTTTTCTGATGTCATAGTGAAACTTGGAAGGGGAATAAATGAATGCGTATACAAAATTTTGAGTGTCTGCTGTTGACCGTTGAGGAGTTCCCTCGTCGGGAGCCAACCCTGGGTGGACGGATTTCACCCACAATCTTGTCAGCTCGTGCCATGACCGTACAGCTAGTAAACAACCTTTTCCTCATGACCTCCTAGTCTATAATTAGTAAGTGTGACAGTGGCAGTAAATATATAAAAGCATTTCACTACTATTTACTATTATTCTAATACTATTCTCCGAAGCGTTACCGAAAAGAAGGACTCAGGTGTTGTACCAAAAATCATTTCTATGCATTTTGCAAATTATTACTATGGGTTTTTCAGTTTTCGTGATTATTCCATTGGTTTATTCCGTTCTGTCAAAGATAATGTTTCTTTCAAAGCGAAATTCCTAACCTAAAAGTACCTTGGACAGTTGGCTGTTATAAAATTTTTCCAAAACAGCTGTGAGCGTGTTGCAATGCTATTTTTTTTTATATTTCTTTGATAGATATGTCGTTTGCGCTTGACACTTGTCAGTGCTGAAAATGTTTATACTTTTCAGTGTTGAAAATCCCCGTTCGCACAGATGCGAGGTTGAAAATGGTCAAAGAGTTATTAGTGCTGTGTATTCCAAAGAAATATATATCCAGAACTTATTTAAATGCAGCTCTTTGTATTTTAATTGCAAAGTGCGTTAATTTTTAAACACATAACTTTTATTCACTCTGTTTTGCAGAACGTCCTTAAAAGGATTAGATTTAAATTTTGGACTGTTGAGTTTTTGCTGTGACCTCAAAGATTTGTGTTGTCGTTGAATTTGTCTATATTTTTCTAGCCCAGGTATTTTGTAATTATTTATGAGCATTTTATGTCTTAATCGCAGTCCAAGAATTCCAAGCAATCTTCATAATTCCTATTGTTTATTCTTATTTTTTTATTTCCAAGCAGTTTATAGGAATTCCTACTTTTGGTTATGTCAAAACTAACAAAAATTACAATATAATATTTAAATATATACCTATGAAGGATAAGGTATGAACGTCGATATTACAAGGTATGAACTTTGAACATCCAAGCGTAGATTTTCTAGGTTATATAGAGGAACTAAAATTTTCCAATATTTTCTATCGAAATTTTTACATAATTTCGTAGAATTTTCATATGGACTAATATGAACTAATAATGACACATGTACTAATAATGAAACAAATTATTGTATAATTTCGCACTTTATTTCATATTGTATTCTTCAAGCCCACTGGCATTATGGTTGCCCTTCGCTGCACCTTTTCCCTCTTTGAATAAGTAGGGGTTTTAGAGCTGATAGCCATACTAAAGACACTATACAGATAGTAGCTTCTCTTGGAACAAAATTGAAATTTAAGCGAGCAACTAAGGGCTCGCAAATGACCGCTACTCCACCGATGCAGACATTCAAACGTTGGAGAAATTTTCCAACCTCCACCCGCGCGTACCGCCAACCAAAGGTTTACACCGATACATATCACTCTGCTCACTTCCCACGTACCCTATCCCCGCATCGCCCTGCCGCTTATTTTATGTCCAATAACTAATTATTATACTCCAAAGTTTCACATTTCATAGAAAAACTATAGAAAATCACACTCAAAATATGGTAATACTCCCATACTAATTACAAAAACAAATTCCAATAAGCGGGTCGTATTATGAAACAACTTGTAATGAGCAAAATACGGCTAATTCTGTGATTATTTGCGATGAAATTAAATAATAACTTTTATCAGCGAATTAAACCAATATTACGTCATATTTCGCGATATTTCATAAAAATTACGAAAAAAAACTGTTCGAACTCTGTATACTGTTCTCAAGAATAGGTTCGCATATGCCTTGTAGATCTTTATAAACACCTCTATTGACAGATGCTGGAAAGCTTTCCTTATCAGATAGAGAGTAACGTTGGCTCTTTTAGCGATAGCAACTATGGGTTTTTCCCATTTAAGATCATAACTATTTCTCATACAAACATCTTTTTTTTGCTTAACAGTTTTTAATTGCGCAAGATTACACCATGTCCCCGATTTAAAAGCAGAAACTGAAACAGTAGACTCTCATACCCATATACATCCCATACTTAGATTTTTATAAACACCTCTATTGACAGATGTTGGAAAGGCTTCCTTATCAGATAGAGAGTAGAGTTGGCTCTTTAAGCGATTACAACTATGCGTTTTTCCTATTTGAGATCATCGTGTCAGGAAATGAGTCTGCATTTTTGTGAACCATAAAAGATTTGGTATTGTATTGCAGTGATTCACTTTGTATGTTTTTCCAGGTCATTCAAACCGAAGAACAAGCCCAGATGCGGATTCCCATCGCTCTACTGCCTGGACCCCTCGAGGAACAACACGGAGATTCACCTGGACAACTTGCTGAAAGACCTGAACTTCTATTCGGTGGCTAATGGCGACGTCGTCCTCGTGAGATGGCCGTAGTGCTTCACATTTTCAATCACAAAGTTAAACTTCTCAAATTATATTTATCCACTCGATTGTGTGAAATTCCATTTCGATGACTAATTTTGTTAATAAAAGTATATTGGTTAATTGATTTTGTTTTATTTCCTTATTACCTCGAGCGCTGACCATTGAATTGTAGTTTCTCTTAGAGAACGCGAAGAAGATTACATCACAACAAAAATATAGCGTTTCAGGAAAACGACGATTACTCCGAAACTACTATATGGATCGTATGAAGAAGACCTGTTTTATGTTCCTCTTGAAATTTGCTATTAGATACGTGTAACGTCGTTTTGTAAAGCAATAAGCATTATTCAGAATTATCTGTCAAAGTTGTGGTACAGAAAAAAACTGCCTTGTCCAACATTTCTATGTTTTTTCTGGAAATAAATCAGCCCTGTACAAGAAATTTTGAATACTTTTATAATAATTATAATATGCTTCATTCAACCTATGACTTCGTTTTACTTATACCCATACAAAAATAAAAAAATATTCGGTGTTGAAAATCAACATGAATATTGAAGTTTTTGGTTTGGTTTGGTTCAATCATAGACTAAAAAATGGCGAGTGTGAAAAATAATGAACCAACTAGTTAACGACAGAGAATCTTCTCCTCTTTTCGCACATACCACAGGCCGTATGATTTATGTGAGGTATCAAGGGTAAATAATTGGAAAACATCGGCGCCGATCTCGGCTGGGACAGATGTCCCCTTTGCCGCTCTACGGTAATTTCAATTGTGGGACAATTGTCCCGTTTGCCGCTCAAGGGGTTATTTGTATTTATTTTATACCAAAATATAATTATTACACAACTGCCCAACAAAAAGGAGAGTAATGGGTTCAGGGTTCATCTATGGGTGTTTTCCGTTTCTTTATTTCACTATTACTTCTAAACGCTTGAACCGGTTTAGAAGTGTGTGGTAGTGTTAGAATCATCATGTCATCTTGAGTGTCATAGGATACCTTAACTGTCCAAATATCAAGTAAGTAGTTGTCTAAATGTCCAAACGCTCAAATGTCAATATTATTAACATAAATATATGTGTTTAGTGTCAAATAAAAGGTCTGATTGAGTACATTCCAGAAAATAAAATGTATCCATATGGATAAGTACATAAACCATAAATATTTCATTAAAAAACCATAATAAAAATAATATACAATAGTTCACTTTCTGTAACAGCAGTGGAGTTTGTTTATATTTATTTTTTACCAAAATATAATTAACATATAGACAATTCCAAATCGTAAATTATGACTGTATTATAAACATATTCAATTACTTTCCCCGCTCAATAACCGACCAGAAGGGAAAGTTTAGTAACGACCAATGTATATTTTTTTGATATGAATACGGGAATATCTAATTTGACCCTTCCCCGAGACGATTAGGACCATTTCCAATTCAAAATTCGAACGTTTAATGGCGAATTTTACAGCGATGCGCATTTTTAATTCGGTTTTTATTTCAATGAGATGAAGTCCTTGCTACTTGCCGGGAAAGTCATGCATGGGTGGCACAATAGATTTTTTGAAATCTAACCTTTGTTCTTATTACTAGGTACTACTTTTTTAGAACTTTTATACTACATACTATATATTTACCAAATTCCTTAATTGCTAAGAAATCCCATTACGGTACATTACCGCCATTACAGCTGTGCTGAGTTCACTCTAAATATTCAACTCTAGCTCAGTCAAACATATTGCATTTAGGATACGAAGCTTCCGCACCGTGAAGCAGTGTTGTACAATGTTAGTTCTAGCTCGCGGTATTGCGAATACGTGAGTCTCGGCTCGGCAGTAACTGGTAGGTACAAACAAACCGATTCTTAGTATACTTAGATAATCCGATTGTCCTTAGATAATCTGATTATCAACGAACCCCATTGTGTTATGTGAACCCAACGATATTAGCCAATTTTTATGTCAACTTGGCCTGTCAAACTCCCATCCGGTAGCATACTCGTAGAGGGACTTAACCTGTTATGGCCGCCCGCGTTGACTTCTAATCTGCTCCGAATTAGGGAGTTCACTAGTAGACACATGATAAATGTGTTGTTGAACTGTCTCATTCATTCATGAAAACAAAACCAGCAATTTGTATGAATAAGCAATTTGGGTGTAAATGTGCTTCTGTATGTGAGCCATGAATCATGATCACTCCTAGGTCTATCCATTGTTTGATTCTCTGGCGATAGTGCCTTGCCGTCGAGCTTTCTTATTTTATCCTGTGTTATTTTTGCAGGATGAGGCCTGTATCGTGTTGAAGGATCCTTTCTGTGTTATTGATCAAAATAGATCGTATTTTTGAGCTCTTATTTTTTTTGCTCGACTTTGTCCCACTACACTGTTGCTTTTTCACTACACTACACTTTCCTACCACAAACAAACGAGGACCTTGTTTATTGTCAGCGATGGTCGAGGGGTCGTAGCAGGTACTTCTCCGGAAGAATTATTATTATTATATTATACACTAGCAGCTGAAGGCTGGGACGTGTATATCACATGCACTTGTTTTTAAACTTGTGACAGTTTTGCACTAAGAAAAATGTCCATTTTGTTTTTAAAGCTATTGACAGAGATAGCACTGATCACTTCCTCTGGCAACGCATTCCAAGCATCCACTACACGATTTGTCAAAAAATATTTCCTAGGGTTCGATGCTGCAATTGTCTTAAGCTGGGCATTGACGGTCAGTTTTTCGCGTCAGTTGAACTGTCGTGCATCCAAAATTTGATCTTGAATGTCGAATCGTCACTCCAGAGTTTTAACTGACGACGCGCCACGAATATTTTCCGTGGCTACCATAATCCAACTGGCGCGTCGCGCCAAACTGACCGTGAATTGCGTGAATGCGCAATCGGCAATCCAACGCGTCAGTTCGGCTCGCGGACCGCGGTGCACAGACTTATTAGGGACTAGTCCGCGGTGACAGCGCGTGCTGCATTTTTGTTTTTGTCATGGCGGTGTCCTAGTCCCTAATAAGTCTGTGGCGGTGTCGGACTTGTCATAATGATAGATTTCATCAAAAAATATAGAAATTCAGAATGTTTATGGAAAATAATCGACAAAAATTAAAAAATAAACAGTATTGACAAAAAGCTGTAGAAGATTTTATTTAGATAAAATATTCCAATTTTATTTAGATATTATTTATAAAATTGAATTAGATATTATAGAAGTCAGATTTCATTCCCGATGCTAAGAAACGAAGAGTGGCAGTGAATCTCTCATGAGGGTTTATAGCTTGTCTCATATTAGTATCTTGTTTAACAATGTGTCGCGTTTTGATAAATCGTGTAAAGAATTAGATATATTTTATGATTCCATTAATTTAATAAAAGACTCGATCATACCTAGCCTATCTCCTACTTCTTAAGATTTCACTAACTGCCATCCTAATGTACTGTATTATATGATTATTATATTATAACAGACTATTGTATTATATCATATTATGTAAAATAAATATTACTATCCCATTACTCATACTTCTATTTTGCTCTATCCAAATAACCTTATTAACAACTTATTTAATTATTAAATTTCTTACCCTTATATTATTATTAGCTTTATTATATTTTTTTCTACTATCAAAGCGTTCATGTTATTTCTGTTAATTTGTAATTCAAGCATTGAAAACTGTTCATAGGATAGTAAATTTGTTTGGTTTGTATATGTATTTAAAATACTAGTATTATATATTTACTATCTGTAAGTTTGCTATAAAATAAAATAAAACAAACAGTAGCCGTAGTAACAAGGAATGTTTCTTTTTCGGAATCGGAATCCATTTTTATTCGTGGATGTCCGCAAAGAAACACGTCCTTCATGCGGCCGGGCCGGTCGAAAACTGAAGAGCCAGAGTGACGCCAGTCAATGGGCAAATCTAGTTGGCATAAAACCATTTTGAGTGACGCCACAGTTTTACGTCTAGAATGACGCGAAAAACTGACCGTCAATGCCCAGCTTTACTTAGCTTCAATGAGTGTCCACTGTGTCCTATGTAGCTTCAACGAATGCCATTGTTTTTTCGGACAGGATTATTGTATAGTACCCACTTCCCACTTTCAGTTACAATTAGCTGCATAAACAAATCGGCATCTAAAAAGAAAAAAAACGCATAGGCACACCATAGATTGAGCACCATTTGCATTAATTCATAAGGAACCCAAATTCCTTGCCTGTACAATTTTACTATGCGACGAAGATGACCCTGAACTGTAGACCATGGAGAGCCAATCTTCAATGATAATTCTACAATCGTTTGACGAGGATCTGAATCCACCCTTGCCTTCAGGATATCATCATGTAATTTTTGGGGTCGTCCTATTCAAGTGACATTTTTGAGATTCCTATTTTCATTTTGAAAATTTTTAAACCACCGATGACACTTGTTTAGTTTCAGAATGTTCCCGTAAGCATCGGTTATTTTTTCTCTCCTTTATTTGGCTTCATTCCTTGATCGAACAAAAAAACTCATTTTTGTTTTAAAAAAATGTTTTTTATTTTATATGTATTTTATCTGAATAATAAATAAAATAAAAAATAAAATATAAACGGAGCTGCCGTGGAATTCACCGTCCGGAGTCGGGCCCATCATAATACTATTTTTTACACTTCTGGGGGATGATCAGTGGATTCCGGACTAACGACCGGCTGTGGTAGGTTTAGGACAGCTGTCTTGCCACATGTGAGCGTTACCTTACCACACATTCACTCCACCTTCGAAGCCATAGAATTTGAGATGTGCAATTTGCGGTTTTAGATAATTTTTCTAGGAAAGAGTTGATTATTTTTTTGGAAAGACCAAGATCTTTAAAGAGGTAAAATAGAGATTTAGCTGGCAGGCCAAGAGCGCCAAGTTCCACCGCGAGAAGGTAAACAGTGAAGCCGTTCCGGGTTACGGCATTTGCGAGATCATGATATTTATTTAATTTGTACTCGTGGTCTTTTGGGATATTTGATTCCCATGGAACAGTTAAGTCTACAATAAGGGCCACCTTCCGAGATAGAGAGTAAAGAGTTATATCTGGACGGAGGGCTGTGCATCCGAGACTTTCAGGGAATTTATACTGCTTAGAGACCGAATCGACCTCCAGAATCCAATCTGAAGCTTTCTCAATTATTGAGAAAGGTTTTATAGTTAAATGTTTTTTGCCTTTAGAGCCAACCCGCACAAACTGTATTGGGGGTTCGGAGGATACTGTCAAACCCTTGTTGGCACGAGCCACTGAGAGGCTAATTACCTCGCGAATAACAGCATTTACAATCATAGCTTTAACGTAATAACAAAACTTAAGTGTCTTGACACAAACTAGCTGTGTATGGACTTATCTAAGAAATTTTGATTACTTTTCGGTCCCCCTAATAATACAGTAAAACTCCAATTATCCGAATCAATTGGGACCGGACCCCATTCCGATAATCGAAAATTCGGATAATGGAGAATTTTACTGGGTCTGCAAATTCGCTTGAAACTTCGTCACATTAGAGCTTATATGTATAGAAATACATTCGTTTTTGTTTCATTCAAAAAGACCAAGTAGTTTTTGTTTTGCACATATTTAAAACTCCCGTAAATTTTGAATCCAGCGGCCGGCTATTGTGTGACGTCATTTTCCAACACTCCGCTCGCTCTCGCTAGAGTAGGTACTGCCGGCTGTTAACGGTTGTAGTATGTATTTTGCTCTGGACTAACGAACTCTACTCGTCAGTGGATTGCATTTTATTTTGTTTCGTCCGTGCATTATACTGCTACCTTCATAGTGTGTATTCAATTAAATAAGTGCAGTACAGTGGACGAAGGATTTGTAAAATGGCAATCGGATAATCTACCCAAAATACATGGATTTATGGTTGCCCATTTATTTTAAATTATGATAAATTGACAAAATAACTTTGTATACTTGCTGATGTGACAAGTATTATTATTACGACCCTGAAACCACTCACTGGCAATGGCACGTAAAATATTAATATGTTTAGGAGTATAGTTATAACGCCTCAGTCTAGCATAAGCTCATTCGGCGTAACCGATAATCTTGTATTTTTAAGTACCTATCCTGTTTTGGAGCAAGTTATTAGGATGTTAAATAAAAAAAACTACTAAAGTATTGTTTGTTTATCTTATCTTTAGTGAAGGAATGGGATTAGAGGACACAATACAATAAAAACAGTTCATTTTGTATCAAACACCAGTTATTCTAAATTAAACAGATCTCTTCATAGCTTTAATCCATTTTTTTCGTATTTTGACATACATTGGAACAAGAAAAAACCACTTTTTCGATGCATTGGTGGTTGTGTTTTTACATTTTGGCACAAAACACAATTTTTTACTATTTGGATTACACATTTCAAAAGATATGTCGCGAGGGTTTCCGTCGTAAAAATGAAACTCGCGATCGTTATTCAAATTGCAGTATGTTGTTTAATTCCAAAGTCGTGTACAAAGTGAATTTGGTTACGCTTAAATCCTATCGCCTACCTATATATACCTACTAGTCGCCGGGCGGCGATCGCCCCGTCTCCCTCTTGTCTCCGCTGTCTCCTTCACTCGGGCCGACCGCCCGATATACACACCGGCGGGGGGCATCGCTCTCCAGTCGCCCTACGTTGGCCCCCGCGAGCTGACGTCCGCGGGCGGCGCTTGAGCTGCAATTGTGTCGTGTTTCGCACATTAGTTTTCGCACGTTTAATCGCTTCCGGACGCCACCGGCGATCCCTCCCCCGACCTACTTTCATTAAGTAGCCACCGGAAGTAAGGCTCCCGACCGGAAAGTCGCCGGAAGCGATCGTGTTAGCGCGTTTAGTTTTTCGGTTTTGAGTTTATACTGTGTCGCGGCACCCTCAGTTGAAACCTTCCCCTTCACCGCCAGTCTTCGGATTGCCGTGGCACAATATGAAAAGCTCTCTGCTGAGAAGTCGCTGCGATGTGGTTTTTCGTTGTTTGTTTTATTGGTGGCGTTTTGCGTGCGAAACATGGCGGATAGATTCGCGACGGTTTGTACTTTCTCTCTCATTTATTTCGATGTTTGCTTGTAGCTTCTCGTTTACGGCTTGTTTGTGATGATGAAAATAAACGCCTCGTTGGAGGCACTTAAGACGTGTTTTGATTATTGGGCGTTCGGGGTAGGTAATCCCAGTGATGGCATTGAACATCGCCATCTCCTTAATTCCGGTGTCGCCATTGCACCTCGGCGACACCACCTTCCTGCCGCCTTCGGGTGGAGTGTTCTTCCGGTCCTTTCCTGTTATAACATTTTGAGTAGGAGGGTTCTGTGTGTATTGTTGCTCCGCGACAGATATTAGCGTAATCTTCTAACTAACGCAACCAAGTAAACCGTGAGCTAGCACGCGACGGACTGAGCCAGTGTTAAACTATGACGTCACACGCAGCGGATGCCGGCGAAGGAAACTAGAGTTGTGCTCCATATTTAAAATTCCTCGGAAACTATTTGATGCACCGAAATAATTTTTTCACACGATTTTTTTATATTCAAAAGAGAATACGGAGAGCTAAAAATAAAAATGAGTGAACGTTCTCCATTGGATTTATTCCGAAAGTCTATTTTAATTAAAAGTCTATTTTAATTAAAAGAAGAGACTATTTAATATCAACATTTATTATCAATATTAATTAAATGTAAAGTGCTGTACATTAGTACATCATCCCTAAGGACAATAGTGAGCGTAGACAGAATCATTATTTTGCGAATCGCAGTACGTTTCCGTCCTAATTGTTTTCCGTTTTAATTTCGGATAATCAGCGATTCGGATAGTCGTAGTTCGGATAATTGGAGTTCTACTGTAATATGGCGCTAGTAATTCGCTTTGGCTGAAGCGATGAAAAATCACATCCGCCACAAATAAATTTCTATGAACAGTGTCTTAAGTGCTTCTTAACACTTCCTTTCTCTGTAAAACCACGACCGCATTCATCGCAAGAAAATCTCTTCAGCTTTTTATGAACTGTGTTCAAATGCCTGTTTAAATGTCCTCGATGTGAAAATGCACGACCGCATTCGACGCAAAGAAATTTCTTTAACTTTCTGTGAACTGAGGCCTTGTGCCTCTTTAAACCCCCTTGTTGTGTAAAAGCGTGGCCACATTCATCGCAAACAAATTTCTTCAGGTTCTGATGAACAGTGTCTAAGTGTGTCTTTAAGCTTCCTTTATATATAAAAGCGCGGTCGCATTCCTCGCATGAAAACATCATCAGATGTCTGTGAACTGTGTCAAAATGTGCATTTAAATTGCGTTGATCTGAAAATGCACGATCACATTCACTACAAGCAAAATCCTTCCATTTCCTGTGAACTGAGTCCATGTGCCTCTTTAAAACCCATTTGCGAGGAAATGCATGACCACATTCGACGCATACAAATTCCCTCAATTTCTGATGAACAGTTTCCGAGTGCTTTTTTAAACTTCCTTTCTCAGCAAAAGTGCGATCGCATTCCGGACATGAAAATTTCTTCAATTTTCTGTGAACTGAGTCCATGTGCCTCTTTAAACCCCCTTGATACGTAAACGCACGATCGCATTTGCCACACATAAATGTATTTAATTTTACGTGAAAGGCGAAAATGTGAGACTTTAAATTACGCTTCAGAGAAAACGCCCTGTCACACTCGGAACAAACAAACGCTTCAACCCCTCTAACACAAGGTCCACCATCACCGATATTACTGCTTCCATGTGGTCCACCTTCGATTGGTTCTGGCTTGATGAATTGAGTCTCTCCTTCGAAGATTTCGACCACATTCCCTCTTTCATCTGCTATTAGGTCGCTCAAAGGAATATTCGAATCTGAATCATCAGGATCGACGACCTCCGATTTAATGGCGACGATTTCTGCAGTCTTCACTGTCACAATTTGCTCACTCATATTCGTATGTGTAAAATGGGTATTTACCGAGAAAATATGTTAGACTATAATTTCATAAGGTAAAACGATTGCAAGTGTTCTAAAGACGGGGGGCGCCAGTTTTGCATGCGGCAATTTTGCACAAATGTCACTTTTGACAGGTCCAAATTTGTTGAGGGCAGATTTGCAGGAGGCAACCTTGCAGGAAGGGGGGGCGCCAGTTTTGCATGCGGCAGTCTTGCACAAATGTCACTTTTGACAGTTCCAAATCTGTTGAGGGCAGATTTGCAGGAGGCAACCTTGCAGGCGGCAACCTTGCAGGCGGCAACCTTGCAGGCGGCATTTTTGCAGACGGCATTCTTGCAGAAAGCAAACTTGCATACAAACCCGAAGTTAGCAACGTTTGAGAATGGCGCATTAGGACATGATTACATGAATAAAATAATTTTATATTATTTTACAAACCAAAAATAAAGCAGTAAAGCGGTCATATGTTATTAATTTTAAATTTAGAAAAAGAAGTAGCAAATTATCATGTCAGGGTAAATTAAAGTGGTGAATATTTTTACCTCTTCACATTTAATTACCGGCATCCTTGTAGTGGATGATTCAGTACATCAAACGGGTTAAAAAAATGTTTTGTTTTTCTGTTAGGTTAGGTTAGGTTAGGTTTTTCTTTCCCTAAAATCGAAGTGATATTAATTACCGGCATCCTTGTAGTGGATGATTCAGTACATCAAACTAAACATTAAAAAAAATGTTTTAAGTTTTTCTGTTAGGTTAGGTTAGGTTTTTCTTTCCCTAAAATCGAAAGTTGATTGCTGAGATCCGCGATGGAGAGGACACTCAAAGAAGTGGACTGGTTTCCGTACCCTGACATATGAAAACGCGGCGTTTGTCGATTTCTACTCTGGTAACACTAAATTTTAAATACGATGTTTTGCTTCTAACTTCATTTTCTGCAAAAATGCCGTCTGCAAAAATGCCGACCCTCGAAACGTCAGTTTGACATTTGCAAAACTGCCTTCTGCAAGATTGCCTTCTGCAAAACTGCCGCCTGCAAGAATGCCGTCTGCAAGATTGCCGTCTGCAAATCTGCCTTCTGCAAGTTTGATGGGACCCGCAGGAAGCAACCTTGCAGGCGGCAACCTTCAGTACAGTTTTTAAGTTTTTCTGTTAGGTTAGGTTAGGTTAGGTTAGGTTTTTCTTTCCCTAAAATCGAAGTGACATTAATTACCGGCATCCTTGTAGTGGATGACTTTTATACATCAAGCTAAACATTAAAAAAAAATGTTTTAAGTTTTTCTGTTAGGTTAGGTTAGGTCATTTTGACATTTGCAAAACTGCCTTCTGCAAGATTGCCTTCTGCAAAACTGCCGCCTGCAAGAATGCCGTCTGCAAGATTGCCGTCTGCAAATTTGCCTTCTGCAAGTTTGATGGGACCCCTAAAGACGAGCTATTGAAATAAAACGATCTAACAGAAAGCTGTCACTTTTCATTGTTGCCATTTCGTAAAACTTTAATTAAGTATTGGCTTTACCGCGAATAGAGGGATAAGGTGAAAATAATTCATCCAAGAAATTTCTCAAGCTTTTGGTTGGGTATAATCTATACTAATATTATAAAGAGGTTAAGTTTGTGACGTTGCAGAAAGTAACCTCTCGATCTACTGAACCGATTTTGAAAACTCTTTTTTCAATAGAAATCCACGTTATTTGTGTCATAGGCTATATATTAATCCGAAAAATGAAAAGACTTTTTCGTGGTAGTCGGATTTGCAAAGTAAGTCAGAGAATAAGCGGTCGAACGAAAACGTTTCTAACTAACGCTGCCTTAACGATGAGAGATATATGATTAAGTTGTAGAGAAAAGTTATAGAGCTTGATAATGCCTACAAAAAAGTCAGCCACAGTATATGTATGTCTAACTTTTATATTTAAGTCACAAAAAGTAGTATTTTATATTTAAAAAATAATTTAAATCGTTAGGTCATGTTTATTGGTCATATTATCAACAATTATGCATTCTTATCAAAATAAGTAAATTTATCGTGTCAAACGTTTAAAACAAAAGACTTTTCCCTTTTACTGCATAAATGGTTAAAGAGTAAGACACTCACAAGAAGACACTCACAAATAACGGTATTATAGTCAAATTGGCATGCCAATACATACATACATATGCAGTAAAAATATAACCCTTCTTTTGGCAGTCAGGAAATAAATCATAGAACTTAGTACTAACCGAACCACAATTATAATTTCATCACAGGTAAAAAGTTTTACCGCTTAACGAAGTGGGCACGGGTCAGCTAGTCGTAGATAATATTGGGCCCTTACCTATGCAATTGCTGCTTTTTCACACTGGCCACTTTGAACTTGGATAACTTGGGTCTGAGTTGCAATTTCAAATTCCAATAAATTGTAAATCAAGGTTATGTTATTCTTTTTTTAATATTCAGCTGTTTATTTGTCTTTCTGTCGTTCGTTTTTGCTGAAATATTTTCGTTTGTGTTGCCATGGCAAAGTTATAAATTTGCATTATTTTCAAATATAAGATCTTGTGCCGGTGTTTCATATTACAATTTCTTACAGTCTTACTATGCAGCTACCATACATGTGTACCTACTGTTAAGAACATCAAACAATGATAGAGAAGCTCGTGATTAAATAACCGAGCCTGGTTAATTGCTCATGACTCTGCACGATAACGTATAACCACAGATTTCACTGCAAACAGTCGCAAAGCTGCAGGAGTTGCGACTGGAGACTCTTTGGTCACCCACCGTACTTGACAGACCTTTTTTTTATTTTTCTTTGTCTTTATGAGCCTTGTAACACTGCGACCATTGCTGATCTATTGTGTTCGCCACCTACTATAGTTCTACGCTAAGCCTCGTGTCATTTAAGAACCGCAGCAGGCTTTTGGCCCCAGATTGTTTTACCTCCTCAGGTTGGAGGTAATGACCACCCAAGTGGGTGTATCTTTTACGCATCAGCGGGCCACACTCGCACATGAGGTGGTGCTAGGGAGTTTCCTCTGCTCCTTGGCAGAACCTGTACATTTTTGTGTCTCTGAGCTTGAGGATGAACATGTGTTTGTTCAGGCCACAATGCCCCGTGAGCGTCCTCACCAGTATGCGTAGATTGTTCCTATTTAGCGATAAGGCCTCACGGGCCGTCTTACGGTCGTAAGCCTTAATTAGCGCTTTGGAATGATTCAACCCTAGCGTGTTGTTCCAGTGGTCGACAGATTGTTCTAAACACATTTGTTTGCCAGACCTTGCTTCAATACTGTTTTTTTTTTAGAATTTAGGTAACTTTTTACAAGGGAAAAAATAAATTTTGAGTAGGAGAAAAACGCATTCAAAGCATTCTTTGGTTCCTGTTGACGAGAGTTTTATAGCAGAGGAATTAAGCAACTCCCATTAAAATGACAAATCTGCATAGGTCAATATTTCTATTAATTAAATATATATATATATATATATATATATATATATATATATATATATATAGTTATATTTGATAAGGTTTGTAAAGCAATCCGTTTATATATATATATATATATATATATATATATATATATATATATATATATATATATATATATATATATATATATATATATATATATATATATATATATATATATATATATATATATATATATATATATATATATATATATATATATATATATATATATATATATATATATATATATATATATATATATATATATATATATATATATATATATATATATATATATATATATATATATATATATATATATATATATATATATATATATATATATATATATATATATATATATATATATATATATATATATATATATATATATATATATATATATATATATATATATATATATATATATATATATATATATATATATATATATATATATATATATATATATATATATATATATATATATATATATATATATATATATATATATATATATATATATATATATATATATATATATATATATATATTTCATGCAAAGTTTTTGGCCTCAAATTTCCTTTATAGACACAAGCGTAATGTAAGTAAAGACCCAATAATTGGACTGACAAACTTAATCTTGAAATCTTAAAACCTTATATTAAAACCTAATTATGGTCCCATTGTAAGCTTTAGTTAGGTAGTTAGGTTACTTCCTGAAGAATTAAACTTCAGATTCCCGCCAAATGCAACCGCGCCCACGCCGCCCAGTAGCCCGATGGCCATTTTATGGTCCTGGGACATTTGGTAACGCAAAAGGCAAGTATTTTTTTGTGATAAAATGGCATCACCTTCAGCGCTTTTCCATTTAATAAAAAAGAAGTTTGTAAAACTATGAATACTAAAAGGGTGGAAAAATATCTGCCAAAAATATGCCTTCGTGCCATATAAGAAAGTAACTTTCTTGCGAGGAGAGGTCGCTTGGGCGGTCCTCTTCTCACGGAGCGGTGTATACCGAAACTGTCGCGGACCCGGGCATCCTTTGCCCGGCTGTTCACCCAGGATCGGGTAGCCGACGGTCGTTTCAAGAGCAGTCGTCGTAAGGTCCGCAACCACCCCCGCTCTATAGGAAACAGTACTGCTTCCCTCGACTGTTAGTCAGAGTGCGCAATAGATTGGCTTATGCCGCACGGTGCGCAGACCGTCCAGGAGCGCCAGAAGGTTAATTCCGAGGGGAAACTAACCATAAGGTCAGAGTCATATCGAGTCATATCGAGGCCAAAACAAAGAGGGCCTGCCTAACTTTTTGGCAGTGTCGGAGACTAATGGGGAAAAAATGGGGTCTCAACCCAAAAATCACACTCTGGCTGTACACATCAGTCATCAGGCCCTCGCTGACTTATGGATCAGTTGTATGGTGGCCCAGAACACAACTGACCACAGTAAAAGCAAGACTCCAGAGCCTACAACGCTTAGCGTGTGTAGCAGCCACTGGATGTATGAGAACCACACCATCGGCCGCACTAGAGTACCTCCTAAACATGAGACCTCTGGATCTTGTCATCCAAGAGGAGGCTAGGGCAGCCGCTCTAAGACTAAGAGCAAATGGACTGTGGAAACAAAACACAGAAACACCACACTCAAAAATTCTGAAACGGGCTTTAGAAGAAATTCCTCTTCTGGACGCACCCATGGACAGAATAATATGCCATCATGTCTTTGATCGTAGATACAATATCCAACTCATTGCAGAACCAGCAGATCACTCTGGTACAAATGAAGTAAGGATATACACAGACGGCTCCAAAACCACTCAAGGTACAGGAGCCGGCGTCTTCTCAAATGATCTAAACATCAAAATATCAACTACCCTAGGCAACTTAAATACGATCTTCCAAGCAGAATGCATTGGCATCACCAGAGCAGCACAGGCAGTCGCAGCCAAAGATGTCGGAGACGTAAGTTTGAAATTTGTCTCCGACAGTGCCTCCGTGCTACAAGCGCTAGCAAAAAATACGATAACCTCAGTCCTCGTACTGGAATGCCACAACGCGCTTCAATCCATTGCAGGGTCAAATAAAGTGACCCTGCAATGGATTAAAGGGCACAGTGACTCACTGGGAAATGACGCGGCGGACGAACTGGCCAAAAGGGGATCAAAGGAAATAGTATATGGACCGGAACCCTTGATGCCCATTCCCCAGGCCCAAATAAAAACATGGCTACGCAGGAACACCGAAGAAACCCACCTTACAGAATGGAAAAAAAACGCAGGATGCAGGCAAACAAAGAACGCGGTTCCGGAAGCATCCAAAAAACTTGCCCGCAACCTCACCAGATTAAAAAGGGACAAAATCCGTAAAGTCATAGGTACTATGACAGGCCACTGTCCCCTGAACAAGCACCTGTTTACCATAGGTGTGACAGACAGCCCTCTATGCAGAGGATGCATGGAGGAAGAAGAAACGCCACAGCATGTGCTTATGGAATGCAGGAGCGTGGCAGAGCAACGGGCAAGAATACTACGATCTCCAGCATCTCTCCCGGAGGCCTGTAGCAACCCAAACAGGCTGCTAACCTTCTGGGACAGCCTGGGTTGGCTGGAGTAACATAAATGGAAACATGAGCCACGCACAACGGCCCAATCAAGAGGCCAAGTGCGGGAAAAAGCCCAGTCAAACTAACTAAAAGGTCAGAGTCCTACCCAGGCTCGCACTTCATGCGTGGAGGCCGTCGGATAGGTGTTGACCCGTGAGTGTGACCAACCCTGAACAGAATGGGTCTTCGTGGCCAACTCAGCAAGGGCCATTAACCCCCTGGTGTGTGACAGAGGTTGACAGTTGTGGGCAGGATCGGAGGTGGTCTTCATCCTGCGGCGTTACACAGCCACATATTGGATTCTCTGTGTAACCCCAGTGAACGAGATTGGTCCGGCATCTTGTCACACCCACCCTCAGTCTGTTGAGAGTGCGCCAGCTGTTGTAGGAGAGATTGGACCCCGGTACTATCTGTTTCTTAAAATCCTCGCCTAGTGAATTCCTCCATTGAGTTATGCGATTCGATGGTTGACTCCCATGGAGTGGATGTGTTTAGCTCATGAATGACTTATGCGATTTGAGGCGATGTGGTGTGACTCCTGTCCGTGAAGTGGGTGTCTTGGGTCATCTGTCATCTTTAGGCGTTCTGAATCAGCCAGAACATCACGACGTAGTGCACAGGGAGTAATGCCGATCATAGGAGAAAGCTTTTCGATGGGAATAGGTTTGAGGCAGCCAGAGACAATACTTGCAGCCAAGGGCGGTCCTAGCCTTACATTTTGGGGGGGGGGGGGTCACAGTTATGGGCTTAAGGTTTGGGGGGGGGGTCGCTGTTATGGGCCATGAGATTGGTTTAACGGTTTGTAAATAAAACAAAGTTCCCCTTTATTATACAATAATTTATTTATGGAAACAAGTGTATTTGCATAAGGAGCTTATTATAAGCCATATATTTAAGATTTGGGGGGGTCATGACCCCCTTGACCCCCCCCCCCCTGGGACCGCCCTTGCTTGCAGCTTCGTTCACAGCAGTATCAACCATTTTTGCGCGTGTTGATGCACTTCACACTGGTGCGGCATATTCCGCTGCGGAGATGCATAGACCCAAAACTGAGGTTCTGAGTGTAGCTGGATTGGCTCCCAATGTATGTATTTATTTATTTATTTATTTATTTTTAGGAAAACCAACAGCTAATTATAATTTAACAAAAAGAGGAGTAGGATAACAGAGCGCCAATTAAAGGTTTTCACGTTTAAGTAACGTTGTAGAAACATATGTGACCTTTCAATTAAAGCTATCGATTAAAAATACATCAAAAATTATTCAACAATTAATGCTAAAGAATTCACTGTTCAGCCGCTGCCTAGCTGTTAATACTCGTACAGAATAGATCAAAGTCAAAGCGTTTAATCAAATCATTGAAATTGTCACTTGTTCGCCACAGAAATGCATTTTGCATATAGTTGGTACCAGCATGAGGAACATGAAGAGCAGGGTTAAATCTATTGAGTTTGGAAGAAACACGGAGATTAATTTTATTTAGTAAGTAGCATTGTGAGTGATAAATGAGTTATTAAATATAAAACAATAGAATTAGTTCGATCAGGGTAGGCAGACGATATAGGCAAGCATAGCTGACTAGTGAAAATGCAGTATGGAAACCGGTATCTGACGAGATCATCCTGCTTGTGTGAACGGCGAGTGAGCGGGGCAGCGGCGAAAGCAAGCAGTTAGTTTCCTGCTGAAGCAAGTACTCCCAGTTAGTTTCCTGATGATGCTATTTCTTGAAACCACCCTTTGTTTCAAGTTGCAGCAATGAGTTTAGTGAGCAGTCGAGGGTCACTCCCAGGTATTTGGGTGCTTCACAGTGCTGTAGGGTTTCTCCTGTCCATCTGACCGTAAGTTTTATGCTCGCTTAGTGGTTTTTCAGGTGGAAAGCACAAACCTGGGTTTTAATTGGGTCAGGTCTGAGGAGATTGTCAGTGTAGTAGCGACTTATTGCTGTCAGGCCAGTCTTGAGTGCTTTCTCAACTTCTTCAAAGGTGTGACATTGAGCAGTTAAGGCAATGTCGTCTGCGTAGATGAAATGGCGCAGATCTGGGAAAGTGGGCCAGTCGTTCGTGTACATGTTTAAGATTAAAGGATCTAGTACTCCGCCTTTGTGTAGGCCGTTATTTTATCTACGCTGCCTGCTGGTTTTCCCACCGATATGAACAGAGAAGCTTCTATTACATAGGAATGTTGCGATAGTCAATGTTAATTCGTAGTCCTCGGTGAGGTTGTACAGTTTACGTAGTAGGAGATTGTGATTTACGGTAAAGAGAATATTGTGGTTGAAATCGGTCCACCAGGGGGCGCGTCAGTCATACTTCAATCTCGAAATGTTGACCGACTACTGACTTTAGCGTTTAGACAAGGTCAGTACCGCTGGCGCAAGTGGCGTGAGGAGCGGACTGACTTCAAAATATATAGCGGGAATATTGAAGTTAGCACTGACGCCTTGGCACTGTACTGTCTTGAAATCAATTTACTCGATATCAGTACCGGGTCAGCACTGAATTGCCTTGAATTTGAAGCAGGGTTGGCTTGATTTTCCCCAACCCGAAAAAACCCACTGGGTTAAATTGGGTAAAACCCACCTGAAAAAACCCGAGGGTTTTTGACGAATGTGGGTTTTTGAAAAAAATACTTGTTTATAATAATTAAATCAATGAACGGATATAGCATTTATATTATATTTTATCAAAAAGAAAAAAAAAGATGTATTTGTGACACACCCAGTTTGTTCCCTAATTTACTCCAGACCATTCCAAATGTTGAGAAGTCTTTCAATTTATGCAGAACTGGCCGGACAAGTGTAATGCAGACTACTTTTGGCATGATTTATAAGATAACTTATGGATAATATTGTTAGGTGGATAGGCAGCAGATGCAGAAACACGGTAAAACACTCAACTTGATTTATTACAAAACTATTACAATGCTCTTCAAGCGATAAAGACCCTTATACACACTTCAATATACACTATTTAGTTCTAAAATCGTTTGCACTTCTCAGTACTTTCGCGCCGAAACAGCGCCACTAGCGGTTGTTAGTGTAAACTCTTATCCTATTGTGAAAATAAAGGGGATCTCCCCGACAACTGACAATAACGATTTTCGGTGTTACAACTTTATTCAGTAGTAAATAGATTTGGATTGGGAGAAAAAATGCAATAAAATGGTAATTAAATTAAATTAAATGTAAAATTAACATAAGTATATTAATTTAAAATTCTCATTAATTCCGAAAAAACCCCAAATTCCCCGAAAAAGCCTGAAAATCCCCGAAAAAACCTGAAATAACCGGGTCCCATCAAACTTGCAGAAGGCAAATTTGCAGACGGCAATCTTGCAGACGGCATTCTTGCAGGCGGCAGTTTTGCAGAAGGCAATCTTGCAGAAGGCAGTTTTGCAAATGTCAAAATGACCTAACCTAACCTAACAGAAAAACTTAAAACATTTTTTTTAATGTTTAGTTTGATGTATAAAAGTCATCCACTACAAGGATGCCGGTAATTAATGTCACTTCGATTTTAGGGAAAGAAAAACCTAACCTAACCTAACCTAACAGAAAAACTTAAAAACTGTACTGAAGTTGCCGCCTGCAAGGTTGCTTCCTGCAAGGTTGCCTCCTGCAAATCTGCCCTCAACAGATTTGGAACTGTCAAAAGTGACATTTGTGCAAAATTGCCGCATGCAAAACTGGCGCCCCCCAAATAACCCAGTGGGCAAATATTTTTTGATAAAACCCGGGTTTTTGCCAACCCTGATTTGAAGTCAACCTGAAAGCCTTTGCTGCAAAGGACATCATTACCAAACATCCCAAAAAAATAAAAAAACCACTTTACACAATATATCATATTTATTATTTCGAGTATAATATAGCCTACACTTCATAAAGTACGGCGGGCCGTATAACAGATGTTTTTTTACAATTAATTACAAAACGACTCTGATATTTCAATCGACACAGACTAGGCACGGCCGCCGGACGATCAGTTACAAAATGCAAAATACAAAAAAGAAAATGTGCGAATTAATAAGAGTATTTCATTTGGGAGTATAAAATAATACTTAAAAGTACTTAAAAAAATAAATAATGATTATATTTTCATGAGATTATCGACGAGACAAAAGAGAGCTGCTGATTTTTGAGTTTCTTTAGCATGCACCTATTGTTTTTTTTTTTTAGAACAGTGAACTATGTAATCGGCTGGAGAGACTCAAACGACGAAACGCATCTATCGCAGTGTGTATTTTTGAAAAGGACATAAATCCAGCCTCGAACAATTTCGAAAAAACTTTTTTGTTTTTTATTTGTCAAATTCGTAAACTGCATCTATTGAAGAAAAGTTTCAGAAGCTTTGAGCGCGCTGCGCCATCTAGCGGTAGGTAATATATCGCAGATAAACAATATAAGCGATATTTTACCTGCTGTTAGATAGCGCATCGTGTTCACCATTTAAATTTTTTAAAAATCTGTTTTTCAAAAAAAAATGGTTATTTCCTCGTACTGATTAACCCTTTACAAGAAATGCCGGTGCAGTAATCATACCCTTTATTAGATTGCACAACTCTATAGTATGTTTTGGCAACCCTGGCGCAGGTGTTTATCAGGTGTAGCTGATAGCGCTGATAGCCAAACGAATAGCAATTTATTTGGCCATCCATAATAACATTGATAATATTATTGTAGTCAGTCTATGTAGATAGATGGCACTAATGATTTAACCTTTCAGGCCTCGGCCCCTCAGCCGATTGACAAGTTGATGTCCCAAAATTTTTTGTAAAAATTTGTAAAAAAAATTGAATTATAACACTGTTTCACCAAAACATTAATTACTGCCAAACCACTGTACCCATAATTAAAATAAAACATATTAACATAATAAAGTAAATCAAATTAAATTAAAATAAAATTTATACGGAGCCATCACGCTAAATCGTGTTGGGGCCGGAGGGGTTAACCCTTTCAGGTTAACCCCTCTGGCCTTATTAATTAATTAACGTAACCAGCTGGCTGCAAGGTGGCCTTAGATCAAGGACGGTACACTTACCGCCATGACAAAGTTCTCGCTGTTATTCGCGAGGTAATTAGTCTCTCAGTGGCTCGTGCCAACAAGGGTTTGACAGTATCCTCCAAACCCCCAATACAGTTTGTGCGGGATGGCTCTAAAGGCAAAAAACATTTAACTACAAAACCTTTCTCAATAATCGAGAAAGCTACAGATTGGATTCTGGAGGTTGATTCGGTCTCTAAGCAGTATAAATTCCCTGAAAGTCTCGGATGCACAGCCCTCCGTCCAGATATAACTCTTTACTCTCTATCTCGGAAGGTGGCTCTTATTGTAGAATCAACTGTTCCATGGGAATCAAATATCCCAAAAGACCACGAGTACAAATTAAATAAATACTATGATCTTGCAAATGCCGTAACCCGGAACGGCTTCACTGTTCACCTTCACGCGGTGGAAGTTGGCGCTCGTGGCCTGCCAGCTAAATCTCTATTTCACCTCTTTAAAGATCTTGGCCTATCCAGAAAAATAATCAACTCTTTCTTAGAAAAATTATCTAAAACTGCGATTTGCACATCTCAAATTCTATGGCTTCGAAGGGGGAGTGAATGGGTGGTAAGGTGAACGCTCACATGTGGCAAGACAGCTGTCCTAAACCTACCACAGCCAGTTCGTAAGTCCGGAATCCACTGCTCACCCCCCAGAAGTGTAAAAAAAAAAATAGTATTATGATGGGCCCGACTCCGGTCGGTGAATTCCATGGCAGCTCCGTTTGTATTTATTATCGAGCTTCACTCCACTCGACATAGCCATAATACGCGACATAAAAACAATGTGTTATTGCCTAAAGTACGCTTGACTAAATATCAAAAAACATTTTTATATATTAGTTTCAAATTGTTCAATGCTTTGCCGTCATCACTGAGAAGACTTGAGATGGCAGCATATAAAATCTGCTTGAAAAATCAGTTAGTCAAACATGCCCTTTACAAACTGGACGACTTTTATGATATTACGTCCACAATTGCTTGATTATAAATAACCATATTATGACTATACTTTCGCACTAAGTTTTAGATTTTATTGACATTGTTTTTAATTACGCATGTTTCAGAATTTTTCTTTTTCATTGTATTGCTTATTATTTATTGTTTGATTATTGATTATTTTGTAAATTTGACTATTTTTAAGTAATCACCTCTGATAAATTTCTTTTTTTTTCCTTTCAATTAATCAAAGCGGTTTTATTATCCGGTAAATCATGTTCCTCAGTATTGTGAAATGCTTTTATGGAATGAATAAATGATGATGATGCATGTCGCCGATGCATAAGAGTTGCCAAAATGTACTATGGCATTGAGCAATCTAAATCCCTATATAATCAATAGTTTCACGTACAGAGATCCTTGAAAGGTTCGTCGTACTGTTGCAAACACCCATTATGAAACAGTTCAAGGAGTTAAGAATCTAGATAGCTTTTTATTTTCGTTTTTTCGAGTCTCTCCATTAAAAAAATATTGCACAACAGACTGGAATGTATCCAAAAAAAAACTCAAATCTTATTGCACAAAATTACCAAAAAAATATACTTCTTTGGCAGTTTGGTCGCATTTGATGCGTTTAATTTTATTCGCTTCGCAGCCGCCGATTCCCCTAATCAATCGATTTTGAAATAGTTACAGTATGAAATATTGCTGATTATTTATATGTTCATTTCTTATTCGTTCGTTCGTTAACATTTCCGAGCCAGGTTAGGGATTGTCTCCCAAAAATATTTAATAAGATTATTATTATTATATTTAACAGGCAAGCAGCTTAACCTTTCAGAAGCCAGTCTCCGTGTACAAAACGGCGTCGCACATTTTTGGTTGATTTCGTATGTACAGGATACAGGTCTTTTAATTAACATCCTTCAAGGGGTAAATCAGTATGAGCAGGTAAGCAACTTTTAATATTTTTTTTAGGAAAAACCAGTATCTTTTTTTTTGTTATTTGAAAATTTAAAGTACAGTAGAGCTTCGATTATCCGAACGTCGGTCAACCGAACGACCGCTTAACCGAACTGCTGTGGCTGCAGACTCTCGGTTAATATATCCTCTCTCGCTCGCACGCGGATGAGGGTTGATGTACCAATGCAGATCCAGGGTCCCAAATCATGCAGGGCAGCGATATTGTAGACCTCGTGACTGATAATGCTGACGCCCCCAGCACCTTATAGACTAGTGAATCAGAAAATGAAGTTGAAAAAATACCTACACCTTCTGAAGCATTTACATGTCTAGATACTGTCTTGCGATGGTTTGAAGCTCAAAATGAAAGCGACCAGTATCAGATATCTGTACTGAAAAAAATGCAGGAATTAGCTGCCCCTAAGCGGGTAGGCTTGCTTCGACAGACCAAAATTAAGGACTTTTTGAAGCGTTAATTCGTTCCTCTTCATTTACGTAATGTATTACATACACACATATCTATTTTGTTCACTGGATTACTACTCACTATTGTAAAAAATAAAAAAAGTTAAAACAGATTACATAGATAATACATATTATTATGTCTATATATGGTTTTATTGATACAGTTTTTTATAGTTCGATTATCCAAATAAATCGAATTTCCAAACACCCTTGTCCCCCAATTAGCTCGGATAATCGACGCTCTACTGTACTTGATTGTTTGACAAGCGTTTGAGCGTGCTGCGCCATCTAGTGGTAGGTAAAATATTGCTAATAAACAATATTAGCGATATTTTCCCTACTGATAGACAGTGCATCAAGATTTTATACTATAAAAAAATAAAAATATATTTTTTCACTTTTTCACAATTTTCTATCAAAAGTTGCTTATTAGCTCGTACTGATTCACTCCCTTCAAGGATGTCTGTTAATAAAAACGGACATTTTTTTGTGGGTACTGCGACGTACAACGAAGTAAGCAACTTTTAATAAAACAAATGAAAAAAAAAAGTTTATTTCGAAAATTTGTTTTTTTTTTACTTTGTGTTCAAATAGTATGAAAAGCTATGATCACGATGCACTATCTAGCGGTTGGTAAAATGTCGCTGATATTGTTTTTTTTACTACTTATTATCTACCGCTAGATGGCGCAGCGCGCTCAAATGCTTCTCAAACCTTTATTTAACAGTCAACTTCTTCAAAATTTTAAATCGAAAATTTCCAAAAGAAACATTTTTTTTTTGGTTCTATCCAAATTTTTTTAATCAAAAGTTGCTTACTATGTTGTACTGTGCAGTAATAACAACCTGTATACTAACAATCTTATTTTTTTATGAATTATCTCTTGTTACTTAATAATTAATCTTATTAGTCACGTATATTATATATTTGTATAATATATAGAGGCCAGTCAAAATGGCTGTGCGGATCTGTTAACCATCACAACCACCGATTGGCATTTTTGGCCTCCCATTGGCTAAGCCGATGTGACAGAGTTCGTGACTATTGGGGACTATTGGGGATCCCAGACTATTTGGGGAATCGACGGTGAGCAGCGCAGAAATAATCAATTATCAAATAAATCGACTTTTCTATATCTATATTATATACACACAATTTAGAATTTGAGCTATTGTAAATACAGTTTCTAACAAATACAGGACGTATAACTAATTGTAACTTATCCCAGTTTAGCGTTGCGGCAGTCATCTTAGGATTTTGGGCGATAAAAAGTTAACTCAAGACCGAAGATCTTGCTATGTCTATGTGTCTGTAAGGTGTACCGGGGATAATAGAAACATTTTAGATTATTATTTTTTTCTCGCTTGTGTTTTGTTATCATTCCACGATATAATAGTATGAATCAGATGATAGCATAACTTCGTGCCCGATTTAATGGTAAACTTGTATGGGCGGGGTATTATCATACGATAATCTCTTACAACCAACCCTACTATGAAGCGTTTATATGCACGTGTGCATGTAACATGTGTGTAAGTGTGCGTCTTGTGCGTGCATTCGATCGACAGAATTGAAATTAAATTCTGTTAATTTTATCCCAATAAGAAATGGTGACCCAGCCGAGAATCGAACTCAGAACCTTATAATGTAAGATCAGGCGACCTATCCACTGGCGTTAGGCGAGTTAAATTCTAAATTTAAACTTCAACTCGTTTCAAATTTTAAAAACAGGAGTTTCATTAACCCTTCAGGCCTCGGCCCCTCAGAGGATTGACAAGTTGATGTCCTAAAAATTTTTAGTAAAAATTAGTAAAAAAATTGAATTATGACACTGTCTCACCAAAACATTAACCCCTTGCGTACCAGACGGCCCGAAACGTCCAGAATTGATATTTACCGTCGAACCCCAGACGGCCCGAAATGGCCAGGCGAGGCCGACCGCTAATTATGGATTATTTAATCTTACTGTCTCGCACCAACCACTTAGTCAGTAGTATGTGCGAGGAGCGGAGAAAATTCTCTACCGTTTGGTAGCCAGATAAGTATTTTTCGGCACGTTGACTAGCCACTACAAATTTTTGAAGATCCATAGTGCCGCGATCGCTCGGCCGGTAAACAAGACGTTCTGTTAAAAGTGATTTAAAAGTGTTAAAAGTGATTATATCGTCATAATCGTAAGTTCTTTATATATTATAATGATACTATTATTTATTCGAGTAGAAATTTCATACCGAGGGCTTACCGAAATGAGTATTTTGAACAAAAATATTTCAAGTGCGAATTGCATCCTGCGCGGATTACGGGCGTTGGCCATTTTTGTGCCGTGTTTTTTCAATGTTACATGTTACAAATATCTAATAGCAAATTTCAATAGGAACATAAAACAGGTCTTTTTTAGACGATCGGTGTGACAGTTTCGGAGTAATCGTTTTTTTTCTGAAACGCCATCTTTTTTTTGAGACTCGCGAATTTCTTACGGGCCGTAAGGCACACATTAAAATTCAAACCGCGGGCCGCGAGGGGTTAATTACTGCCAAACCACTGTACCCATAATTAAAATAAAACATTATTCACGTAATAAAAGCAGGAACATGGTCCAAATAAACACTCTGAATGATTTTTTACACAGTTTTACACATTGTGTATAGCATTATATGCCGCAAATGCATCTTATCTGTCCCTATTTTTTAAAAAATCTCAAGCGCACACAAATTAATTTATTTCAACTGTGTGATGCGATGACGACACGACGATGTCACCTTTACAGTGCATGCAACATAACAGATCATAAACACCGAATATCTGCCATAGAGTAAGTTGGCGGCGACATCTATGATTATCGGGCACGAACTTACGCATTCATCTGATAATATGGTTTAGGTAAATATTCTTGCAAAAGCCTACAGATTTAACCCTTTGCACTGGATGCCTTTTTCACACGGGCGAACATGCAACTCAAGACGATTTCGGCTATATTGGGGAAGCGTTTTACAGGTAATTTAACCCCTCGCGTACCAGACGGCCCGAAACGTCCAGAATTGATATTTACCGTCGAACCCCAGACGGCCCGAAATGGCCAGGCGAGGCCGACCGCTAATTATGGATTATTTAATCGACTAATAATTATGAATAATCTTTATTGCTTTACATAACGACGTTACAAATATCTAATAGCAAATTTCAATAGGAACATAAAACAGGTCTTTTTTAGACGATCGGTGTGACAGTTTCGGAGTAATCGTTTTTTTTCTGAAACGCCATCTTTTTTTTGAGACTCGCGAATTTCTTACGGGCCGTAAGGCACACATTAAAATTCAAACCGCTGGCCGCGAGGGGTTAAAATCAATTTTATACTCAAACAATCCTACAAACGCAATAAACATATAGAGTTACAAACTACTCAGGCGCCATAGCGGCACCGCTCGAGTGGACACATTAAACTGCCTGGGTGCCGTAGTGGCGCCCAAAGGGTTAATATTGACGATGACTTCCTTGTGTATTTACTTCTAATCTTAACTTTCTTAATCTTATTCAAGGCACTCTAACACAAAACAATGTCAGATTTTAATAATAATATAACGTTCACTAAATTTATCATTAGGGTTTGATTGACATGTTTAAATATCCCCAGTAGGAGTGTTTCTATTGCCCATACATCAGATTTTTTGATAATTACTCAACTCTTAGCTCCTCTATACGGGGTGTTATTACAGCACGGGCTTTTTTTTCTGTGGGTGAATCAGTACAACGTAGTAAGCAACTTTTGATAATTTTTTTTTTTTTTTTGAAAATTTGTTTATTTTATTTTATTTTTAAATATTATGAAAAGCTATGATCACGATGCGCTATCTAGCGGTTGGTAAAATGTCGCTGATATTGTTTATTTACGACTTATAACCTACCGCTAGATGGCGCAGCACGCTCAAACGCTTCTCAAACCTTTATTTAACAGTCAACTTCTTCAAATTTTCAAATAAAAAAAAAAAACAAAAACAATTTTTTTTACAAAAAAATTTTTTTTTGGTTTTTTCCATTTTTTTAAATTAAAAGTTGCTTACTACGTTGTACTGATTCACCCACCGAAAAAAAAGCCCGTGCTGTAATAACACCCTGTATAACAACTACCTTCCCGACACGCCACGGCAATAATAGATTACAGAGACTAATACTGGGATAAGCCTCACAAGCCATTCATTCGATATTAAACTATATTTACATACAAACGGAAAAAGCATTATTGTCAGCAGAAAATAAAATATAATCAGTATAATACAAGTACTCTCCGCTTTGATACGTTTCTCAAAGAAATATGGCAAGAATTGATATGCAGTTTGCACTATTATTGGCTTTTTTGATGGTTTTTTTCTGAATTGGTAGCTTTGTAAAACAGATATAAACAGACACATCGACAGAATTAAATTGTGTAGTCTCCGTTCCACCTTTAAAATAGACAATATCGCTAGCTAAAAACAACAGTGGGTTATCTTAAAAAGACCTAGCTTTGAGATAAACACATTTTTAGTTTTGATTAATTTGTAACTTTACTAAATATAATTTATTTTAAATTCGAATTGTGTTTTTTTATTACACAAAAGACTCATCTTCTTGCTGTAATTGTTTTGAAAAATGACAACCCTAATTTTGATTGTTAACACGTTGAACGCCAAACTTAAAACCATGTTTAGCCCAGTGGGCCGCGGCGGACACCTTGTGACTGCCAGTATATCGGGTCCAGGGGGCCGCGTCGGACACCATGTGTCCGCATGCCCTTGATCGCTTCAAAAGCCTGTAGGCGGCCAACGGATAGCATTTTGACTGTTTTTACTAAGGCAAGTGACCCGCGCGGCCCGACAGTATAACCTGACCACTTAAAACAAAAAAGGAAAGACAGGTGGACAGTCTCACAGGCCGAGACGGACACTCGTTTGTTTGTTTGTTTATACTCTTTACTGTGAAAATGTCACAATGGGCAGGTTTATTGTAATATGACAATCTCTTACAACCAATGTGTATGTGTGCGTGTAACATGTATGTAAGTGTGTGTCTTGTTATTGCATTCGATCGACAGAATTGAAAATGCAATTCCGTTAATTTGATCCCAACGGAAAATGGTGACCCAGCCGGGAATCGAACCCGGGACGCTACAATGTAAGATCAGGCGACCTAAGGTGTCTGCCATTTGACATCTCAGAAAATAATGAGTAAATCGCTGTTTCCGTAAGTCACCCATCGTTTTTTAATTATTTACTGAATTTTTTTGCAACAACGATTTTTGGACGATTCTAGATTTATTGGTGCGGCCCCGGGGGAAGTATGCTGTCGGACACATGGTGTCCGTCAAGGCGTTCAACGTGTTAATACTCATCTCAGTGAGGTAGATTGTCTCATGATGTAGACAGTACAACAATGGGTTATGTTTCAAATTATAAACAGCTCAGTGTCGCCTTTTACCTTTCACAATTCTTTTGATGCAATAGTGGGTTGTGTTTGAAATTGCATAAGTAACCAAGTTGCCTTTATTTTCAAATTATAAACAGCTCAGTGTCGCCTTTTACCTTTCACAATTCTTTTGATGCAATAGTGGGTTGTGTTTGAAATTGCATAAGTAACCGAGTTGCCTTTTTTTTTATAAATTAATATTGAAATGATAAGGTTTTATCTATTCGCCCAGTATTGCCTTATGCATACATAAAATTCAACACTGAGTTATCTCAACTTGAATTGGAGACAAGTGACTGCTTTATTAATAAAATTAAAACGAATTTACCACGTGAAGTTTGTAACACCCGGAATTTCGACAATGTCGCAATCTCCGTTGTCCAGGAAAGACTAACGGCGGTTACAACATCGCCGTAATATCGGGTGTTACAAAGTTCACGTGGTAAATTCGTTTTTATCTCATTAATAATGTCGACCACTATAGTCTTCGAATTCATAAGTGACTGCTTGTCGCATGGTCAATGATGCGAGATGTATGTGTCTACTTTGTCTGCTTCACGCCAGTCTAATCCGGGTTGTGCTAGCTTGCTGATGTGATGTACTTCAGTGTAATTTTGAGTGTTTGCAGTGCTGAGTTAAAAATGTCTATAATGTAAACGTAAATGTAAAACATTATCGCGTGTGGACATTATCGCGTGTGGACATTATCGCGTGTGGATAAGAACAAGAGTTTGAAACAACTTGAAAAAGGTGAAACGCTAGTTAGTCCGTATTGTAAGTTTGACCAGTGGTACTGTATTGTAACTTTATTTTATTCTTTATTATAGCTTTAGTTTATGTTAACACTTCAATTGTGTGTTTGTACTAATGCAGTGTATATAACACAATATTGTAACACATATATGTATACAATAAATCATAACTTCTGCCGTTTCAATGCGTCATTACTAGTAATTTCCAGTAATCCGTTTTCAGTAATCTGGCTGTGTTCTGGTCCCATATCTGCCAGATTACCGAAAGACCACTGTATTAGAAATCTTGTACTCATATTTGCCATATTCCTTTGTGAAATCTGGTCTAACATGACGGCAGTCAAATACCGATAAGCGCAGTTAGACTGTTTACTACTGTAAAATAACAAGGAGAGCATATTGGACAGTGTTTATTTGTTCAAACAGACTGAATTTACAAAAAGTAGACCAAAATAAGATTCAAAGGCTGCAAAATGTCTGTGAAAGGTTTGACATTCACCTCGCACTATGGAATACCTTCCTAAGTTTGACGGAAATTTTAAAAGCTTCTTCTTCCTAGGTGGTGTGGTTATGAGACTGGCGACATAGTGCAGAATAGAGTTGGACGATGACAAGGGAAAATATAGGGATGGGCAAAGATCAGCGAATTCCAATCGCAACTTGACCACTTGAATTTCGTACCTCTTTGTATTAAATGCCAAACGGCACAATCTTTTATCTTAGTAATAATTAACTACGCTGATTTGGCTTACCTAGATGTGAATGAGGAGTTACTCATTGTTGAATAACTAGATTTTATACTTTATGGTTCTTTAATAAAGTGGCAACTCTGTGAACTAGTCGGCGCGAAACGCTAGCTGTCGCAAGTGTGTGTCAAGCAACTATTTCTATAGAAGAAATTCGTTTTCTTTCGTGTTGTGTCCCTGCGTACATCCAACAATAACTTTAACAGGTTGTGGGCCCAGGACAACGCCTGCAAAACACGCCGCTCGATCGTATGTCGATCATTGATTTTTTCGCGAATTAGTTTCGTTTAAAAATGGCGGAAATGGTTGCTGGAAGCGTGGCGCCGAACAAGTTTGACGGGAAAAACTTCCGACAATGGAAGTTCCAAATAAGCTGCGTACTGCGTGCACGAGGCCTGAATAGGATTGTGGATGGATCCATAACAAGACCACCGAAAGCCGAGGAACAAGAATCTTGGGACAGAAAAGACGCAACAGCCATGTGCGTCTTGACAGCAGCAATGGAACTTTCGCAAATCATGCTTATCGAAAACTGCGTCACATCAAAAGAAGTAATGGATAAACTATTTACCATTTATGACCAGAAAACGGAAACAAACAAGATGATAGTCCACGAACGGTTCCATAATTATAAAATGGAACAGAACGATTCAATCGCCCAACACATAGCCAAAGTGGAGAGCCTGGCTCAACAAATTAAAGATAGTGGTGACGACATAAGCGACGCCGCTATAATGACTAAAATCTTCGGAAGTCTTCCTTCCAAATTCAGGAATGTAAGACAAGCTTGGCTGTCGCTTGACGAAAAGCGACAAACGATCGCTAATCTCACCGCTAGATTACTCGACGAGGAAGCAAACCTCACAGTCAATGAGGAGTCGGACGTTGCATTAGCTGTGACGAGAGCTATAGTTGCACCCAGCTCCGGAGAACAGCGAACGAAGAATCCGCATTACAAAAGTATGCCGAAAGTAACGTGTTACAATTGCTTGAAAAAAGGCCACTTCGCACGCGACTGCCGTGCACCAAAAAAGGAAAGGAGTCGTCCAAAACAAGGAGAAGGCAACAGTAGGCAAGAGCAACAGGGAAACGTTACTGCGTACAGCACTGAAGAAGATGATGTCCCACAGGTGATCAACAGTGAAGACAAGTGGATTGTGGACAGTGGAGCGTCAGCTCACATGACATACAGGAAAGACTTCTTCTCAACTTTCGAAGACCTGAATGACAACACAACGGTGCGACTCGGAAACAACGACAAGTTGAAGATCGAAGGAAAGGGCATTGTTAAAGTGAAGAAACTCGCTAACAAAAAGTGGTATGACTCTATCATAACAAACGTGTTGTATGTTCCGGGATTAAAGAAGAATCTATTCGCTGAAGGAGTTGTAACAAGAAAAGGGATGAAAATTATAAAAGAAGAAAACATCGCCAGCATATACGAGAACAACAAGCTATCAGCAAGTGCAGTTCGTGAGGATAACAACCTTTATCGATTGTTATTTCGCACAGTTATTAGCCATGAGGCCAACGTTGTGGAGAATCTACAAAAGTTACACGAACGCCTTGGACATATCAATGTGAAAACAATAAAGGAAATGATAGCAAAAGGTTTAGTATTGGATGTCAAAATAGATGACGCAACCAAGTTCTTCTGTGAAGCTTGTATGTTTGGAAAGCAGAAGCGGAAACCATTCTCCTCGAACGCTAGAAGAGATTGTCTTCCGGGAGAATACATACATAGCGATGTATGCGGCCCTATGTCCGAAGAATCCGTCAAAGGTGCGAGATACTTTGTGCTTTTCAAAGATGATGCTTCCAACTATCGAGTGGTTTTCTTTATAAAACACAAATCAGATGTACTGCAATCCTTCAAAGAATATTCAGCGTTCTTGAAGAATAAGTTCGGAAGAAATCCACAAGTGCTACACACTGATAACGGCAAAGAATACTGCAACGACGATTTCAAATCATATTTGTCATCGAATGGCATACGACTCGAGACAACGGCACCTTAAACACCGGAACAAAATGGTCGCTCGGAACGGGACATGAGAACGATTGTTGAAAGTGCACGTTCAATGATACATGCTAAACAGTTGCCTGCCTATTTATGAAGCAGAAACAGTAAACACCAGTGTTTATGTTTTGAACAGAACACCGTCAAGCGTTACACCGACATCGACTCCATATGAGATTTGGACGGGCAAGAAGCCAACACTTGCGCATATCAGAACGTTTGGATCAGAAGCCTTCGTACACGTGCCAAAACAACAACGAACAAAACTTTCCTCAAAAAGTAAGAAGATGATAATGGTCGGATATGATGGCAATTCCACAAACTATCGTCTTTTCGATTCGGAAACCAAGAAAATAACTATCTCAAGGAACGTGGAGTTCAATGAGAACTATGATTCAGAAGAAAAAGAAAGATGTGATGAAGAAGAAGAAAATGAAGAAATTCCAGACGAAAACGAAATGCCAATGGGAGCCTACAACCTTCGCAGTAGAGGGAATCTCAAGATACCAAAGCGGTACGAAGTGAATGCAACAGAATTGTATGTACCGGAGACCTACAAAGAAGCTATGGAGAGTGAAGAAGCGCACCACTGGAAATCAGCAATTGAAGAAGAAATGGACGCACTGAGGAAGAATGAAACCTGGGAAGAAGTCATATTGCCACCAAACAAGAAAGCCATCGACTCAAGATGGGTATTTAGGCTAAAACGAACACCAGAAGGAATGCCACGCTTCAAAGCAAGGCTATGTGCCAAGGGATTTGCCCAAAGAGAAGGTATTGATTACAATGAAACATTTTCTCCAACGACAAGATATGATTCTGTCAGGGTGCTATTAGCAATAGCCGCACAACGCGATTATGAAATAATGCAATTCGATGTGAAGACAGCATTCTTGCATGGATTACTAGATGAAGAAATCTATATGACTCCAGCCAGCGGAACATCCGCTAAACCAAACCATGTATTCAAACTGAAGAAATCTATATATGGATTAAAGCAAGCACCTAGGTGCTGGAATAAGAAATTTAATGAATTTCTACAAAACATAGGGTTGGCCCAAAGTGATGCAGACAAGTGTGTATACCGCAGCATATTAAATGGGTCCAAAGTGTTACTGGCATTGTACGTTGACGACGGATTGCTGATGACAGAGGATAAAGGCACAATGCAGAATGTACTGAAATATTTGGAATCAAAATTCGAAATCACCATCTGTGAGCCGAATATTTTTGTCGGTTTACAGATCAGCCGAGACCGAGAAAAAACGGAAAATATTTCTACATCAAAAAGTTTACATTGAAGGGATTATAAGTAAATTTAACCTCGAAGATGCTACGACGAATAGTGTTCCAGCAGACCCACAAACACGCCTACAATCGTGCGATGCAGAAGACATCGAACCAAGTGTACCTTATCGTGAAGCAGTAGGTTCGCTAATGTTTGCTGCGATAGTTAGCAGACCAGATATTGCATATGCAGTGGGAGTTGTCAGCCGCTTCCTATCAAAGCATAACAACACGCATTGGAATGCGGTCAAAAGAATAATCAGATATCTGAAGGAGACAAAAGAATATGGATTGGTATATGGAAACGACGCTCAGACGCTCATCGGATATTCAGATTCCGATTATGCAGATCTGGATACGAGACGTTCGACATCAGGATATATATTCATGATGAACGGTGGACCAGTGACTTGGAGCAGTCAGCGTCAACATTCTGTTGCAGTTTCAACAACTGAGGCAGAGTATATGGCAGCAGCGCTAGCAGCGAAGGAGATCACATGGATCAGACGCCTGCTAGAAGACATATTCGAACCTGTAAAAGTTCCATCCTTACTACAAGTCGACAACCAAAGTGCTATTCGTTTGGTTAAAAACCCTGAATTCCACAAACGAACGAAGCACATTGACATTAGGTATCACTTCTTACGTGAGAAGTGCGAAGATCGTGTTCTTAAAGTGAACTACGTGCCGACAGACCGTCAACTCGCCGACATCATGACGAAAGCTCTACCTAAACAACGTTTTCAACAGTTGTGCAGAGAAATAAACATTGTGAAAGTGTAAACCACATTAGAATATAAGAAAATTCTGAAAAATGTCTCATTTTTAGGTTAAGTTATGATTTCGTTCTGTGCTGTCAGTTTGACGTCTGTCTGTCTGGCAAATAATGTTAATGTTGCAACACTTGAAAATATTAAGACTAAAAATATACTAGAAGAAATATTAAGGGAAAAGTTAAGATGCTTTCCCACTTAAAAATAAAGTATGCAATCAGTGGGAGTGTTGAATAACTAGATTTTATACTTTATGGTTCTTTAATAAAGTGGCAACTCTGTGAACTAGTCGGCGCGAAACGCTAGCTGTCGCAAGTGTGTGTCAAGCAACTATTTCCATAGAAGAAATTCGTTTTCTTTCGTGTTTAGTCCCTGCGTACATCCAACAATAACTTTAACACTCATAAACTCGAAACTCCCTAAAGAAATAAATTTGATCACATATCGACTTTCCATTAGACGATGTCAAGATTTTCTCATACTCACCCTACACTTCTGTATATTTCATTCAAACATGTCATCTTATTTGTATAATCTCTTCTCTCTGCTTTCATCCCGTGGCCTTCCATTACGCTCTCAGGAAAATGTATTACTGGCTAAACCTCAGCATTCATCAACTTTCATGCCCAAGTCATTTGTAGTGCAGGTGGCCCGAATGTGGAGCTCTGTGCCTTTGCCAATGAGACAACTTAAAAACCTGATCGAGTTTAAAAAATCTATTAACCTGTCAGAAGCCAGTCTCGCCTGCAAAAAACGTTGCTGCAACTTTTTGGTCAATTTTGTATATAAATATATTTTTAATGATTTATCTCTTGTAATCTTGTTAGTCATGTATATCATATATTTATATAATATACAGGGTTGTCGAGGTAAATCCGGACTTTGTTTATGAAGTGCTTTCTAGCGGTCGTTAAGCAGCAAATAACCTATCTCACTTGTAGTTTATATCGTCGAGAGTCGTGCGGATGTAGACTCGTTCCAACTTGCAAAGAACATGGGCCAGGAAAAAGACAGAAAAGCGGAGATCCTGGAGTCCCTTCGTGCCGGGAATTGATTGGTTTGGATAAAAAAAAAACAAGTTTATGAAGTTTTGACTTTGAGAGACAGGTGGCTATGTCAATATGCTTCAGAAGTGCCCACTGTCATGCACACCGAATTTCCAGCGACGGTAGTCGTCCTTGGGGTCATATGGGGGCGAAGAAGATGTTATGGCACCTCATTTCTTTGATGAAGGCCTCAGAATCAACGCCAATGAGGACATCCATGTATTGAAGACGGTAGTGAAATCCTGGATAGATATGATGGCCGCCGAAAGAGACGTCTTCCAGCAGGATTCAGCGCCAGCGCACAAGTCGAGAAATACCCAAACGTGGCTTTTTGTGGTAATATTGCCTACTTGTACTCTATTGTGTGTGTTTTCAAACATCTCAACTATATTTTATATGGTCAGTTGTCTAATATAGTCAGCTTTAAAAAATGCAGCCTTTCCTCATATAATATTCTCTTTAGTTCTCGAGGTATCTTAGTAAATGTTCTGTAAAGACGTTATAAACACTGTCTAGTAAGCTCCTCTCGTTTGGAAAGTGTTTTAACACCCGATATAAACTTAAAAATCGTTGTCGCTGGAACCGCAGTCGTTGGCGTTGGATTCATTCGGCCGCCAAGATGACGACGTCATTGTTCCCGCCACGACGGGTCCGTGGAAGCTTTGCGAACGCAACACCGTCGAACTGCAACAGATAATTCTAGCGTTAGACAGATACTGTCGGACTGAAACACGACAGCACAAAACATTCAGATGCAGTTTGTGATGCATTACATTAAAAAAGTGATTGAATAGTGAATTGGAATAAAAATGTGTTTTAAGTTTATGGCAAACATCTGATCGTAAAATAAGACATTTAATATATTTGACAGAGTAATATAATGACACGGGCCATAAGATATATAAACCATTGGGCCTGAAGAATAGGAATTATAAAGATGTAAATTTTGCACGGTTGAGTTATGTGCTGTGAATCTGGAAGATTTGTGTTGACGTTGAATTTGTAATAAATAAAATACAAACGGAGCTGCCATGGAATTCACCGACCAAAAATCGGGCCCATCATTATAATTATTACACTTCTGGGAGGTGAAGGGTGGATTCCGGACTTACGACCGGCGGTGGTAGGTTTAGGACAGCTGTCTTGCCACATGTGAGCGTTCACCTTACCACCCATTCACTCCCCCTTCGAAGCCATAGAATTTGAGATGCAGAAATCGCGGTTTTAGATAATTTTTCTAGAAAGGAGTTGATTATTTTCCTGGAGAGACCAAGATCTTTAAAAAGGTGAAACAAAGATTTAGCTGGCAGGCCACGAGCGCCTACTTCCACCGCGTGAAGGTGAACAGTGAAGCCGTTCCGGGTGACGGCATTTGCGAGGTCATGGTATTTATTTAATTTGTACTCGTGGTCTTTTGGGATATTTGATTCCCATGGAACAGTTAACGCTACGATAAGAACCATCTTCCGAGATAGAGAGTAAAGAGTTATATCTGGACGCAGGGCTGTGCATCCGAGACTTTCAGGGAATTTATACTGCTTAGAGACCGAATCAACCTCCAGAATCCAATCTGTAGCTTTCTCGATTATTGAGAAAGGTTTTGTAGTTAAATGTTTTTTGCCTTTAGAGCCATCCCGCACAAACTGTATTGGGGGTTTGGAGGATACTGTCAAACCCTTGTTGGCACGAGCCACTGAGAGGCTAAGTACCTCGCGAATAACAGCAAGGACTTTGTCGTTGCGGTAAGTGTACCGTCCTTGATCCAAGGCCACCTTGCAGCCAGCTAGAATATGTCTAGCTGTGCAAGGGGTGTTGCTACAAAGGGGACATGAACTATCCTCGGCATAGCTCCAACGAGCGAGGTTACTGGGGTCTGGAAGTGTATGCTGAAAGACATTTAAATAAAATTTCAGCATCTCTGGCGTCCAGTCATACAACATTACTTTCCAGTGCATTGGAGGAGGAATGCAAAAGTCTCCAATTGTTGTCCAATCACTCTGGCATTGAAGGCCAATAGCGTGAGCCATACTATTGCTGTCGTAATCTCCCCGCAAGAGAGACTTCTTCAAGTCCACATCGCTCATGGTTGTACTGCCATACCCCAGACCAGTGCCATTCTCTAGCCCAGGTGCAATGTAATAATTTGTGAGAATTTTATACATCTCAATCGGGTCCCCTCTTTGTTTTCGTTGTTTGGGATTCGTCAGTTCAAGAATTCCAAGGAATCTTCATAATTCCTATTCTTCATGCCCACTGGCATTTTGGTTGCACTTTGCTTCTTTTCCAGGACATTTGCATCTTTGGGGTTCCAGAGCTGATAGCGAGAGACGATTGATTTTGGGATTTAGGTACTGGAGCAACTTTCTATATATAGTCTCGTGATTTTGCGCATTTATAAAGCGTGAATGCATGTATATATTGAATGATTTCAATCGCAAAGCAGACGGACATTAAAGCGTTGAACAAAATAATAACTCCACCACTCCAAAACGAGACTTACTTTTGAATTTACTCCGTTTTCAAAGAAATCAATGTCACAATCTGTAGTAATTTTACATGAAAAAGAAAAAAGAAAAGAAGAGATGATTAGAAATAAAATAGGAAAAAAATATATTTATAAATCGATCCAATCTGCTTTGAGCATATCATTTTCCAGTAGGCTATATTGACACCTTAGATAAATGAGTATCAAATCTGTATGATTTGAGTGTACAAGGGCTTCATAGTAGGTAAAAGTTATATCGTCACTCTTCGTACATTCCAACAAGCAAACTTTTTAGGGTGTAGAAACTAGGTCAATGTTAAAACTCATTTTGCCTGTCAGAAAACTATTAAAATTTTCCCGCGTGCAGTATTGCCACGAGTGAAGCAATTATTGGATATGAAATCGAAGACTATTGCGGTTGCTTGAAAAAGGAATTTAATGCGTGAAGTTTGTATGGATTTTCGAAATTTGCACGCTCTGAGCCGCTCCCTCCCTCAACAACTTTATAACTTACGCAGTGGCGGCAGCGGTATGCGGCCGACCTGCGGGCTAATGGATTGACAGCTCTTTCAGTCTACCCTAGACAACGGCGGCTGCAACGTCGCCGAAACGTCGGGTGCTACAAACTTCATGCGGTAAATTCGTTTCTATCCTTTTTATAATGCAATTATTGGAGTCAGATAAATTGTCATGTCGCTTTTATGAACGCACACCATATAATTAAATCATCAGCGACCAACACACTGCGTTTTACTCTTACGCCGCACATACCTTGGCTTGGAATGGTAATGGCGGTGAGAACCGTTATTACCATTCGTCGCGAACATCTGACCTCTACATTGGACCACACCGCGGTTCAGGCCTCAGGGGATCCTAATCATCTCCGGTAAATAGGTATCTCGGTAAATAGGTATCTCGAAATACCTTTAAAAGGTTATGGAAAAGGCTGTATAAATTAGTTTCCTAGATGTTTTGCAAAGCGGGCAGGCTCGCTGATTCAATTACGCACCGCTGTTAAGTGTGGCGGTTCAACCTGAAATCCAAGTACAATCTATCGGGATCTCAATCACTAAGCTCCTATTTATATTTTGCGATAATAATAGTCTGCTATATGACTTACTGCTGATATAACCTTTTACTCCTTTAAATTTTGTTGATTTGATATGAAAAATGTTAGAAAAATATACCTTGCCGGGACGGTTTTACTTCTGGACTGAGCCGCCGACTTCCTCGGATCATAAGAAGCTCTCCGTTTCCATTTCTCCAGTTCTTTTGTTTTCATTTCTGCAGAATCATTAAAAAAAATCAATTTCAATGCTTTATTTTGTGCGTGCGTTTCTCTACGACTGAGGATTGCGATCACTAGTGATGGTCGTTAGACATTGGAGGGGAACCCCTCCAATGTGTAACAACCCGCTCGGGTCGCACGCCTACCTACGGCGAAATGTGTAACGACCCGTACGGGTCGCAGTGCTCACCGCTGCAAAAAATTCCATTTAAAAATCGGAATGCGGTTCTATGCGCTTCTGAGTGCGCCACCATATGGTCAAATACCCCTCTCTATTGAAATTTTTCGACTGCCAATCACGAAGTCCAATAATCGATTTATTAAAAATGAGTGACGGCGTCGCCGCTGTCACAGTTCGTGTCGTTCGTGTTTAGTGCCGCGACCTTGTGACAAAAATTGTGATTTTCAAGTGTTTCAGCGCGATTTCCTGCAGAAACGTGAGTAATTTGCATTCTAAAAGAGTTTATGAATGAGCATTAGTGATTTGAGATAGTCCATTTCCTTTTTTTCACGTATTTTTAAGCAAAATGCTTCGACTAAAACTTATGAACGTATGATTTTTTTCGTAATTTTTATGAAACGACCGAAATATCCCGAAATATGACGTAATATTGGTTTAATTCGCTGATAAAACAGTTATTATTTCATTTACATCGTAAATAATCACAGAATTAGCCGTATTTTGGTCATTACAAGTTGTTTCGCATCATGGGGTCGCGCATAGAAATTTGTTTTGGTAATTAGTATGGGAGTATTACCATATTTTGAGTGTGATTTTCTATAGTTTTTCTATGAAATGTTACTCTTTGGAGTATAATAATGAGTTATTGGACATAAAATAACCATATAATGAGACAATATATATGAAAAACTTTAACCACTTTTGTATTATGAGCCGTCAAAGCTACCAAGTTTACGTCGCTAACTCTCAAAAGTTTAGATTTTTCTGTAATATCAGAGAAAGCTGAAAGTTCTGGTGTGATTTTCTAAGAAGTGTGATGTAGTGGTAAAGTTATTATGAAAGAATTTCATATAAAAAAAGACCGTAAGTAGTCACAAATATAAAATGTATTTTTTTTTTTACAAGAATACATCAAATTTTTCTTGGTTATTATGACTGAATAACTAATTATTTTTTTATGCAAATAAGTAAAACAAAATAATAGTTTGGGTAAAGCATTTAATAAAGAACATAATCGTATATACAATTTCCGCATATAGTACCTTATTTTGTGATAAAAACATCGACATTATTGAATAAGCGAGTTTTTTCAGCTCGCCAACTTTCTAATATTTATTCATTATTATCTTAATTGTTTTACGAGATAAGGTTATAATGTTTTATATTTCAAATTTCAATGCAATCATTTTACAGTTCTTCTTTTTATGATCCGTATAGTGGTTTATAAGTTATGGTCGTTTTTCTCAAGGCCGTCGATTCGCGTCGATTTCAGGCTCGACGGTTTCACATTCAAAAGGTATGGGCGAGTTTTTACTTCGCGAGGACAGGGGTTAAGTATGAATAATTTTAATTAAAAGGTGATAACCACCGAGGAGTGGCATTTTTGGAAAACAATTTGAAAAATCACATGTGAGAGAATGTGATGGCCCCATGCCACTGATAGTCACTGCCAGGATAGAGAACTCCTTAGACACAGTAGAGTTCACTCCCTCCGCAATCGTCAAAGTTTTAAAGTCATTCAGAGAAAACACTGCCATGGGACCTGATGAACTCCCAGCAATCTTCCTTCGAGAATGCTCAGAAGAGATAAGCAACCAGTTAGCACACATAATGACTCTATCGTTCAAACATGGCAAACTCCCCATGGACTGGAAAGAGGCAATTGTGACTCCAATCTATAAAAAAGGTGACAAATTAGACGCCGCAAACTACCGTCCAATAAGCCTAACTAGCATTGTCTGCAAGACCATGGAGAAAATAATTATCGAACAAATAAGAGCATTCCTGGCACAAGAAAACGTCATTCTGCAGGAACAACATGGATTTGTCCCTAGGCGATCAACTGTAACAAACTTGCTTGAGTGTGTAGACAAATGGATACAGGAATGGAATCAGAAACAAGCTGTCGACATACTTTACTTAGATTACGAAAAAGCCTTTGACAGAGTTCCCATAAAACGGCTTTTACACAAGTTGGAACATTTCGGCCTCCGAGGTAACCTCCTCCTGTGGTTTCAAGATTTTCTAATGGATAAAAAGTTCAGGGTGCGTGTTGGAGAGGAAACGTCCGAACCTCATCAAGTACTCAGCGGTGTGCCACAAGGATCCGTCGTCGGGCCGGTAGCCTTCGGAATATTTCTAACAGATTTGGGAGAAATAACGCACCTCACTTCTTTCTTTTTGCCGATGATACAAGTGTTTCGCTAACCCCGTTATCGCCAGACAAACAATTCAGGACACTCTTGACAAGATTACTGGTTAGACAAAGGAGTGGTTGCTGTCGCTCAATGCCGGAAAATGAACTGTACTCCACCTCGGGCCTAAAAATCCCCAGCACGCTTACCTAATTGATGAAAAACCTATACAGGCAGTGAAAACGCAGAGCGATCTCGGTGTTACAATATCCGATGATCTGAAGTGGGAGACACACATTATAGAGGTTGCCAAGAAAGCCAACTCCCTGCTCTACATGATTAGGAAGGCATTCTCTTACATAAATGCAGAGCTATTCCTTAAACTGTATAAAACATATGTTCGCCCTTTATTGGAGTATGCTTTTCTGATTTGGAATCCGTACTTTAGGAAGGATGTAGAACTTTTGGAGCGTGTGCAAAGGCGGGCCACAAAAATGGTCCCACAGCTCAAACGCCGACTTGAAGCACTCGGACTCAGCAGCCTAGAGGAGCGTCGACAAAGAGGAGATCTTATTGAGACATATAAGATCCTCAATGATTACTACGACGTACCAAAGCTCAAGGAAATATTTATAAGGAATACCAATACACAGCTTAGAGGGCACTGCTTAAAGTTGAATCGTTCAGGATTTAATTCTAACCCGAGGAAACATTTCTTGGTGAACAGAGTTGTGGACTCTTGGAATGAACTACCGCAGGAGGTCATTTGTGCTAAAAGTGTGAACGGATTTAAAAACCAATTGGACAAATATATAAAAAAAAGTGAAATACATGCATCAGCTTAACCCGTTGAGTATGATACGACTAAATCTGGTTCTGAAACAATTATCCGTTGAGTATGATACGACCAGATCTGGTTCCGCGTTTTTTTCACTTCTTTGACGTTCTCATTTATTCATAATTATCTAATTGTTTTACAAAATGATATTTCAATATTCTATATTCGAAATTTCAATGCAATTATTGTGCAGTTGTTCTTTTTATGATTGGTGTAGTAGTTTCGTAGTTATAGTACTTTAAGTCGATGTCGCCGAAAATCCTGCAAAAGAGACAGATGCATCCATGAAAATACCCATTTACTCGAAGGGTTAAACTGCTAATACTATAAAATAATAATAATAATAATAATAAAGATACGGTTATTGATAATATTACTATGCTAAACGTTATTGCTAATATTAATATTAAAATGAATTCCCACATTTAAATAACGGGATGACTCCAGACCTTTGCCATTGCAATGTAACGAACTACAAATATATGATCTGAATGTCAAATCATCGAAGGACCATCTCCAAGGGTGTACGTACATATTGGTTTAGAAGTCTCTAATATAAATCTCTCGTTCAACATTTCTAAATGTTCATTGATGACAGTGTTTGTTTGATTATACTCTTTATTGTGAAATTACACAATGGTCGGATTTATTATCATATGACAATCACTTACAACCAACCGCACTATGAAATATGTATATGTGTGCGGGCGTGTAACACATTTGTAAGTGTTTGTCTTGTTATTGCATTCAATCGACAGAATTGAAATGCAATTCCGTTAATTTCATCCCAACGGAAAATGGTGACAGTTGGAAATGAAACTTGGAACCTTACAATGTCCGATCCGGCGGCCTAACCACTATACCACCAGGCTGTCTCTTTCATATGTTTGGTTTTCTCCTGTTTTTTTCTTCGGGACCGTACATTTCCTGCTCTGCCCGACGCTAAAAAGGATTCCTCGAGGTCTTGTGGAGAGCATGCAATCACATCAACATCATCATCATATACCAATAAATGCAGTGATAGCTCACCTTGTTCTATGCACATAGCGCTGCCTTTCCTAATTTCGTCCCTAGGGTGGTGCGTCTGGGGCAACACTCCCACGTAAGTCTTTGTTGGGTCTCTCCTCAAGAAATTCTTAGACGACGCCTCGTTCTTGTACTTTGAGATGTCTAAATACCTGAAAAAAAAAACCAAATTTAATTTTAAAAATCGGTTACTTGCCCCAAAACTTTGCCGCATTGTAACAAAAACTGCCTATTTTGTTGTCTTGTTTTCGCGCCTTTGTGCAGATTATGTTCGCTGCACCCGTTTTTCCATGTTTTCCCCGTGTTTAGTCATGTTTCCTGTTGGTTTTCGCTGTTTTCATGATTTTTCTCCCATATTATGACAATTAAATGAACCATTTACGAAATTTCGTAAACATCAAATTTTTGACAGATAGAGCTGTGCAGTCGTAATTTTTATCGCTCTAGGCGATTCTGGCGATTAATCGCGGTTGTGCTGGTCTAGCCCTACCTGTTATGGGTGACTTCCGCCGCCCTGCAATCGTTCTATTTCGCTTCAACATGGCTGAGAGACAGACAGATAGATTCGGCTGGGAGAATTGGCGACCGCCGTAAGGAGTAAATCGGAGAGTGACCGCCTGGCGGTAAAAAAAATTGTTATGTGAAGTGGGTGTGATTTATCTGGTAAGCATTTAATCTCTTTTTGGGTAGCTTTTCAAGTAGGATCCTCGCGATTTTAACGGATTTTTTTTTATTGATCGCAGCTTGCGGCATCTATGAACTTCTGACACATGCGTATTTTAATTGCTGCTAATTAAGTAACGAAATCGTCACTAAATGTGACGGGACTTGCCTCCACGTCAGGAAATTTGCCTTCATATCCGGAATTAACCTCTTTATTTGACTGAACACATGTGACGTGCCGATAAGCGGAATTTGAAGAAAAGGGTGCCTGTGGGCGAATAAACACGGATACTTTGCATAACCTTGTGTTTTTTTTGTGCTTTAATCTTTTGTGTGTCTGAGGAAAAGGGTTTTCTGTTGGCCAAATTCAGTGCCGATCAATAAAACCCACCCTCTGAGATCGATTTTTTTTAGGTTAACTTTTTTTCAAAATTTCTTTCGGGTATCTTTTTTAATATAATTAGTTTCCTTCTTTTTCTTCAAAAGTAGGTGGCGTCCTTTTTTTTTTTTTCATTCTTTCGGGTTTTGGTGGTTTCTACCGTGTTTTTTTTTCAAACAAGGAAATTAGTATTTTGCGGTTATAGCATATTTAAATAGGTACCGACAATATTTGATTGGAGCGGAATAATTTATAAAAGGGATTGGATTAGACAAGTGATTAGGAGGCGGAAAATTACGCTAATTCTCACACAAACCTCACTGGCGTGAACATTCCCCCGGCCTTGAAAGGACCCCTTTCAAACGAATTTATGTCCTGTGAGAATTAATACCCAATCTATTAACTTGAATGCACCAATCGACCCTGTGTGTGTTCTCAATGAAGCGATGTGATGAATTTATTATAAAGCGGTTATTATGTCAGCTGATCTAAATGGCTAAAGAATATAACTTAACACTAAAAATGCGGTTGGTAAAATTATTAGTAACTAAACATTTGCGGTTTTATTGATTTGTGCGGTATGTGGTAATTCTAATTGAAAGTTTATTGAGTTGGTAAAGGGCAGATCTTTACCACCGGTCGCTTGTAAACCCCAGACTTGGTCCGGACAAGAACCACTCGAGTTACGGCATCTGTGCCGGGATAAATTTCTTCTATTACTTCTAAAGGCCAATGAATTCCACTTCTGCCGTAATTGCAAGGTATGTAGATTTGCCGGCAAGTAACCGAGGATAAGTCATTTATGTCCCTTTGAGAAGGAAGTTGACGTGATTGAAAGGGATAGTCGGCGACGAGCGCTGACAGTGAGAATGCAACGCATTAAACAAGTTCGATTCAATCGTTTACGCAATATACTGACCGGCGAAAATTCAATGTGATTTCGGCCCAACTAGGCATCAGCGTACCAAATTTTAAGTCTCTAAGTTGAATATTTATAACGTGTGATTGAGGATCATATTTACGTTACCACAATAAAAAACAAGAGCGCCATCGCATTTATTCAAAACGCGAAAAAAAGAAAAAAACCAAGGAGGTTTGGTGTTTACCGAAAAATTAAAAAAACAACCACAGGGTCGGGGTAAGAATTTGATTTGGCAATAAATTTGGCAAAACGGAGAATAAACCCTCGCAAACTTAAAATAAAACAACAAATTGACGAGTTAATAAATAAAATACAAACAGAGCTGCCATGGAATTCACCGACCAAAAATCGCGCCCATCATATATAATTATTACACTTCTGAGAGGTGAACGGTGGATTCCGGACTAACGACCGGCTGTGGTAAGTTTAGGACAGGTGTCTTGCCACATATGAGCGTTCACCTTACCACCCATTCACTCCCCCCTTCGAAGCCATACAATTTGAGATGCGCAAATCGCAGTTTTAGATAATTTTTCTAAGAAAGAGTTGATTATTTTTCTGGAAAGGCCGAGATCTTTAAAGATGAGAAATAGAGATTTAGCTGGCAGGCCGCGAGCGTTAACTTCCACCGCGTGAAGGTGAACAGTGAAGCCGTTCCGGGTTACGGTATTTGCAAGATCATGGTATTTATTTAATTTGTACTTGTGGTCTCTCGGGATATTTGATTCCTATGGAATAGTTAATTCTACGAAAGGACCATCTTCCGAGATAGAGAGTAAAGAGTTATATCTGGACGCAGGGCTGTGCATCCGAGACTTTCAGGGAATTTATACTGCTTAGAGACCGAATCGACCTCCATAATCCAATCTGAAGCTTTTTCGATTAATGAGAAAGGTTTTGCAGTGAGATGTTTTTTGCCTTTAGAGCCAACCCGCACAAACTGTATTGGGGGTTTTGAGGATACTGTGGAATCCTTGCTGGCACGGGCCACTGAGAGGCTAAGTACCTCGCGAATAACAGCAAGGACTTTGTCGTGGCGGTAAGTGTACCGTCCTTGATCCAAGGCCACCTTGCAGCCAGCTAGAATATGTCTAGCTGTGCAAGGGGTGTTGCTACAAAGGGGACATGAACTATCCTCGGCATAGCTCCAACGAGCAAGGTTACTGGGGTCTGGAAGTGTAAGACCTGTCTTTATCTTGAAAAAAATTGCACGTTCGCAATGCTTTCCCTTCTCGTCGGTCGGTGGGCTGGGACAGTAAAAAAAAGGAATAGGGACACTGATTCCTCTTCTTCGAAATAATAGTGAAGAGAACTCGTCAGTAAACGCAGTTCGTTCTCTGTGACGGTTTATATGTTAAAAGTTCAAAGTTTAAAAATGCTCAAAGTTCACAAGTCTTCATCTTGGAAATAAATTTAACCTGGTTCTCAGTACTTTCCCTCCTGGTAGGTTGGTAGGCCTGGAAAGTAAATGTATACTTACCGAGGTTGAATATCCGTTGCTTTTGGTTGTGCGTTGTTCCGCCTAGATGCGGCGCTGTGGTCCCTATTAGTAGAAGTGGTCGACGAAGAGATTGTGGAGAAATCTCCGCTGTGACGGTTTCTAAAGCAAAAAGAAGTATGATTGAAAGGTACAAATAGTGATAGGTCATTCCGAGAGCTGAACCTGTCTCTACCTAGAAGAAATCCGCTTTCTTCAAAATTATACTGACTACTCAGTATTCCCTTTTTTCTGAAATGATATTATTATTAACCGACTTCAAAATTAGGAGGTGATCGATTCGGTTGCATCTTTTTTTAATGATCTTTTTTTTACTTTCGACAAGAAGTGGGCTTACCGTTTCGGGTGACAGCATTTGCGAAATCATGATATTTATTTAATTTGTACTCGTGGTCTTTTGGATATTTGATTCCCATGGAACAGTTAATTCTACGATGAGGGCCATCTTCCGAGATAGAGAGTAAAGAGTTATATCTGGACGCAGGGCTGTGCATCCGAGACTTTCAGGGAATTTATACTGCTTAGAGACCGAATCGACCTCCAGAATCCAATCTGAAGCTTTCTCGATTTTTGAGAAAGGTTTTGTAGTGAAATGTTTTTGCCTTTAGAGCCATCCCGCACAAACTTTATTGCGGTTTTGGAGGGTACTGTCAAACCCTTGATCGCACGAGCCGCTGAGAGGCTAATTACGCCGCGAATAACAGCAAGGACTTTGTCGTGGCGGTAAGTGTACCGTCCTTGATCTAGAACCTTGTAGCAAGCTAGAATAAGTCTAGCTGTGCAAGGGGTATTTGAACATTCAAGCCCGTAATTATTATGTATTGTCTACGAAATTAAGTATTGTTACTAAAATCATATAATATAGATATTTGTCTATAATTTGGAATAGACTTAGCTAACGGAATAGACTCCGAAATGGGCTCCATCTAGGAACTGTGAAGGGTTGCTATATCGACTTAAAAAAAATATAGCTTTTGTTAAGGTATTTAATTTAGATACTTGCGACATCTTATCGAGAACCTTTTTAATATAACAAAAAAAAAAGAAGATGTTTCCATAATTAAGTAAAAAAGAATTTCAAAAAAACGTACTGTTTATTGGTAGGGGTTCTCTGTGAACTTTTGGGCCTGAGAACAACTGTACTGGTTTTATTCTCGTTGTTGCTCAGGGGAACTCCAAAATCTGAAGAATCCTCCATTTTTGAATCACTGTAAAAAATATTTGAAATTAATGATCAAGCAGTGGTTTCTTAGTTCAGACTGGGTTTTCCTAGGTGGACTCGACTCATGGTTCAGCCCCCATCTGTTAACCTCCTCGAAGAGGGATTAACATGGAAAGGCCGCCGTGAACTCTGCCTGCAGCTGTAACCTACAGTCGTAGACAGTTGGGATCGGAGGTTCCGATCCGGGGCGGAACTGGGGTCAATCGACTGTGCAGTCCGATGAATAACCAAGGGGTCTGGAAACGTCCCCTAAGCAGCGGGGATAGTTGTCGACCTGACGTCATCTATCCTTGAAACAATCTGTTGGCATCTATCTTTGAAATAATCAGAGGGCGCTTCGGTCCGCGATAAATTAGAACTGAATTACCGCTTACGTCAGCTGGAGCTGTCAACTACAAAAGCGTGGCTAAACAAGCATATTGCTGGGCATGATGATAGCGACGCTGCACGGCAGTGTCTTAAACCGTCGCAAGGAGTCACGGACAGAGTCGAACCTCACACGTCCCTAGACTCCACATCTGCCCGCAGTTTGTCACCCGACCGGTCTCCACGACCTGCGCCAATCATATCTTATTACTTCATATTAATCATACTTATTATTCGTACCCACCAATTACTACCGTGCTAGGACTCATGTATTGTTCGCGTTACCGCGAGCTAGAACTAACATCGTTCAACACTGCTTCACAGTGCGGACGCTTCGTACCCTAAATGCACTATGTTCGACTGAGCCAGAATTGGATATTTGGACGGTGAACTTAGCACAACTGAAAAGTATGGTAATGGCATTTCTTAGCAATCAAATAATTAGATAAATATGTAGTATTAAAATTGTTAAAAAGGAGTAACTAGTATAATAAAAAAGGTTAGATAAACATTAGATATACATATGTAAATATAATCGTTTAATATTACGCTCTAACGGATGTCTCCGTCTCGTTTGCTATAGTCTAGAATAATGATTTATATATTAGAATAATAATGATAGTAATAGTAATGGAGTAGAGTAATAATAATATTATTAATAGTAGAATTATAATAATAGTCTATAATAAAATAATAGTTATAATCTAGAATAATAGCCTAGAAAAATAATTAACGATTTGGAATCATCTGTAAGGTTAATTATGTTTTGGGAAATAAATAAATAAATAAATAAATAAATCTTTCCCTCCTCTAAAATTCCCTTCACTTGCGAAAGAGGATTGGGAATTTCACAATAGTAATTTAACTTCAATCCTTGACCACTCTGTGAACCGTAATGCCCCTGCCAGTGTTCAACTGTCGTCCTTCCAGGTGGCGGTCCATGAAGACTTCTCGGGTGTTTACCCAAAATCGCCCCGACCCGGTTCACAAAGAAAACGCATTCAAAGCAAAGCTCCGTAGGCAGAAGCGGCTACTTCGTCGCCAGCTACGTGAAACCAAGAAAGCCGGAGATAAGGCCCTCTGCCACAACTTCTCACGCGCGTACCGCTCTATACTCAAACTGAGACATGTTAATTTAAACATTTTTGATTATCTTCAGTTTATCAGGCAATCAGTGGCGGTCTCTTCATCTATACTCAAACTGATACAGAGCGTAGCCACGCAAAACAACAAGCGCAAAGAAGCATTTCTCAAGTCCAAAGAGGAATCCCGGTTTGACAAAAACCGTTTTAACTACAGTAAAAAGGTTTTGTCTGCCGCTAAGGGCACAATCCAAATCCTGGAAGAAATGGCCACGGAATACTTTTCGACCACTTATGAGGATCCAATGCGACTCCATACGTACAGCCCTCCTCCGGGCATTAAACCTCCGCACCTGCCTACAGTAGCGTTCGCCTCTCAACCCCCATCTCTAGATGAGATTTTAAATCAAATAAAAAGGAAGCCGTCGGGCTCTATTCCAGGTCCCGATGGTATTCCCTACTTAGTGTATAAAAAGTGCCCCTGCCTTCTGCAATATTTAGGATCCATCTTCCGACATATATGGAATAGCGGTGTAGTCCCACAGAATTTCGGCCGAGCGACAGTCATCTTAATTCCGAAGGTCCCAGTTTGCACCGGACCAAAGGACGCTCGGCCCATTGCTCTGACAGATACTGTGGCCAAAATCTTTTTTGGCTTAGTCCACATGAGGATGAGCGAATTCATGCACCGGAACGAGTACCTTGGAGTGTCAGTACAAAAAGGCTTCATGCGTGGCGTCTCATGCGTGGCGTCTCAGGAAAGGGTTACTGTTTTAAAACAGACGGCCAATACACATCGTCGTGCCTCGCTTTTGCCGACGACCTAACTTTTATCACCAGGAGCCCCAAGCAGCTTTCCCTGCTATTACAAAAAGTGGAGCTGTTCTGCGACTGGTCAGGCTGTATAAAAGTGAAGCCCTCCAAATGTTTTTGCCTTGGATTCGCCCGCATAGACACAAAATTTACGTCCTATGACCCAAAATTGGTCTATAAGGGCTCTATTATCTCCCTTATAGACCCAAATAACCACTTCAAATTTCTTGGCAGAAAAATCACCTGCCAGGGAAAAGACCTCTCTGGCGATCATGTTATAGAACATTTCGGTAGTTGCCTGGAAAAGATAGATGCATTGCTAATTTCTGGCCCTCGTAAGGCTTGGATCTATGACAACTATCTAACTTCTCATTTGTATGGCCCTTTCTTATTTACGATTTCACCAAAACCCAACTGTCTCGTCTGGATGCACTGGTGACAGCTAGTCTAAAATCCTGGTTGTCCTTAGCCAAACCAGCTGACCCCTTGACTCTCTTCAGGTCCAAAGACAATTTTGGGCTAGCTCTAAAACTGCCCTCTCTGCTCTACGCCAACTACAGAATAACCAAAAATTCGATTCTAAGTAATTCCAAGGATCCGGCAATATCGAAGCACGTAGTAAGTGGCCGTAGTGAGTCAAATGATCTACAAGCCCGCGTTGACTTCTACAAAAAGTTCCTTACTGGAATCAGCCAGAATGGCACTGGTCTGGGGTATGGCAGTACAACCATGAGCGATGTGGACTTGAAGAAGTCTCTCTTGCGGGAAGATTACGACAGCAAAAGTATGGCTCATGCTATTGGCCTTTCAGCATACACTTCAAGACCCCAGTAACCTCGCTCGTTGGAGCTATGCCGAGGATAGTTCATGTCCCCTTTGTAGCAACACCCCTTGCACAGCTAGACATATTCTAGCTGGCTGCAAGGTGCGAATTCGGAACGCGCGAATTTCGAAAATCCGCCTTGCACACAACACTCACTGTATCCTGTCTTACGTCCTTGCGTTCGGCGGCGGGAACATTTTAAAAAGAGGGTTCCGCGTAGAAGAGAGTTTGTAACCGTCGTCTATTGAAGTTATATCCTATGTTATATTTTTTTATATAGTTTAAGTGCCTACCTCTTAAATTGTACAAATGCAGACATTGAACACCTTATTAAATAATTGAATCTTTATAATAAAAACATAATAGTATATGTAGTAATACAAATTGATTATTTCTAAATGTAATTTTATTTAAATTTTTCTGAATTTATTTTGTATATTAAAAATACATAATACTTATTAATACATATATGAATATATATTAATTTTTATCATGTTTTAAAATAAAATAATATTGACAATTTTCATGACATTTTCCAACGAATTTTTATTAGGTAATTAAGATATTTCTGTTACATTATGTATGATTTTGTTTATTTATATAAATATAATATTATAGATTTCTTAGGATAATTAAAATAAATTGTCTACCTTGGAACAGGCGGCAGCCTAGTTAGGTTATGACTTTTGTAAATTGAATGTACTCATAATTTGAACTCAATAAATAATTTTGTTTTTTTTTTTTTTGAATTGAAGCTATATCCGCCGTTATAACCTACGCAGTGGCGGTAGCGGTATGCGGCCTACCCGCAAAACAACGGATTGACGGCTCTTTCAGTCTACCCTGGACGACGGCGGCTGCAACATCACCGAAACATCGGGTGCTACAAATTTCACGCGGTAAATTCGTTTATATCTTATAGGTATGTTGGAATAGCTAGACAATGGACTGTTTCGTCTGTAAGTCTCTACATCACCCCTCGATTGAATAAATGATCAATATCATTATCCCTCCCTGGGGTGGCGGGTTCGTCCGTAGTAGTTGACAACTCTAAAGTACCACAAACAGACAGTCTAGCTAAGCATAATTATGTTACGCTTACCTATAAACTGAGGAGGTCCTCGGCGAGCTCTCATTAGTCGTTGAGTTGGTATCACTATCGAGGACAAACGTTCTTCTCTTGTCTATGGGCGGATCTATGGGATCATCCTCTCTCTGAAGCTCACGATAGTTATCACGCCGAAGACCCAGCCGGTCGGTAGATTTCGAATTCATCTGAGGACAACACAAAAAAATTGGTTGGCAACACTGTCAGCAACTTACCGTTAACTGGGTTATACTAAACAGCGCCTCGCACTCGAGAAATGCAATAACAGAAGACAAAACTCAATTTTCTTAATTTTTCATACCCATTTTTCTGTTTATCCAGATTTTAGAAAATTAAAGCACTGGCCACCTAGTCGCAAAACCTCACTACATATACGTTTTATATTATAACACATAAAATGCCTTTTAGCATACACTTCCAGACCCCAGTAACCTCGCTCTTTGGAGCTATGCCGAGGATAGTTCATGTCCCCTCTGTAGCAATACCCTTTGCACACCTAGATATATTATAGCTGGCTGCAAGGTGGCCTTAGATCAAGAAGTACAATTACAGCCACGACAAAGTCCTTGCTGTTATTCGCGAGGTAATTAGCCTCTCAGTGGCTTGTGCCAACAAGAGTTTGACAGTACCATTTAAACCTCCAATACAGTTTGTGCGGGATGGCTCTAAAGGCAAAACACACTTTACTACAAAACTTTTCTCAATAATCGAGAAAGCTTCAGATTGGATTCTGGAGGTCGATTCGGTCTCTAAGCAGTATAAATTCCCTGAAAGTCTCGGATGCACAGCCCTGCATCCAGATATAACTCTTTACTCTCTATCTCGGAAGATGGCCCTCATCGTAGAATTAACTGTTCCATGGGAATCAAATATCCAAAAGACCACGAGTACAAATTAAATAAATATCATGATCTCGCAAATGCCGTCACCCGGAACGGCTTCCCTGTTCATCTTCACGCGGTGGAAGTTGGCGCTCGTGGCCTGCCAGCTAAATCTCTATTTCACCTCTTTAAAGATCTTGGCCTTTCCAGAAAAATAATCAACTCTTTCTTAGAAAAATTATCTAAAACTGCGATTTGCGCATCTCAAATTCTATGGCTTCGAAGGGGGAGTGAATGGGTGGCAAGGTGAACGCTCACATGTGGCAAGACAGCTGTCCTAAACCTACCACAGCCGGTTCGTAAGTCCGGAATCCACTGCTCACCCCCCAGAAGTGTAAAAATAGTATTATGATGGGCCCGACTCCGGTCGGTGAATTCCATGGCAGCTCCGTTTGTATTTATTATTATGTGTTTTATGTTATTTCTTTTACTAAACTTTTTATTTATTTATTTATTTATTTGTTACAACTTGGTAGAGAGTTAACAGTGTGATCGTACTGATATAATTTGTAACTGTTTATATAAGCAATGAGAAAATGAACACAACCCATACAATCATTCTAGACGAATGTCCAACTAGACCGAACAGCCTGTATCTGGGCATACGAAATATATAGCCTTTGTTTTTGAGTAGTACTGACGTTTGAGTAGTACCGACTAATAGACTACTTTCAATACTAACCCTAAGATAATGGCATAAAATAGTACACATATGTATTAATACAAATACGTATGATAAAGGGTTAGTTAAATACATATATACACATATACACATCCATACATACATACATATATAATAACACAAACACACACATACATCTACACACACATATTTTAAATTATTGTATGAAGCAATTCTTTTTCAGTCTTTGTACGACCTACTTCGTAAAGGAGCCAATTTTTTTACTTTTATCTTAAATTGGTGTACATTTTGAACATTTTTTACTGACTCTTCTAAAGTATTAATAAATTTTGGGGCGATGAAATACAACTGTCTTTGGGCAAAGGTTGTATGTACGTGAGGAATTACATAGTTCGTCCCTTCAGCGATTATGTTGATCTAAGATGGAAACAGGTAAGTAAAGCTTCTACAGCGAAAAACAGTTAAAATTAATGTGGTTTTCGCCATTGTTTAAACAAAAAAAAATTATGAGTGCTTAGAGTTACAGCTGTGGTAGAGACTAAGGGAGGGGGGGGAGGGTCGAGAGAACTAAGTTACAGTCTAAGGGGGGTTGCGTAAGTGTTATTTTTTTACCAAAAAGGTTTCGATTTAAAAAAAGGTTGAAAAGGTTGAAAAGGGGAAATGGTTTCAGACATCTACCACATCTCTGTTTTGAAATCCATATGTATAGCCAATATGATAACCATTATTTGGAAGCGGACATTGTAGCAGAAGAAGTAGAAGTAGAATATTAGTTAACTTACGTGGAAATCGGCGAGGTAGTCTCTGCTGATGATGACGTTAGCGTTCCTGTTAATGGAGTCGGGATGGCGAAGATGCATGGCCCTTTCCATGGCAGTTCTGCCGCCCGGCTCAATCAGGATTAGCAAATGCTCATCCTCTGTCTCATCCGAAGTGTCATTCTGGTCTGCCAGGGCGGAGGCCGTGTGGAACGACTGCGATCTGAGCACCGGAGACGAGTGGCTGAAATCGGCAAGCACACATGTCGAAATCCCAGCAACAAGGTTATATCATCATCATCATCATCATCATCATCATCATCATCATCATCATCATCATAATCATCATCTATTCATTCCATAAAAGCATTTCACAATACTGAGGAACATGTCAAATTTTACAATCATAATTTACCGGATGATAAAACCGCTTTGATTAATAAAAAGGAAAAAAAAATAATTATAATCAGAGGTGATTACTTAAAAATAGTCAAATTTACAAAATAATCAATAATCAAACAATAAATAATAATCAATACAATGAAAAAGAAAAATTCTGAAACATGCGTAATTAAAAACAATGTCAATAAAATCTAAAACTTAGTGCGAAAGTATAGTCATAATATGGTTATTTATAATCAAGCAATTGTGGACGCAATATCATAAAAGTCGTCTAGTTTGTAAAGGGCATGTTTGACTAACTGATTTTTCTAGCAGATTTTATATGCTGCCATCTCAAGTCTTCTCGTCGATGACGGCAAAGCATTGAACAATTTAAAACTAATGTATAAAAATGTTTTTTGATATTTAGTCAAGCGTACTTTAGGCAATAACACATTGTTTTTATGTCGCGTATTATGACTATGTCGAGTGGAGTGAAGCTCGCAATTTAAAACATTCTCTTTGGCGTATAAAAGGCACTGATATATGTACATAGACGACATGGTAAATATACCAGCTTTAATAAAAAAAGGGGCGCAATGTGTTTCTCTGCTTACACCAAAAATTGTCCTAACGGCTTGCTTTTGTAGCATAAAAGATTTTGGTTGCATTGCCCATTTACTTATATAAAATAAGTCCTGACGGTGAAGGCCTTGTTATTACAGACATCCGATAATATAACTGTTTGCACCAAAGATAAACGAAGGGACTGGTGCTGGGGTATATTTGCAATCTCTTAAGACTAAATAAGACAAATAAATATATTAAAAGAATACAAAACACCACTGCCATTACAGAAAGTGAACTATTGTATATACCTAAGCTATATACAATATACAATAGTTCCTAAGGTATATACAATAGTTCCTAAGCTAGCTAAGGAGTTCCTAAGCTAGCTAGATACCTAAGCTAGCTAAGAGGAGCTAAGAGCCCTTGTTGAGTTGGCCACGAAGACCCATTCTGTTCAGGGTTGGTCATACTCACGGGTCAACACCCATCCGGTGGCCTCCACGCATGAAGTGCGAGCCCGGGCAGGACTGTGGCCTTAGGGCTAGCTTCCCCTAGGAATCATTCTTCTGGCGCTCCTGGACGGTCTGCGCATCGTGCAGCATAAGCCAATCGATTGTGCACTCTGACTGACAGTCGGGGAAGTCTGGAAGCAGTACTGTTTCCTATAGAGCGGGGGTGGTTGCAGACCTTACGGCGACGCAAAGGATGCCGTGGTCCGCGATAGATTCGGTATACACCGTTTCACCGCTTCGTAAGCGACCTCGAACTCGTAACCAATCGAGAGACTGGAGTAATCTGGTCGCAATTGGAAGTAAGGGCGTGAGTGTAAGCCCGCTGGGTAACACTCCTGGTTATCTCGCGGTTAAGGCGTTGGCCTCTTACGGGCATGTGGCGGAGCTTGACGGTGGACTGATTTGTCCAAGTCTTCTGCGGTCACTTCACGGGAGATAGAACGACTAATCGTTAAAACTTCCTGAGGTGACGGGTTCGTCACCTTAGGTTCGATTTTATTATATTTTTTAATCAAAAGTTTCTTTCTTGGTCGTACTGACTCATCGTCTTCAAGTATACCGGTTAATTAAAACTCGCTCTGTATAGGGGTAAGAAGCAATGGTCCTTAGCAAAGGTCTGAGTGTGGGCGGTGAGACAACCAGGCATCCCTTGTTTACCGTCATCATTATCAACACTAACAAGTCACTAACCTGGGTGATGTATTATCGTTGTGCTGTTCCCAGTGCTGTTTCCTATTCTGCGTTCTCTTCTTGGCTTCCATAGCTGACTTCATTGGGTCATACGAGGACCTCTTCTTCCAATTAGTAAACTCCACGTCTTTCACATTCACGGGTTGCTTACTCTTCTTAGCTGTTACAACAAGGAAGAAAAATGTTGTTTACTTAAAATGGGAAAAATAGTTGTAATAGCTAAAAGACTCAACTCCACTCTCTATCTGATAAGGGAGGCTTTCAAACATCCGTTAATTAAGGTGTTTATAAAGATCGACAAGGCATATGTGAGACCTATCCTGGAGCATGGCTATCAGCTCTGTGGCTGTGACCTTGCTTCCGGACTATTGTGGTACTGAATGCCATTCAATGCCGCCGAGTTCAACGACCTACGCACATAAGCAAGGTCAAACAAAACAGCGAATTTATTCTCAAACTGTTGTAAATCATTTGGAATGAAATGTAATTTTAAAATAATTATTTGATTCAACAATTTGTTGTAAAATGTTGCTTATTTGCTCGTACTGATTCACCCATTTCAAGGTGTCACTAATTAAAAACTCACGCTGTATAGCCGTCCCGCATAAACTGGGCGAGAATTCAATAAATGAAAAAATCTTCCAGTGCGAAGCCGGACACGGCAGCTTGTTAGATATATTTAATAACTAGCTGACCCGTGCTCACTTCGTTGGGCAGTAAAACTTTTTACTTGTGATGAAATTATGAGTGTGGTTTGGTTAGTACTGAGTGCTATGATTTATTTCCTGGGTTATATTTTTACTGCATATGTATGTATGTATTTGCATGCCAATTTGACTATATTACCGTTATTTGTGAGTGTCTTCTTGTGAGTGTCTTATTTGTGTGTGTCTTATCTCTTTAACCATTTATGCAGTAAAAGTGAAATTATATGCAGTAAAAGGAAAAAGGCTTTTGTTTTAAACACTTGAGACGATACATTTCCTTTTTTTGATATGAATTCATAATTGTTGATAATATACCAATAAACATGACCTAACGATTTAAACTATTTTTTTAATATAAAAAACTACTTTTTGTGACTTAAATATAAAATTTAGACATATGCTGTCGCTGACTTTTTTGTAGGCATTATCAAGCTCTACAACTTTTCACTAGAACTTAATGATATATCTCTCATCGTTAAAGCAGCGTTAGTGAGAAACGTTTTCTTTCGACCGTTTTTTCTCCGAGTTACTTTGCAAATCTGACTACCACGAAAAAGTCATTCCATTTTTTGAATTAATATATAGCCTATGACACTCACAAATAACGTGGCTTTCTATTGGTAAAAGAATTTTCAAAATCGGTTTAGTAGATCCAGAGATTACTTCCTACAACCTCACAAACTTTACCTCTTTATAATATTAGTATAGATTTGCGTATCCAATGAAAGATTTTTCCTCCATTCACTTACCTCGATCGTGTCCTTTGGTGTTGAGATCCCTCGCCGAGGAATTCGTCTTGTTGCCGTTTGTGAACAGTCTCTGTCTCGAATCTGAGTTGACGTGAGGCGCTCTTTGGGTTGAGGGCGCTTTGTGCGTTTCAAGCTTCAGGCCGTTTTCCTTTACATTCATTGGAGTGCTTGCGGAAAACTGAAAAAACATTTAAAAAATAATTGTTGTGTTACCCCGAGACTTTTCCGGCAATTAGCCAAGGACGTCATCTCAGTTTAAAAATATTGTCCTTTTAAAATATTACCTTTCTTCTTGTTTCCGGCGTGTTGGGGCACCGTGGCGAGTTCGACGGGACGGGATGTCGCTCTTTAAGCTCTGGTGATTCTATCCTAGCACGACGCAATTCAAACGCTCTGCGGAAAAAAAACAATCAGATAATACATACATAATTGGGTCAAAAAGTAGCACTTGAAGCGTTCTTCGGTGCATAGATGCGGAGAAACAGGTAGCATAAGTTTTAAAACCGCAACCATTAATCTATATATATAATAATGAATCGCAAGATCTCGAAAATGACTCGACCGATTTCAATTATTATGTTTTTGTTTTGTTCGCCTTGATTCAGGGGTGGTTTACAATAATTTTTTTTTAAAAAAACTCTAAGAAACAACTGAAAATCGAAAAAATCGAATTCGGTAATTTTGGGAAATAGGCCACTTTCGATAAATGGTGTTCGCAGCGATCCTATTGTTTGACAGCTGCGCCGCCATCCATAACTGTTATTATAAAAGTTAAAAAAACGGAAAAAGCCAAAGAAGTCAAAAAAGTCGAAAAAGTCAAAAAAAGTCGAAAAAGTCGGAAAAATCAATAAAGTAGAAAATGTTGAAAAAGACCGAAAAAGTTCGCAAAGTCGAAAAAATGGAAAAAGTCGAAAAAGTAAATAAAGTCGGCAAAGTCGGCAAAGCCAAAAAAGTCGAAAAAGTAGGAAAATCGAACGAAGAACTCTATTGGAGTGTTTTTCCGAATAGCGCAGTAGTTCAAAAACCATAATTAGCTGACCGAACGAGCCAATTAGCGTTGAAAAACAAATATGTCAATGATCTCAGCGCGACCATTCAAAATGTAATTCAGGGACAGTTGTTTGCCTTCAAATCGATACATACAATTATCAACCAGGATGAGGTAATCAACTCTTTAATAGGATTTTAGAATTTGCTGGAATTGCCTGGATTGCCACCTCACATTTGTAATAGAAATTAGGCTCAGTCATCATCACGCTGCGTAACATCAATCAACCTCGACAGTCAACATGAATCAACGGATTTGTCATTCGATTTTAAACGGCTGCAATTCCCCGTGCGTCTGGTCGTCGCGATGACAAATCACGCGTTTTAGGAAGTTTACTGAATTAACTTGGAATTTCCGTATTTAGCGCATGGAAAACTGTATGTCTCGTGTTCGCTAAGCCGTCGGTCGAAAAAGCCATTATTTTTCTTTATTTACGCGCCGGAAAACAAAACAAAAAACATAGTTTACCAGAATGTTTTGTGTTGAATGTGAAGTGCATTTATATTTCATCATGTAAATTAAATACATTGAATTTATTTTAATTACATTTACTGTCATTTAATCACCAAACGAAACTCAAATCGTACATGATTTGGCCATATAATAGATTTCAATGAATTGGATTTGAAAGGTTGATTAGGATTAATAAACGCGTATGAAGAGTTACACTCAAATCAATTTTAGGTGGTACAAAGACCACCTAGTGTTAAATAAAATTTCAGCATCGCTGGCGTCCACTCATACAACATTATCTTCCAGTGCATTAGAGAAGGAATGCATAATGTCTTGCATATTATCTTGCCGTCCGGTTCAAAATTTAGAGGTGCTGAATCAACATCAGACGGTTACATAAACTCACCTATTATATCGAGCTCCTGAAGCGATGGTTCTCCTGGCGGCTCCGCGGTCGAAGTCGCTGTAGAAACCAGAGACCGAGTCATCATCATCATCGTCCCCCGCGTACTCAGCCGCCCCGAAGGAACCGGATCTTCGCAGCGGAGAAGGAACGAGCCGCTCCGAAGGGACGGCACCGATTATTCTTTGGGGAGAAGTCAACGTTGCGACCGTCGGTCGATCCAATGAGGAACGACGAGACTGCGATAGCGTCTGTTAATAAATAAATAAAATAAAATAAAATACAAAAGGAGCTGCCATGGAATTCACCGACTGAATTCGGGCCCATCATATAGTATTATTACACTTCTGGGGGGTGAGCAGTGGATTCCGGACTAACGACCGGCTGTGGTAGGTTTAGGACAGCTGTCTTGCCTCATGTGAGCGTTCACCTTACCACTTATTCACTCCCCCTTCGAAGCCATAGAATTTGAGATGCGGAAATTGCGGTTTTAGATATTTTTTCTAGGAAAGAGTTGATTATTTTTCTGGAAAGACCAAGATCTTTAAAGATTAAAACAGAGATTTAGCTGGCAGGCCACGAGCGCCAACTTCCACCGCGTGAAGGTGAACAGTGAAGCCGTTCCGGGTGACGGCATTTGCGAGATCATGGTATTTATTTAATTTGTACTCGTCGCCTTTTGGGATATTTTATTCCCATGGTCGAGATATATCATTCGAGATAGAGAGATTAGAAGATCTGAAGCCCATGACGTTCTCAGTGGCGTGCCTCAGGGTTCGGTGATCGGCCCTGTTGTGTTCGGTATTTTCCTGACAGACCTCAAAGCGATTATGGAAACATCCTTTACTCTTTTTGCTGATGACACCAAATTCTTTGGAGATCCTGTCATAAGCCGTCAACTGATTCAAGACAACCTCGACCACATCGTGCAATGGACTAAGGATTGGCTTCTCACACTAAACGCAGAGAAATGCACCGTACTGCATATAGGTCCCAAGAATCCGCATCACAAATACACGATCGAGGGAACCCCTGTACACACAGTTACCACACAGAAAGATCTTGGAGTAATTGTGTCCCAGGACCTCAAATGGGAACCGCATATAGTAGAAGTTGTAAAAAGAGCAAACTCACTTCTTTACATGATTAGGAAAGCTTTCTCCTACATAAACTCTGATTTGTTCCTCAAACTCTACAAAACGTACGTCCGCCCTCTCCTCGAATACTCTTACCAGGTGTGGAACACCTACTTCATAAAAGACATTGAACTGCTGGAGAAAGTGCAAAGGCGGGCAACCGAGATGGTTCCATCCCTAAGGAACGAGCCTTATGAAAACCGCTTGGATGCACTGGGTCTTACTACACTCGAGCAAAGAAGACAAAGAGGGGACCTCATCGAGACGTTTAAGATTCTGAATGGTCATTATGATGTAGCCAACCTTAATGCAATGTACACAATGAACACCAACGAGAAACTCCGTGGACATTCCTTAAAACTAAACCGAAACAGTTTTAGTTCCAACCCAAGAAAGTACTTTTTGACTAACCGAGTGGTGGACTCTTGGAACAAACTACCACAAGAAGTGATAAGTGCTATCTCAGTGAATGGTTTTAAAAATCTACTAGACAAACATTTAGTAAAAATGGCAATTAAAAAGTGTAAGGAATAAAATAAAATAAAGACAAACAGTACACTCAACACGTGAAGTACACGCATCAGCTGCAAAAGCTGCTAGTGTATATAAATAAATAATAATAATAATAATAATAAGATTACGGACTTCAAAACTCCAAAATGGCTTATAATTGAGGACAGTTGTAGTAGTCATAAATATTCTAGATAAATAGATCTTTACAATGGTAAATACATTATTGTTATTGGAGAGGTGGGCCCAGAGCCCATACATTTTTGACCACTGTCCTTTGTAGTGATGGGCGTGACTCTCAATTTTAAATCACGCGATGATCACATTACTGGTATTTTATCACGCGTGATAATAAAATCTTCTTCACTGGCTGACGACCCGAGAAAGGAGAGATACGAGAGTCCTAGGTTTGCTCTTCAGAATCCTGAAGGGGGCCGCTCCGAAATATCTTATAAGTAGGTTCAAACCTCTATCTTCTCACGGGCGCCCTCTGAGATCTGAAGACAACCTACTGCTCTCGATCCCTAGTCACAGTAGTGATTTCTTCTCGCACTCTTTCTCTGTACGTGGAGCCCGTCTCTGGAATGCTTTACCCTCGCGTATAAGGATAGCACCTAGTTTGTATTGCTTCAAACGCAGGCTCAAAGAACACTTGAACCCACGCTCATAAACTTTTCCTTATTTTTCCCTATTTTTTCATCCCTATTGCGTCCCTTGCGTCATTATAGGTTTATTGTTTGTTTTTTTCTTAAATTTATTGTTTTGTTTCCCTGCTGAATTTAAATGACCAAAATTTAATTTATTAGTTTATTTTTACCGCATAACATGTTATTCCACTAGGTTAAGGTTAGCTGTAAGATATTGCTTTTAGGCAATAAGCTCGCCGTTTTGTTAAAGCAAATAAAGCGTTTAATTATTATTATTATTATTATTATTATTATAATAACGGCCACTCGTGATTGTACTGAAATGTACTGTGAAACGTTAAGTAACAAAGTTTCGTCAATGTGATAACTGATAACAGAAAAGCGCATTATATTTGCCTAGTATTTATTAGTAATTAGAAGAATTAGCGTTCAGAAAGATTAACTCTCTCGCCCTTTTGGTGCTAAGCCGAGTTCATCTTTCTGAAATAATGTAGCCAGCTTTCGAAAAAACCCTTTCACAAGGCACGCTTGTCGCTACTACATGCGGTGACGGCTCATTCATAAACGTACGAAATGAACGCGCCACTCATCGTCCAGCCGGCGCGGGCGTTCGCCAGAACGAACGGCCGATCAGTGACATTGACTGATCGGTCGCCGTCGGAGCCGACGACGATATGCAATAACTGGCTCATTCGTGAACGTACGAAATGAATGCACTAAGAATGAACGAAACCAAGTGAACAGTTCAATTCGGCGCTCACCGCTCATCGTTCAGTGGCGCGGTTGTTCACCAGAACGGCCAATCACTGATCAGTGATCGGTCGCGTCGTAGCGGCGCCGAGTGATGGCAACGCGGTGCTGTTCGTAGCCGTTATTCAAATAGCATATTCTTTCAAATTCTCGTAACACGTTCTTCGTGATTGCAAATATCACACGTTATTGTTATTGCTATTCGTGATCACACCCATCACTAGTCCTTTGCGGTTTTGTGTTTGGGAATACATTATAGATGAAATTTCATGCATTATTGATGAATAATAATAATTATTATATACAAGATGGTGTACCTTTATGGGCGAGCTAGCTGGAGATAGGCTGGTTCTCGGTGTTGTGGGTAGGGGTCCTAGGGGACTACGAAGCGGCGAACCAATTGGACTTTCGCGACCGCGTCTCACGCGATAGCTTAAGCTGTTCGATCGGGATAACTGAGAGATGGGAAGCCGCGACAGGACTCTGTGAAATAGCAACATTTTTACAAGGTTTTATTTACCATTCAATGTTTGTTAGTTATTTTGATTATGTCAAATCTTGCAAGCAGAATTAGAAACACTTCCTCTTATTCTATGAAGTTGAAAATTTACATGTTGGTTCATTTCTGATGACAATGCATTTTTATGCTGCGCATGACCTGATTCTGTACTGTAATACAGTGTAATGTCCAAAACAAAGAATTGAAACTACACTAGAACTCCAATTAACCATATCAATTGGGACCAGACCCCATAGTTAGTTTGTTTCCTGAGCTATTTCACGCACTTGGCCTCTTGATTGGGCCGTTGTGCGTGGCTCATGTTTCTATATATGTTACTCCAGTCAACCCAGGCTGTCCCAGAAGGTTAGCAGCCTGTTTGGGTTGCTACAGGCCTCCGGGACAGATGCTGGAGATTGCAGTATTCTTGCCCGTTGCTCTGCCACGCTCCTGCATTACATGAGCACATGCTGTGGTGTTTCTTTTTCTTCCATGCATCCTCTGCATAGAGGACTGTCTGTCACACCTATGGTAAACAGGTGTTTGTTTAGGGGACAGTGGCCTGTCATAGTACCTATGACTTTACGACTAGACCAGACCCCATTCGGATAATGGAAAATTTGGTTAACTGTTTTTTTTAAAAAAAAAAAAGGGTGTATTTTAATTAATTTCTGTATGTATGTTGAAAATTGGAGAAAATATATTTAAAAAAATCTCTGTCAACGTAAGCTGTCACGACGTGGAAACCTTGGGGTTATAACGTACGATTAGAGATCCTGTCGCGTTATACCAACACAAGGAACAAGAGCGCCACCGCATTTATCCAAAATGCGGAAAAAGAAAAAAAAATACCATGTTAGGTTAGGTGATGACCAAAAAATGAAAAAATAACCACAGGGTCGGGGAAAGGATTTGGTTTGTCACTACATTTGGCAAAACAGAGAATAAACCTTCGCAATTTTAAAATAAAACTACAAATTTAAAGTTATAAAAACAAGATCCTTTAATTAGCGTAGGTAGTTTCCTCCTTCTATCTCCTTTCCAGACATGTGGTACAGACTTCAGACATGTTGTATTTCAGGTTCAATTTACGACATCCAAGCGAGAAAAAACTCCGGGCACGGTTGGCCGATGGAGTCGAATTTACATTCGTAATATAAAAGGCGGCACAGGCAAAAACACGCTGTGACCAAAAGAAAAACCCCCATTACTACAAAACTCATTTATCTAATTGAATCCCGAAAAGAATTAAACGCTTACCGAAAAATGAGACCTTGTTCACATAACTTTAAAAACACACTTCCACTTCACACTTCCACGCGTGAAATCGATAGGAAATTAGGTTATATCGAAATGTCAAACGTCTTGACAGCTGACAGCTCCCTTTTTCTTTTTCATTTAAAGCCATGAGAATAAGCGTTTACGCCAAAACACTGATAGCATAAAAATAAATCCACGATTTGTCTTGGATAATTACGATTAATTAAAAAGGGAGTATAAAAAATAAAAATATTATTAGGATAGAAAATTATAATATACTACGCTAGTAAAGCGCAATAAAACTAGGAATTATTCCACACATTTCACCAAATTAATATTTTTATTTGACACAAATCGTCTATGGTTTGACAATTTCGAGCTAGATAAAAGCGGCCTATACGGTAGCCGCCATTTTACTTTGGGCGCGCGCCGATCAGCGAGCCGATCCTCTGGCACGCTTTGGACCCCTAATTCTCTTCAGTAAGTCGTTTAACTCCTCTCCTCGCGGAGTAAAAATTCAGCTGTCCCATTCGCGCGCGACCTTTTCGAGCGCAAAATCGACGACCTTGATAAAAACGACCATAACTTGTAAACCACTATACGGATCATAAAAAGAAGAACTGTAAAATGATCGCATTGAAATTTGACATATAAAACATTATAACCTTATCTCGTAAATCAATTAAGATAATAATGGCGACAAATTACAAAACGCAAATGGCCTCCATCGTGTCGTCATCACTGGACCAAGTGGACGCCTGTCATTCCAGTGTATTAAAACTTGCATCCCCAAAAGGACGCCTGTCATTTGTCGGGTTAAATTGAAATATTCGGGAATGCCGTGATGGTTTCCGATAAGTGCACGTAGTTTTTGACTGTCTACATCCGTTTTGGGCACTGACAGTAAGAAGTTGCATGTGGTCCCACTCGGGCTGACGCTCCATCCACTTAAACGAAGTTTCAAGGCCGGAAAAAGTTTCACTAGCTGAGGTCCCGTGTCTGCTTCAACCTCGACATTGAGGTCATCTTCTTCCTCGACACATTCTTCTCTCACACTTTCGATAAGTTCATCATCATTACCTATACCTTCAGCACTAACTTCTGAACATCCACGAATTTTCAAAAGAATGTTTCTGGATTCCTCAAGTGACACTTCATCCTCATATTCTCCTGTCTCTTCCCTTTCCTTTTCTTGAGCTTTTTTTTCATTTTCTCCCCTCCTGCCACCATGTAAATGCAGTCTTTCAAATTCATTATTTTGTGGTTAGCCAACACACGTTCTTCGTCTTCGCCCTCTACCAAACGTTTCCTTAAAAGTTGCCTTCTGTAATGGCGTTTCATGGTTTCGATAACAGTTTGGTCCATTGGCTGCAACAAGCTTGTGACGTTTGGCAGTAAAAAGATTGTTTTAACCCTTGGAGTAAATGGGTATTTTCATGGATGCATCTGTCTCTTTTGCAGGATTTTCGGCGACATCGACTTAAAGTACTATAACTACGAAACTACTACACCAATCATAAAAAGAACAACTGCACAATGATTGCATTGAAATTTCGAATATAGAATATTGAAATATCATTTTGTAAAACAATTAGATAATTATGAATAAATATGAGAACGTCAAAGAAGTGAAAAAAACGCGCGACCAGATTTGGTCGACTCGTACTCAACGGATAATTGTTTCGCGACCAGATTTGGTTGACTCATACTCAACGGGTTAAGCAATAGCGCGAGTAGACAGAATCATCATTTTGTGAATAGCAGTACGTTCCCGTCTTAATTTTGGATAATCAGTGATTCAGATAGTCGGGGTTCGGATAATTGGAGTTCTACTATAATTGAATTGATTTTTTCTGCGTAGTAACTGCCAGATAGCAATATACAATAGTTTGACACTGGGTGGCCATTTTGAATTTTGGTAATGACCGATGCGCTCGTGCCGATAGCCGGACTTTGGTCGTTATTCGTGCAATAACCCTTTTACCAGACACTAAATTTAGAAAAATTGTTAAAGATACTTTGTGCTCTAAAGGCTATTATAAAATTGAAGATTTTTTAAGCGATACATTGGTCTGGTCTAGTCGTTTTTGTGTAACATAGCTGCGAAAACCATTTGTAAAGTGTTATTATTGTTATTATTATTACTATTACGTAAAGCCATTGATTATATAGTGTAGTAATCAATGGTAGAGCCTACAAACAAGGCATAAATGTCTAGAAACATAAGACGTTCGGAAAGTACTGTAAGTCTACTTCGAATAAAAATCTATCTATCTATCTATCAATACATATAGTCCTTGATGAATTAAATAAACAGACTGAGGGTTCTTTAAATTCCCCTTGACGGGTGATTGGTGCATCAGCCTGAAAAAATAGTTTGTAATTAATACCTGTCTCTTATATCCTGAGGGCTGGGCGGAGCTTGTGGATTGGCGGAACTGCTTCCGGCGGATTGGAGACGTGCCTGAAGGTTGGTAATGGCATCCTGAGTGCGGAGCAGGAACGATTCCGTATCCTGACCATTGCTGCCGATGGCATTCTGCAATACACAATATTTGACATATTATAAAATATGAAATTGTGACAACATCAAATGGAAAAAATACATAATTGCAATTGCTAAAAGAGCCAACTCTACTCTCTATCTGATAAGTAAGGCTTTTCAATATCTGTTAATAGAGGGTTGTATAAGCTATATAAGGCATATGTGAGATCCATTCTTGAGCATGGCTATCAGCTCTAGAACCCCTACTTATGCAAAGATGTAAAAGTCCTGGAAAAGGTGCAGCGAAGGGCAACCAAAATGCCAGTGGGCCTGAAGAATAGGAATTATGAAGATCACTTAGAATTACCTGGAATGACTACTCTCAAACAAAGAAGTCAAAGAGGGGACCAGATTGAGACATATACAATTCTAACACATTATTACGTGGTACCTGGGCTGGAGAATAGTTACAAATTCAACATCAAAACAAATCTTCGAGGTCACGGCCAAAACCTTAACTGTTCAAAATTTAAATTGAATCCTCTTAAGAACGTTCTGCCAAATATGCACAATATTGAAATGAAATCGTATAGACTTCCTTCCGAGTTGACGCGACTAAAAATGTAGGTATTTTTGCAATGCCACGCGCCCGCGCGCTTTCGATATATACATAAAGATGTATAGGTATACCGCAGCGATAAGGGAAAACGCCCTACCGCTGGCAGCAGTGCCGGATTAAGCCAGCGCGGGGCCCGTAGCAAATTCTCTCAAAAGGCCCTTGGTTTGCTTTAGGTTCTTAAGTTTAGGGTGTAAAATAAAATAGAACTTTTTGATAGATCCCTTTTATTCCTAAAACAAGGTAATAAAATATAATTTTTGGAGGTGCCATGTAATCCGAAAATGTTAACAAAGAGAAATAAAAAAATTCGGCGCCACAGCTATGACCAAAACTCCGCAGAAAATTAAATTGAGCAATTATTCAACTATCACGGTTTCAATCATATTCGACAATATAAATACAAAAATAAAATATATTTACAACATTGGCACTGTTGTTTAAAAAGTATACACATATGTACACTTTTTCAACAAACTGTGTGAAATTTTGCAATGTGGACAAAAACTACAATCTACATATGTAAAATCAGGCCGTTTTTTATATAATTCACACCGACAGATCAGCTATTATTGTACGGCGCACCTTTATTAACGGATACTAAATAAAATACAATAAGAACTCCTACTTTACTCATAATAATTACAAAAAAGGAAATGCATCGCTTAACAAAAGTAAATAAACAGTGCCCAATATTTGTCGCCTTATTGAGCAATGCTTACAATTCACTTCATAATATTGTTTAATATTCTCATAAAATAAACCTATATTACCTACATTGTTAAAACTTTTTATAAGCAACAAAAAGTCCACATACACAAATTTATATAGCCAGACTGTTAAATAATTTATTTAGTATATTTTCTCTAATACAATCATGGGCGCGTAATACCGTGACATTACTGACGAATCGATTTATGATTTTTCTATAAAGTCTAAAAAATCCATTGCTTTAGAAAAGCGAGTAGTCAGCCAAGCGAGTAGGCTTCCGCTCATAATTATGTCAAACTTATACAATTAAAACTGATCAGAAATTATTACATTCAGACAATCAATTGATTTATAATCAAGTGTGTTGTTAATGTGGGCAATATTTCAGGATTAGTTGAGATATTGGTGAATCAAAATAAGTATAGATTCCTATTTATTTGACTAAATGTACTATTTTTATGATTTTTTTAAACGCTCAGAACTGTTACAAATAAAATTTTCTGGATTTAATGTGAGCAAATTTAGAAATAACAATATTGATGTCGATGTCTCTGAGCAAATCATAGTGTATATTCATCAAGGCGAGGTGATTGAGACGTTCTTGGCCCATCGTGTTTCTTAACTCATTTTTAATACGCTTTAATATTGTAAAAGAACGTTCGCCACTGCAGTTGGTGATCATGAGAGACAAGTAAATGCGCAAGGCAATTTCTACGTTTGGGAAATACGATTCTAATGAATTATCCATTAAAAGTTTATCAAATTGAAGTTCCAGAGCCTCGTGCTTCTTGTTGTCAATAGCAGCAGCCACATCTGTTTTGAGCAGCTCAGCGAACTGCACCAATTCGTCGCCTAGGCTGTCTTCCAAATCAACTGCGTAAGCACTGACGATAAATTGTCCGGGTGTTTGATTTTCAATAAATTCGTCGAGTGTAGTAGAGCCCCTGAAATGGTCGTACTTTGTATTTTGCTTGCCTAGTCTTGAAGTCTGTTGCTGATATCTTCACAGCCGGTCAGGTCTTTGGCTTTTGCCTCAATATCTGAAGATGTCGACCGCCTAGCTTGGACGTACCCATATAACGATTCATAAAGAGCGTATCCAGTGTTAAGGTCTTGATCGTAAGACTGTAGCGAAGCACTAGCCGCTTGCAGGCATTCTAGGATTCCGTTCCACCCAATTGTCATTAATCCCGTTTCCAACTTATTCGTTTTTGAAACTAGTCCATAAGCTTGATTTGACTTTCTGCCTTTTGATCCACGTTATTAGAAATGTCATCCAAAACTTGCCTAATAGTGGCAAAACCACATAAAAGTGCTTTTGTAGCATCAGCTCGGGCCGACCACCTAGTATCCGACAACCTTTTCAAAACCGGAATTTTTCAACCAGTATCTTTAACTGCTTTCGTAAGAAGACCCCATCGATAGGTAGAAGCGGAAAAAAATGTATAAAGATTTTCAACGAATTAAAAGAAAAGTATTGCTTCTGTACAGCATTCTGCAGCGCTCTTAGCAATCAAATTTAATAAATGTGCAAGACAGGGAATGTATTGTGCGTAATTATTTATTTCCTTAATTCGTTCTTGTAGGCCACTGTATTTTCCGCTCATATTGCTGGCGTTATAGCTTTGCCATAACGCCAGCAAGTCATAGCTTTGCCCACGACAATCTTTTATATCAATGACATTTTGACATAAAAAATCTAATAAACTTTGGGCGAGTTGTTCAGCAGTATGGCCTTCCATGTCCAAGAACTTAACAAATCTTTCCACTGGTTCAGATGGCATAGCATAGCGCACAATCAAAGTCAGTTAGTCTACATGTGATATATCTGGAGTAGAATCCAATGATACTGAATAGTATTTGCATCTCTTACTTTTGCAAATAATTTGGTCCAGGTGCTTGATGAAATTAGTTGAATAAACTTTTTGCATGTTGTTTTGATAAATATGACGTATGTCCCTTTCCTTTATTGGCATGACTTTAAATATGTTAAGCCATAAAAACGTCAAATTTGCCTATTAATTCTAATAAGCCTAAATAATTTCTATTGTGAGGTGAGCCAACAATTTCATCACTACCCCGAAACGCAAGACCTCGTTCTGCTAAAAACTGTATTACTGCAATAATTCGTTTTAAGAGTGTTCGCCAATATTTTTGCTCTGTCTCTATTTGGATCACAAGTTGAGAATCGATACAAGCACCCTTCTTTTTACGATTCAACAGCAAAATTATTGCTTGTCTATTCGAAGTGCTTTCTTCACGTCTTTTCAACAAATTACTCGCGTTCTTCCAGTCATCTAATCCGTCTTCCGTAAACCATGGTGACGAATAATCTGAATCCGTAACTTTGCAAGCAAAGCAGAAAAGTCGCCCTTCGGTTTCTGAATAATACAACCAATCTGACGTGAGTTTTATTCGCTGCGTTCGTTGGGTGCGCGGGGCCCCCCAATGCGCGGGGCCCGTAGCATTTGCTACTCTTGCTATGTGGCTAATCCGGCACTGGCTGCAGTGGCCAATTACGAATGACGATTTCGCTTCGGGCGTCGTCTAATATAGTCGATTTGGCTTTTCAATTATAATATAATAAATTATCAAATTAATAGTTTTTTATAAAGTAAAAATTAGATTACAATACTAAAATAACTTAAGATCACTGTGTTATTTTTTATATCACTCAAAAGTATCTTTAATAAAAAGAAAAAAAATAATGTTTGGCCATAACATTTCTGGAAATTACGTAATTTTAAACATTTTTTTCTTATATTTTTTGTGTGGAAGTTCCAAAAACTATCTTGGTACTATGCAAATAGACCGTACGCTGGTGTAAACAGTATTTTTTAATATTGAGAATCATCTCTAGGTTTTTCAAAAACTGAAGACAAATCTTGCTCGGTTTTATTTTTTCTTTATTATCTTTATTCAGTAACAGAATAAAGATAATAATTATAATCGTGCTCGCACTCATAATCTATTTGCGGAGCCGTCCTCGCGCACCAACCTAAGTCGATGGAGTCTGCTTACACGAGCTTTGCGGCACATAAATGCGCTATGTTCGACAGCGCCAAACTTTGATATTTTTACAGCGAGCCCGCATCTCTTCAAGGTGTGGGCATTGCGCTACTTGTTTATGGCAGAATAATATAAACTGTTTTCACTCTTATGTACTGTAAGTTTGTAAGTTTTTCTATTCTTAATGCCGGTATTTGTATTTAACGCTTATTTAAACATGTTATGTATGTACTTGTAAGAATTCTATTTTTTATTTTTTATATTTATGTGTATATTGCATATCAACGGATTGGTAGAAACTGTAATGTTGATTTGTTATGAAATAAATAAATAAATAAATAAATAAATAAATAGATAAATAATTAACAATTAATATGGAAATAATTTACCAATTTCGTTTTGGCGAAATGATAGCTTAAGGACCGGGTTTTTAAAATCCGGCATAATTGTATTGAAATTCTTTTTCGTGTTCTCACAGCCAGGCCACAAAATTATGCTTCATATAGCTTTTGGCCGCCTCGGCCTCTTAAGAACGCTCTGCAAAATAGAGTGATGGACATATGGAATAACTTTCAATTGAAGTGATTAAAGCAAGCTCTGTCAATCAATTTAAAAATAGACTCGATTGTTATCTAAAAACTAGTTAATATTGTTTATGATTAGCTTCACAAGATTCGATCGGGACGTATCAGCAAAGCTTCCTGTCCAGAATAAATAATAATATTAATAATACTGACTTGACTATATTTGAGAAAAAAACTTTCAGTTTTCGCACTCGCACTGATATCTTTATATGTTAGTGACAGGGATGAGCAAAATACATTGTCAATATATTTCTACAAACTACACCGAAAAATGTAGTTTAAACTACGAAAAACAAAATATCTTCACCCAGTGTAATTTAAATACAAATTACAAAACATATTTGCAAACATGTATTTAAAATACAAGCTGCCAACAATAAGAGATAATTTTGATTAGTAACATTACAACAATTAAAAAGTAACAGATCAGGTATAAAAAATCTCAAACTTGGAGTTTTGGTTGGTCATATTCAAGAAAATACTAAGTAATATTGATTACTGGTAGTAAGCTGCTCAATAAGTACTTTTCAAAACGCTATCACTGGACTCGGATCTGTTTGTGTGTGGAAACATCTGAACGATTAATAAAACAGATTAGCGAAATCATATTCAAAATCAGACAATGCGTTCTTGGGCTATGCCTTCATTATGCAGAAGCGTGCCTTCCGCACAATAGCGCATGTGCCGCTTGTTATGCTTGCAAGGCCTCTGTTTAGTGGTCTGCGCATAATGACGCTGCAGTCCATCTCAAAATGAAAGTTGAGCTGCATATTCGCAGAAATTTCGCCAAATTCGAAGTGAAGGGTGTGCATCACCACAATCCAATAATACCCCGAAGCAAGCTACGTTTGGTGAGTCATGCATTATTAAAATCGGAGAGGCTAGCATAAAGTCGCCGATCTATCGGTTTGTGACAAACTCAGCGATAACATTCAACAATTTACCGGCCCAGTGGCATAGTGGTTAGCTCGCCTCATTTTACACTGTATGGCCCCGGGTTCGATTCCCGTCTGGGTTATCATTTTCCATCGGGATAAAATTAATGGAATTGCATTTCAATTCTGTCGATCGAATGCAATAACATGGCAGACACACACATGTAACACGCACACATACATATAAACTTGTCATAGTAGGGTTAGTTGTAAGAGATTGTCATACAGGGTTGGCTTGATTTTCCGCAACCCGAAAAAACCCACTGGGTTAAATTGGGTAAAACCCACCTGAAAAAACCCGAGGGTTTATGACGAATATGGGTTTTTGAAAAAATACTTGTTTATAATAATTAAATCAATGAACGGATATAGCATTTATATTATATTTTATCAAAAAGAAAAAAAAAGAATGTATTTGTGACACACCCAGTCTGTTCCGTAATTTACTCCAGACCATTCCAACTTTCAATTGATGCAGAACTGGCCGGACAAGTGTAATGCCGACTACTTTTGGCATGATTTATAAGATAACTTATGGATAATATTGTTAAGTGGATAGGCAGCAGAAGATGCAAAAACACGGTAGAACACTCAACTTGATTTATACACACTTCAATATACACTATTTAGTCCTAAAATCGTTTGCACTACTACTAAATACTTTCGCGCCGAAACGCTGCCAGCACTATTACTCAATACTTTCACGCCGAAACAGCGCCACTAGTTGTTAGTGTTAACTCTTATCCTGTTGTGAAAATAAAGGGAATCTCCCCGACAACTGACAATAACGATTTTCGGGGGAACTCGCTCCATTCAGTAGTAAATAGATTTGGATTGGGAGAAAAAATGCAATAAAATGGTAATAAAATAAAATTAAATGTAAAATTAAAATATATTTATTTAAAATTCTCATTAGCTCCGAAAAAAACCGAAAATCCCCAAAAAAGCCCGAAATTCCCCGAAAAAACCCGAAATAACCCAGTGGCCAGATATTTTTTGATAAAACCCGGGTTTTTGCCAACCCTGTTGTCATATGGCAATAAACCCGCCCATTGTGAAATTTCACAATAAAGAGTAGATACAAACAAACAAACAATTGCAAATTAGTACAATACAATACAATCGACTACTCCAGTAGATAGGCATTCCTACACTTGGATGTGTCACAAAATTAAATGCTCAAAATTTTATTAATAAAAACTTAACTATCATGATAGTTGTCGTGGCTGTAATATTATATTCAATATTACCTACTTACAAATAATCAAAATATAATAATGTCATTAAATAGTAAGAGAGGATAATATATTAGAATAGAAATGAAAATTCTATGTAGAATAATCAACGTAAAATAATTTTATTGTCAATCCAGCAATATGCCATCGTATTTTTTAAACATAAATAGATGTATACTAAATTTTATGAGAATTAGAATGTCAGCTATCATAATATGGTTATGTTTAAAATTTTACAAATTTTACTAATTATCAACTTGGAAAATAAACTCAGAATTTTCAAACTCCCTTATACCATAAATTGGGTTTCTTACCAAATTATTTATAATTATCTTTTTAAATTGGTCCTCTCCAAGGCTTTTCATTTGCTCTGGAATCTTATTATAGAAGGACACATTTTGGTGAATAAAGCTGTATCGCATTTTGCTAAGTCGCTGTCGGTTTATGTGGAGATTGGATTTATTCCTCGTATCGTGATGATGAAAATCACTATTCACCGGAACTTCTGCTAGGTGTCTACGAGAACTTCTGCTAGGTGTCACCGAAATTAGTTGGTGTGTTTAAGAGCCACCTTAAGAAGTAGCTTATAGATAAGGCGTTTTACCGGCTGGAGGAATATTACTGAACAATAAAATACAAACGGAGCTGCCATGGAATTCACCGACCGGAGTCGGGCCCATCATAATACAATTTTTTTTTTTTACACTTCTGGGGGGTGAGCAGTGGATTCCGGACTTACGAACCGGCTGTGGTAGGTTTAGGACAGCTGTCTTGCCACATGTGAGCGTTCACCTTACCACCCATTTTTAGATACTTTTTCTAGAAAGGAGTTGATTATTTTCCTGGAGAGACCAAGATCTTTAAAAAGTGAAACAAAGATTTAGCTGGCAGGCCACGAGCGCCTACTTCCACCGCGTGAAGGTGAATAGTGAAGCCGTTCCGGGTGATGGCATTTGCGAGGTCATGGTATTTATTTAATTTGTACTCGTGGTCTTTTGGGATATTTGATTCCCATGGAACAGTTAATTCTAGGATAAGGACCATCTTCCGAGATAGAGAGTAAAGAGTTATATCTGGACGCAAGGCTGTGCATCCGAGACTTTCAGGAAATTTATACTGCTGTATTAACCGCCCAACCTATACGAACGTACAAGGTACGTTTGCTATATTATCGCCCGAACGCAACAAGCCGTATCCTGTACGTTCGAGTAAAAAAAAAACAGAAAAAAACCCAAAGCCCACAAAGTGTATGTGATTAGTCAATTTGTTCCTATTATTCTAAATTCCAAAAAAGGGTCTATTTTTCTGGTATATTATAAACATGTATTGTTAGTAAGAAATCTAATGAAAAATAGTAATGATTTTTTTAGCTACTTTTTGAATAATAACCCAAAGATAAGGCGGTTTAATCAATAGTGTTAATGCTTTTCTTTGTAATATGTTTTATGATTACTTAAAATTTTCTTGAGATTCAAAAAAAAAATGGTTGTGTTTTCTAACATTTCTCAAATTTCCATGTTATATTTACAATAAAACAAAAATCTTTTGTGAAAAATTATATGTACGTAATTGTTATAAATAATTATTCTGTTCTATACTCTAATATGAGTAGTTAAAATAAACAATGCAAACTAGCTGCTTGTAGTTTAACCCCTCAAGACAGTAAGGTCCTGAATCGAGTACCGACCGAGTATTGTAGTCAATGCTCAGTAACGTCCCAAAACGGGTACGAGTGCGGCGCGACAAACCGCGCTCTCAATGAACTGAATTTACACCAAAATCACAGTGCAACCACCCCCTGTTAGATATGTGTAAGATAGATGGATAAATTCTGTATTGTACGATTATTCAGTCGTGCTTCTCGCAGTCTAGAATCCCTAATATAATTGTTTGTATTCTGGGGGCACTTAGTCGAGTGCTGCCATTGCTCGGATCTGTGCTTCTCTTCGGATGTTATGTAGCTTCTCTTTGGATATATGTATGAAAATAAATAAAACGAACTAATAGATTTGGTAAAGCATGTAATAACGTACACAAATGTGTTTACAATTTCTAGATAGGGTTTTGAGATAAAACGTCGATATCGCTGAATAAGTGAGTTTTTTTCAGTTCTCCAACTTTCTAATAATTATTCATAATTATCTAATTGTTTTACAAAATGAGGTTTTAGTGTTTTATATTTCAAATTTCAATGCGATCATTCTACAATTCTTCTTTTCATGATCCATCATGTAGTTTCTTTCTTATGATCATTTTTCTAAAGTGCTATATTTTTGACCTTCAACTCTCAGAAATGACAGGTGACTGCCAAGATTTACACCCGCCGCTTGAGGGGTTAACTAAGTAGCTCAGTTTAGTATTTTAAATACTGCCCAGCTCGGTTGTTTAATCGAGAAGCAGTCATAAATCATGACAGACATTAAGCCTTCAAAAAGCAATTTTATCAAAGATTATGGAAAATCCTGTTAAATCCTTATTGTCCGCAAAGCACTAAAAGGTAATTAAAACAAGTGACTCATTAAATTTAAATATATATTCAAATGCCGATCCCCGATTCGCCACTGCGTAGCACAACACCTTGACTTATTGGCTAACAGGTAATAAATTAAAGCACACACCTATAATGGTCAGCGAGTCACGCAATGGGAGATACATGCCTTCAAAACTGTTTAGGTCAAGTCAATAAAGTGATACAAGCAATACAATCAACACTCGAAAAGAAAAACATTTTCTGTTTAACCCTTCAGGCCTCGGCCCCTCAGCCGATTGACAAGTTGCTGTCCCAAAAATTTTTTGTAAAAAATAGTAAAAAAATTGAATTACGACAATGTTATACCAAAACATTAATTACTGCCAAACCACTGTACCCATAATCAAAATGAAACATATTAACATAATAAAACATAATAAAATAAAACTAATTAAATTAAAATAAAATTAAAACGGGGCCGTCTCGCTGAATCGTGTTGTGGCCGATATCGGCCAATCGGGGCTTGAGGGGTTAAAACATCCACAGCTCGAAATGATACAATCGAAGACTGCGATTTTTGTTTGTAAGTAGATTAAGAAGAAGAAATAAGAAAAAAGAAATTTTTGTTTTCAAAAACCCGATCTGGGTATAGAAATTACATATCAAAAAAAAATTGGTATTTCTACAAATAAAATTACATTTCAAATTATAGAAAAGTCTATAAAAAACTAATATTGAAAAAAACATATAAATTCAAAAATAACAAAGACATAAAAACTAAAAAAATAAAAATAAACAGAAATAATGAAAAACATAGAGAATCAGCAATTCAATAACGAAAATATATGAAAACTAGAAAAATAGAAAGCATCCAAAGAGTTCTACATAGACTACATTTAATAAGGATCAAACTATCAATCAACAATCAAGAAATAGAAAAATGCATCGACTCTTCAAAGAACAAAAAATCAACTGGTCTCGATGATATACCTGTTAGCGTAAATAAAATTCATAAACGTGTACTGGCACCTTGTCTAACATATCTTTACAATTTAAGCTTTTCAGAGGGAATATTAGAGGGAGGAGGAATTTCAGAGGGAATTTCAGAGGGAGGAATTTCAGAGGGATTACACTGCTTGAAATAACTTTCCCATATACGACTTGCAAACTGATGTAGTCGTTTTTATGTATTAACCGGTTGGCAAAGTCATATTGTTAAAAATAAACAAATAAACATTCTGAGAAACTTTGCATCGTAGCTTTATTTTAGAGGAAAGCTCTCTAAGAGAAAAAATGTAAAGCACAGTTGTAGACCAAACATACATTTTTGCTTATTATTTTTGGCGAAAATGTATTTTATAAACCTTCTTATTCACACCATAATAAATTTAAATTTCTGTGTGCTTTAATAATACCGTTTTTGGTTCTTACATCCTCCTGGCACTAAAGCAAGTTCATCTATATTAGAAAACAAAGTCGTAAGTTCAACACCAGAATTCGATAGTTATAATAGTCATTGCAATTTCCCTAAGAATACTGTATCTAAGAATCGATTTGAGCTAAAATATGTCTATTTTGTTTGCTTTTCATCTATGTTATGTCTAATCAGTCGCAAAGCACAGCAGGCACTGAACAGCATGTTTGCCATTGTTTTAAATATGTGTTTGCTCCATTTTAAATTTCTGTCAAGCCCGGAAATTTAAACATACTACTTGGACAACAATGATTGGACAACAATTGGAGACTTTTGCATTCCTCCTCCAATGCACTGGAAGTAGGCGCTCGTGGCCTGCCAGCTAAATCTTTGTTTCACCTTTTTAAAGATCTTGGTCTCTCCAGGAAAATAATCAACTCCTTTCTAGAAAAATTATCTAAAACCGCGATCTCTGCATATCAAATTCTATGGCTTCGAAGGGGGAGTGAATGGGTGGTAAGGTGAACGCTCACATGTGGCAAGACAGCTGTCCTAAACCTACCACCGCCGGTCGTAAGTCCGGAATCCACTTTCACCTCACAGAAGTGTAAAAATTATATATGATGGGCCCGATTTTTGGTCGGTGAATTCCATGGCAGCTCCGTTTGTATTTTATTGTTAAGGTATCCCCGATATTCTTATGTTTTCCTCGAAGTTGTGCTTGGACTGTAATAGTAAGAAGTAAAGACTGTCTTGTAGACAACAGTTTTAACCCATTTTCAACGACCGATCGTTATAAAGACCAAAAAAAAGTATAGGGAATGCCCTCAATTTAAAAATATTAACGAGCAGATAACTTTTGCTTATTGTTTAACAATCGCCGCAGTGATCGTTTGACAGTGTCTCCGTGTATAGATAATTATATTATGATCATAATTTTAAAGTGCTTTTCTATTTTAATTCGTATTAGCGTAATTAACTTTCACTATGTCTTCAAAACGGTGTGTTTACAAATAAGCTTGTGATTGAAATTTATTTTATGCCTGTTTTATATAAATTTATGACCTAGATAGATATAGATAGATAGATAATGAATCATTTTTCATTGTAATAACTGTGTTTCTTTAATTTAAAATAGGATACAATCGATAAAGTAGTAGTTATATGAGCGTTAACCTACCTGCCTATTACTAATGATCTTTAAAACGATCCGCATTTTCCGAGGTTTCCTGAAAACTCAGTTTTTTTTGTATTTTTCCATGTTTACTTTATGCATGAAGGTAATAATACTAAAAAACTACTGTGATACGAGATAAAAAAAGTTTCAGTAACAACTGGGTTAAACAAGTTTTTAAAGTTATTACTAGTCAATGGACTAGCATTTAATTTAGAAATATATTACAAGTCCATTGTCTTTTTGTGGAAGTCTACGCTGGCTTAACCCATCGGACGCCAACACTGCCTATAGACACTTTGCGTAGTTTGACAGATCCGCACGTAACCGTTTAGGCCGGCCCCCATATACAGGGTGTTATTACAGCACGGGCTTTTTTATCTGTGGGTGAATCAGTATAACGTAGTAAGCAACTTTTGATAAAAAATTTTGGAAAAAAACAAAAAAACAATTTTTTTTTTGGAAAAAAAATATTTTTTGTTTTTTTTTTTAATTTGAAAATTTGAAAAAGTTGACTTTTAAATAAAGGTTTGAGAAGCGTTTGAGCGTGCTGCGCCATCTAGCGGTAGGTAATAAGTCGTAAATAAACAATATCAGCGACATTTTACCAACCGCTAGATAGCGCATCATGATCATAGCTTTTCATAATATTTAAAAATAAAATTAAAAAAAACAAATTTAAAAAAAAAAAATTTTTTTTTCAAAACAAAAAAAGTTTATTTTTTAGTTTTTTCCAAAAATTTTTATGAAAAGTTGCTTACTACGTTGTACTGATTCACCCACAGAAAAAAAGCCCGTGCTGTAATAACACCCCGTATATTATATACATTTATTTATTTAAGAATTAATTACTATAAAACATTGATTACCTTACAAAAATAACAGGAACCGAATGGCAAATCCTTAACCTTTTGCTTATTTGTTTCTGTCACCCAACTGGGACTAGCCCGTTCTAGGGTGGACAGGACTCCAATATTACAATTAAGTTTGCTTGATTGCTTGGTTGCTTACAAATGTACAAGTTTTAGTAAAAATCTAATGACACTAAAATTGCCCTAAAATGTGGTCTTCAGAATAAAATAAAATAATAATAATATTAAAAGATAATATATAAATAAAATGCAATTCCATTATTTAATCGGCAATAAATGTCATATAAAATTCGATTAAATAAAATAAATAAAGTTATATGTGAGAAAAGAAAGAAACAGTCATTAATATTTAATATATGTTAAGTAATATAGGATTTAATATAAAAATACCTTGTCCAAAAAGTATAATTCATTGTCAAAGTAAAATATTTTTTGGTAGTTAGTTGAATGTTAAATTATACTCAACATACATGTTTAAAAATATGTTAATAATTTGTGCACCTAAGTTTTATTATACTATTATTTCTAACATTTGATGTATGGTTAGTCTGTCATGATTCGATAACCATTTCTTTAATTTATTTTTGAATTCCCTAAATGTCAAATTCATTTTTATTTCTATATTGATCAGATTGTAAAATCTCGGCGCAATGAAAGAGTAATGTCTTTGTCCAAATGATGTTTTTGTCCTTCTGGGTATTATTAAGCTATTTTCTAAAACTTGTCTCGTTAGTCGCCGGTTCTGAATTATTCCTAAATTTGAGGTATTGTCCAAAAATAGCCTTTAGAGGGAAGTTTTTAGAAAAAGTTGCCTACAATCAAGAACTTTAGCTTCCTTATAAAGTTCATTAGTGGGATGGCGGTATGGTCTAGGTAGAAGAATTTTTAATATAAATTTTTGCGCAACTTGCGATGGCTCTAGCAGGGTTTTACCACATTCACCCCATCGAATTACGCCGTAAGTAATAAGCGATTCACATAAAGCATAATAAACAGTTTTTAGTGTTTTGGAATCCAGAATATTCCTCAGTTCTTTGAAAACATATCCAATATATAATATACATGACTAAATATATAATATACATGACTAACAAGATTAAGCACTTGGTAACAAGAGGGAATTCATGAAAAAGCGATGTTGTTAGCATTTATAATATAAAATCGAAGACTATCGCGGTTGTTTGACATTATAAATAGGATAGAAAACGAATTTACCACGTGAAATTTGTAGCACCCGACGTTTCGGTGACGTTGCAGCCGCCGTTGTCCAGGGTAGACTGCCCTGGACAACGGCGGCTGCAACGTCACCGAAACGTCGGGTGCTACAAATTTCATGCGGTAAATTCGTTTTCTATCCTATTGTTAGCATTTATTTATAAAATCGACCAAAAAGTTGCAAAAGGTTAAAGATTATTTGATTCACTACGGTCACTTAATACGTACTTCGATTTTGCCGGATCCTTGGAATTGGACAGAACCATAATCTTGATTCTTGGTTATACTGGAGTTGGCATAGAGTAGAGGGCAATTATAGAGCTAGCCCAAAATTATGTTTGAACCTGAAGAGAGTGGGTTAGCCTAAGCCTGACTGGAATGGCTCTTCTAAGGACAATTCGGCGTGACAAAGACAAGGACAAAGGGGGCATGATAAGAATAAGGAAGACCTTTGGGAATCCCTGCTGTATATCTGCCGTATATCGTAAGAGTTCCTATTAGAGCTTATGGAGAAAGGGAATATATTGAGTTGTCAACTACAACGGGCGAGCCCGTCACCACAGGACGTTTTAACGATTAGTCGTTCTATCGACCTGCAGTGAGCGTAGAAGACTTTGGACATAACAATCCGACGTCTAGCTACGCCACAACCCGTAAGAGTTCAACGCCTTACCGCGAGATAGCCAGGAAAACACCCGGCGGCTCGAGACACTCGCGCCCTTACTTCCAATTGTGACCAGATTTCTCCGGTCTCTCGATTGGTTCCGAGTTCGAGGTCGCTTGCGCGGTCCTCTCCCTTACGAAGCGGTGAAACGGTGTGCACCGAATCTATCGCGGACCAAGGCGTCCTTTGCCCGGCTCTGAACCGGGATCGGATGGCCAATGGTCATTTCAAGAGCAGTCGCCTCTATAGGAAACAATACAGTTTCCAGACTCCCCCGACTGTTAGTCGGAGTGCACAATCGATTGGCTTGCACCGCACGGTGCGCAGACCGTCCAGGAGCGCCAGAGGTTTGATTCCCAGGGGAAACTGGTTTGCTGGCCAGAGTCCTACCCAGGTTCGCACCCCGTGCGTGGAGGCCGTCGGATGGGTGTTGACCCGTGAGTGTGACCGACCCTGAACACATGGGTCATCGTGGCCAACTCATCATGGGCTCATTAGCTCCCGGAGAAAGGGAATATATAAATATCACTTGAAAAGTAGGGTCCGTTTTGGTTGGTGTTTATATTATGAATTATGCACCAAAAACAAACCTAATACTTAGGGCCTCCATAGACGGACAGCTTCAAGCAGTCGTGGCCAACTCAGGGGATTTAAATCCATAATCAGCTTATCAAACGCAACATTTAGCGTGTCCCTTTTATTTTTTTCTGTGCCGTATACTGAGGCCTTATCTGTAGGTTTATCTGAAAATATTGTCTATTGTTTCGAATAGGGGCTGGGCCCCTTTATATCCATGAAGCCTTGGGCTGCAGCCCAAAAAGCCCTTATATAGATCCGCAGGTGGGTTAACTGCTTGAGAGCAGCCGAATACGACTGCTTCAAGCAGTCGGGTTCGGCCGCAATGGGACTGCTTCTTCTGCTATTGTTGCGCAAACAATAGCAGAACAAAACGGTGTAGAAAACGGTGAAGTACATGTAATTATTATAAAAGTAGTAGTAATTACAATAAAAAGCGCTTTTATAGTAATTTTAATAAAAATAAAACTTTCAAACTTTCATATATTTTTTTTTCAGTTTTTTTTCCACAATTTTATTTTATTACATCACATTGTTACATTACATATTTTTTTATATTACATTACATTACATTCACGTTGTGTCCAATTGGCGGCTAAAAACCGTTCTTGGACGTGTCAAAATATTTGTGTTTTAAGTAGTAAGTATCATTACTACTTTAATCTTTTTTTAACATACATATATTAATTTTTAAAAATATATAGTATCTAAGAAACTTTGGAACCTACTAAAAGTTATTGTAGAATCGTATTACAAAACAAATTAAAGGCTTATTTAATAAAATAGTCAATAATTCTAATGGCTACCTACTAAACACACAATAATTAAAATAGTCAGTTGAAAAGTTGCATAATCAAAGCAGAAGTCTAAAAATTGAAATAGTCAATAAATCGAATATATACTTACTAAAAACTGTACATAGTAACATCCAAAGTAGTAAGTATATTATTACGGTATATTGCTATTTTTTTTTAAAATGTATCAAGATTTGATGTACGAGTTTGCTACTCCAATAACTTTTGTCTGTTGACTTTTTTTCTATAGCCATACTATCTATCGCTTAAAGGTTCTTTTTTTTTGAGAAATTCCATCAGCTACCTTTTTATTAAAGTCTCAAAAGTTTAAAAAATCTAAAAGTTATGCAATAGACCTATAGTTTGAATTACTGTTCTTCAACCTTTTTGTGAACCAGTATAACTTTGCATATTATAAGCTTTGTAGGAAATGTTCCAGAGGAAAATGTTTCATTGACTTTCATGAAGATATTTGATATAATAAATAGACTTTTAATAAAATGTAACGGTATTACAAGGGTATTTTATAATTATTTTAATTACTTACTTTAAATATTTAATGATTATTTTGATTTTTTAATGATTATTTTGGTTATTTTTTTCTTTAAAGTATTTTTTTTCATATATTTTTATTTTCTGACTAGTCAATAAATAATCCACACTACTCTATTTTACTAATAATTTCGTAACAATTTTCATCTTAGATTATGAAAACAGCACTCTCGATCTATAAATGCATGCATACTTTTCTATTGCACGGAGTAGCGTGCAGGTCCTTCTTGATCGCTACCTCAAATAAAATGCTGGCAACCCCCATTTGCGACAGGTTTTACGCAGGCAACCTTATTCCTCCGCGTTGAGTAAGACAGTAGCTTCAATTTGGTGTAAAAATCAAGTGAATACATGATAGGTGCATTAATCAATGAAAAATAACGCCTTTGCACCATTGTCTATATGTTAATATAGACCATGTTAATGTTAATATTGTCACCATGTTAATATTGTTTAGCTTTACAATATCTGATATGGACGTATCAGCAAAGCTGCCTTTCCAGAATAAATAATGATAATAAAAAAATCGGTTGTCTGTAAAGTCGGATTACTGACGATAGTTGAACGTGACAACGTCATAAGAAAATACTGATGGAATGGTTGCATTTGAAGCAGTTTCATTTAAGATTCTGATATTGTTTATTACAAACACCCAAATACATATGCTTTTATACTCACCGATTTGACTACAACATGTAAATGTATTATTGTATAGCAGTATAATTGTATAATTGTTTATTGTTTTTTTTAATTTGAAAGTTTGAAATCTCAAACTGTTAAATAACGGTTTGAGAAGCGTTTGACCGACAATATCAATATCAGCGACATTTTACCAACCGCTAGATAGCGCATCGTAATGATAGCTTTTCATACTTTTTTATTTAAAAAAAAATAAAAGTTGCTTACTTCGTTGCACTTTTACACACAAGAAAATCGTCCGTTCAGTAATAACATTCCGTATATCAAGAATACATATAAAATTATGTCAAGAATTTAAATCAATCTAGTGATTTTCATTCGTACTATTTTAGACTGAGGTTAGTAAATAATTCTTGTCGCAACCGGTAGATGGCAGCATTTATATTGAATAATAAATATAATAAATGGAACGCCTCAGAGCGAGGTAACGCCGCATGAGTCATGTTTTTTCGTGCGTGCAGCAGGCTCCATCGATTTATAAGACGTTGTCACGTCAATAATTATGTCATTGTTAATAATTAAACATTATTCGGTTATTTCGTTTTCTTCGATGGTCTGTTTAGTTTCGAAATATTCAACAATTTATAAAAAAATATTTCAAAACACCAGGTAATGAACAGCAATTTCCTATGAACATAATAAACCCAATAATTGAACAGTAAATGTTTATTTTAGTATCTTTCAATTCCACAGGTATTAAATATCAACCAAAAGCATTTTTTGCGGTGTGTATTTCAAAACAATTTATACAATTCAACAATTCAAACATTCACATAACACGCGAAACAAACAAGACTTGCGTCCTTGCAAAGTGCGACTAAGTAAGGTTAAAAATAGTTTCCTGTATCAGTCCAATATACTTTATAACAAGATTCCATTGTGCGTCAGGGGTCTTGGAGACGTTCAATTTAGGAGAAAGGTTCAGGATATGCTTATGTATTCTGTTAAGGAATTTGAGAGTATTGATTTTCCTAATCTTCCATAATTATTTATATTACAATCTTTTCTTATTTTTTATTTTTTTTTTATTTTCTAATTTTGACTATTTACATTACTAAATACGATCATTGATTATCAAAGATGGATTAAAATATAAAAAAATATATTGACTATTTCTATTGCGACATTGTTATTGATTTAATTTTATATTTTTTATAATATTAATTTTACTGTTTTATAACCGACTCTTCGTTTTTATATTTTGACTATCTGCAGTATTTTAGCAGCTCCAATTATTTTAAAAAGATCTTAAATCTTTATTTTAAATTGAAATATTAATTGTTTTACAATTAAAAAATAATAGTCGATATTTTATAAAAAATATTATACCACATAAGGTATAATACCAGTTATTCAATTTGACTATACCAAGAGTAGGGATTCCTACCAACTGGCTTATTTGTAAAAATAAAAAAATAAAATAATCTTTTCAGGTTATATTGACATGGGTACTAAAATTATTTTCAAATTTCAAACTCGAACAAAATTCATTAAACTCGAACAAAATTCAAACACTTTAAAAACCCTGGGTTCACGATTCTTCACATTTTACGCAAATTTGGTTGATTATGTAATCTTGGGGGGGGGGGGGGGGTTAGGTCGCAGATTACATCTGTTGACATGGGGGAGGGAGGGAGGGGGAGGGGGGGGGGGGGGGTCGAAAATCCCAATAACATGATTACGTAATATGTGAACGGCCCCTTATGGCCTTATGCGGAAACTTCCATTTCGATTAAATAACTGATTTTGATCAAATAACTGAGCACAAAGGATGACGAGCAAAAAAGTATGGACCCTAGCTTAGAGACCAATAACGATGAGTGATACGTCATTAGAAAGGTATTGCTTCAATGCCAGAATGATTGGACAACAATTGGGGACTTTGGCATTCCGCCTCCAATGCACTGGAAGGTAATGCTCTATGACTGGACGCCAGAGATGCTGAAATTTTATTTGAATGCCTTTCAGCATACACTTCCAGACCCCAGTAACCTCCCTCGTTGGAGCTTTGCCGAGGATAGTTCTTGTCCCCTCTGTAGCAATACCCCTTGCACAGCTAGACACATTCTAGCTGGCTGCAAGGTGGCCTTAGATCAAGGACGGTACACTTACCGCCATGACAAAGTTCTCGCTGTTATTCGCGAGGTAATTAGTCTCTCAGTGGCTCGTGCCAACAAGGGTTTGACAGTATCCTCCAAACCCCCAATACAGTTTGTGCGGGATGGCTCTAAAGGCAAAAAACATTTAACTACAAAACCTTTCTCAATAATCGAGAAAGCTACAGATTGGATTCTGGAGGTTGATTCGGTCTCTAAGCAGTACAAATTCCCTGAAAGTCTCGGATGCACAGCCCTCCGTCCAGATATAACTCTTTACTCTCTATCTCGGAAGGTGGCTCTTATTGTAGAATTAACTGTTCCATGGGAATCAAATATCCCAAAAGACCACGAGTACAAATTAAATAAATACCATGATCTTGCAAATGCCGTAACCCGGAACGGCTTCAGTGTTCACCTTCACGCGGTGGAAGTTGGCGCTCGTGGCCTGCCAGCTAAATCTCTATTTCACCTCTTTAAAGATCTTGGCCTTTCCAGAAAAAAAAAATCAACTCTTTCTTAGAAAAATTATCTAAAACTCCGATTTGCGCATCTCAAATTCTATGGCTTCGAAGGGGGAGTGAATGGGTGGTAAGGTGAACGCTCACATGTGGCAAGACAGCTGTCCTAAACCTACCACAGCCGGTTCGTAAGTCCGGAATCCACTGCTCACCCCCAGAAGTGTAAAAAAAAAATGTATTATGATGGGACCGACTCTGGTCGGTAAATTCCATGGCAGCTCCGTTTGTATTTATTATTTATATTCTACAACTTTTTCTAGGGCAGAAAATCGCAAATCGCTGTTGAAAAAACATTATGGATAATAAATAAAAGATATGCTTTTGCAAGGATAAATAATATTTTCAAGGTTCTTAATAATACACATTCTTATAAAAACAAAAGAACGATTTATTGTGACAAAACAACCTGTTTTTAGAACTATGGTTCATCAATAATAATATCCATTTTGCACACAATGGTTTTTATTTCATTTTGTACATAATGAACAAAAGTTTTGTTCATAAAAAATCAAGATAATTGTTTTTATAAGAGTATTTAAGTAGGTATTATTAAGGACCTTGAAAATTTTTCTTTATCCTTGTTTATAACACTCAAATGAGATAAAAAATATTTTTTTTTATCCATATTTTTTTTACAGCTTTTTGATATTTCCCTTCATAGAATAAGTTTTTGATTATATAAAAACCTTTCCAATGACGCATCGCTCATCGTTATTGGTCTCTAGGCCAAAAACGCCCATTCTCCTTTACGGCGGGATCTTATACTATTAGTTCCATCTATACAATAATAATAAATACAAACGGAGCTGCCATGGAATTCACCGACCGGAGTCGGGCCCATCATAATACTATTTTTTTACACTTCTGGGGGGTGAGCAGTGGATTCCGGACTTACGAACCGGCTGTGGTAGGTTTAGGACAGCTGTCTTGCCACATGTGAGCGTTCACCTTACCACCCATTCACTCCCCCTTCGAAGCCATAGAATTTGAGATGCGCAAATCGCAGTTTTAGATAATTTTTCTAAGAAAGAGTTGATTATTTTTCTGGATAGGCCGAGATCTTTAAAGAGGTGAAATAGAGATTTAGCTGGCAGGCCACGAGCGCCAACTTCCACCGCGTGAAGGTGAACAGTGAAGCCGTTCCGGGTTACGGCATTTGCAAGATCATGGTATTTATTTAATTTGTACTAGTGGTCTTTTGGGATATTTGATTCCCATGGAACAGTTAATTCTATAATAAGAGCCACCTTCCAAGATAGAGAGTAAAGAGTTATATCTGGACGGAGGGCTGTGCATCCGAGACTTTCAGGGAATTTATACTGCTTAGAGACCGAATCAACCTCCAGAATCCAATCTGTAGCTTTCTCGATTATTGAGAAAGGTTTTGTAGTTGAGAAAGGTTGAGAAAGGTTATTAACTCATACTTTTACCGAAATAATTAAAACGGTGTCTGTAAGAAAAAATCGCCAATACGGAAACGTCTTGACCTTGTTTAAGTCGTTTTGTTTGCGTGGAGCGGAGGCGGAGCAAATCTCAAATCGAATTTGGTGACACAAAACGACTTAAACAGGTGCACAAGGTGACCTCAGATGGCATTCCCTCCCACTTTATTTAGACGCCGTATACAGCTGAGGCAACGGCGTGACTAGACTAACTAATGCCATTGATCAGATAATAAAATTGCTGAATGTCATAGTACGTTTTGGCAACCCATCTCAACTGTTCTATGGGAATCAAATATCCTAAAAGACCATGAGTACAAATTAAATGATCTCGCAAATGCCGTCACCCGGAACGGCTTCACTGTTCACCTTCACGCGGAGGAAGTTGGCGCTCGTGGCCTGTCGGCCAAATATTTGTTTCACCTCTTTTAAGATCTTGGTATCTCCAGGAAAATAATCAACTCATTCTTAGAAAAATAATCTAAAACCGCGATTTCCGCATCTCAAATTCTATGGCTTCGAATGTGGCTCAGCTGTCCTAAACCTACCACAGCCGGTCGTTAGACCGGAATCCACTGCTCACCCCCCAGAAGTGTTATATGATGGGTCCGACTTCGGTCGGTGAATTCCATGCCAGCTCCGTTTGTATTTTACTTATTTATAATCAATGCTAATTAAAAGTATTCTTCAAGATAACTGATAGAATAGAATACTATAGAATAGAATAACATTATAGTGCTAAAAATAAATTTACCTAATGAATATTACACTGGTTTTTAAAAAAAAACTATTTACGCACAAATGGCAGACTTATCACTATAACAATAGTGGTCTATTTGATTTCCTATTTTTTAATTGTCATCGCACAGTACACATAGAAGTAATAAAGTTAAATTTGAAATAGATTAATACAAATGACTATGCCAAATACAACTGCCGATTGCAGGTTTAGGTATTGTCTTGGAAAATATTTTAAAAAACAATAAAATTATTACGAATATTGTTTGGATTATTACTGTCCAGAAACATTGAATATGACTAGTAAGCCATTGAAAACATCTAGAAATTATTGCACTTCATGCAAACAATGGACTCACGAGATGATACATCTCGTTTCAAGGTGAGCATGTTTCTGAATATAGCTGTGAGGCTTACTTAACATTAGACTACTGTACTATAGATTTAAAACAGAGGTGGCCAACCCACAGGTTTGGCAATCTTATTGTTATCATGCCATTAAACAAATCACCAAGAGGCTCCTCAAATCTCCAAAGGATTCATTTTTTGTTTGCTGTGAATTATTTCACTCGATGGAAAATATTACTAACTTTCAAAGAGTCTCGGAATCTCGGAAACTACTGCACAGTGCTCGGTTTAGGCTTAATTGTAGCGAAGTTAATCTGCTTTAATCTGAATAACTATTCTGTAGGAAGGATATGACATAGTTATATACGCGGATGATATAGTTATAATCGCTGAATGTGCCGAAGACCTACAACTCATGCTGGAGCAACTATATCACGTGTCCATGCGAACGGGTCTTAAGATGAACATGGACCAGACAAAGGTTATGGCGAAAGCCGAACTCACACCGAAACCCATTTCATTGAATGGACAACCGCTGGAGCATGTGCAGGAGTACACATACCTAGGACAGGTGATAAAGCTCGGTCGGGACTCGATGATGGCGGAGATAAAGCGAACGAAACAATTGGGATGGGCAGCCTTTGGGAAGCTGAGCTTCATGCTGAAGTCCAGAATTCCCCAATCGCTCAAAACAAAGGTGTTTAATCAGTGCGTGTTAACGGCTATGACGTATGCTTGTGAGACATGGACACTGAATGCTGGGATGATCCACAAGCTTAAGCTGGTGCAGCTGAACATGTAGCGAGTCATGCTCGGCATATCGTCGCGCGATCGAGTCCGAAACGAGCTCATCAGACAGCGCACGAAGGTTGTCGACGTGGGTCAGAGTGGCCAAGCCGAAATGGGCTCGGGCCGGCCACGTGGCCCGACGACACTATGAACGGTGGAGCAAGCGCGTTTTGGAGTGGAGACCCCGGCTAGGCAGAAGAAGTGCGGCTAGGCAGACCACCGGCCCGGTGGTCCGATGACATTAAGGAGACAGCTGGACCAGTCTGGATGAGGGAAACGGACAAACGATCCGGATGGAGAGTGATTGGAGAGGCGTATGCCCAACAATGGGCGAATGCACGCTGATGAAGAAGAAGAAGAAGGACGGATATATTACGAGATATAGTGCATAAAATTCTTGCACAAGTCTTTTGAAGCTGCATTAACCCACATGAAGAATTTGATATGGGAAGCTTTTCAACATCTGTTAATAGAGGTGTTTATAAATATCTACAAGGCTTATGTAAGACATATTCTTGAGTATGGTTATCAGGTCTTGAACCCCTACTTATGCAAAGACGAAGATATCCTGGAAAAGTTGCAGCAAAGGGCAACTAAAATGCCTGTGTGCCTGAAGAATAGGAAATATAAAGATCGCTTGGAATTACTTGGACTGACTACTCTCAAACAAAGAAGACAAAGAGGGGACCTGATTGAGACATACAAAATACTCAAATTATTACAATGTATCTAGGTTAAAGAATATTTACAAATTCAAGGTCAATACAGATCGTTGAGGTCACAGCAAAAAACACAACATAGATTTTTCCATAGTTTTTCGATGAAATGTGACTCTTTGGAGTATAGTAATTAGTTATTAGACATATAATAAGTATATAATGAGAGAATATAATTGAAAAAATCTAACGAATTTTATATTATGAGCATTCAAAGTTTATTATTAAGTTTTGGATGCAAACTCTCAAAACTTTAGATTTTTCTGTAATATCAGACAAAGCTCAAAGTTCTGGTGTGATTTCTAAGAAGTGTGATGTAGTAATAAAGTTATTTTGAAAGAATTTCATATAAAAAAATACCATAAGTAGTCACAAATTAAAAATAAAAAAATTTTTTTTTTACGAGAATACATAAAATTTTTCTTGGCTGAATAAATAAATATTTTTGTATGCAAATAAGTCAAAAAATATATGGTTTTGGTAAAGCATTTAATAAAGAACATAACTGTATTTACAATTTTTGCATATTTTACGTATTTTGTGACAAAAAAATCGAAATTATTTTATAGGCGAGTTTTTTCAGTTCGCCAATTTTGTAATATTTATTCATTATTATCTTAATTGTTTTACGAGATAAAGTTATAATGTATTATATTTCAAATTTCAATGCGGTCATTTTACAGTTATTCTTTTTATAATCGGTGTAGTGGTTTACAAGTTATGGTCGTTTGTATCAAGGTCGTCGACTCGCGTCGATTTTTCGCGCGAATATGTCGCGCGCAAAAGTGATAGGTAGCTGAATTTTTACTTCGCGAGAGGAGGGGTTAATAATAAATATTTTTGTATTTCTGAAAAATATGTGTTTTTTTATTTACCTAAACCTATCTCATTATCAACATTATTTTTTGTTTAAAGATCTTGGGCTACAAAGAGTTAATAACAATCTGTAATATATACTGTTGGATATGTCGGATAAACTACCATTTGAAGTGATTAGTGCAAGCTCTGTTGATCAATTAAACACACACTTGATTTGAACATAAAAGTTTGATAACATTTCTTATGATTAGCTTTACAAGATCTGATCTGGACGTATCAGCAAATCTGCCTGTCCAGAATATATAATAATAAGAAGAATCGAAACAAATGCAGAAAATTCGTTAGCTGGGTGGTTGCAGTGGAGGGTCTCCCTTCCCTCTGTAAGGGACATTAACAGGGGGAAGGGAGATTGCGGGGGGGGAGGGGAGGCTATAGGGTTTGGGTAGAGGTTGGGGTGTTGAGGGGTTTGGCACATGGAAGGGGGGGAGGCCTTGTTTGCTTGCCGGAAAAGTCTTGGGGTGTCACAAGCGATTTAAAAAAATTAAAAACATATTATTTGGTTGCTATGGTAATCAAGCAGGAGTAGGTTGGCCGCCACTGCTGCTTTATTTAAATCATCGGTGAATCATCATTTCCAGTGGTATTCTCAGCTGCAAAAACTTGTCTGAGGCGAAAAGGATATGAATCACCTTGCAAAAACTAATATACAAGCGGTATAAAAAAGGAAGGCAGTCTAAGCCTATTTGTTTTAGGAGACTGCAATTAGTTGGAAATAAAATTTGACTCATATTGACATGCCTACTCATTTAGCAAGCAAACTCATATCAAATTCTATGTAAAAAGATGAAGCGTTTCGTGAGCAAAAGGTTTCTAACTCTCACAGTAAGACAACGAGAGGAAAATTCATCAGTTCGAAATACTTTAAGGGACCATCAAGCAAATCGTTTGAAACTGGTTCAATCCTATTACAAGGTCTACAGAATTTTCGTTTTCTTTGTACAAAATGATTGTGCTCTATGGTTGAAAATATGGGTTAAACATTTATTTAGGATTAGGGAGGAATAAGACTTAGGATACACCAGGCGGGTCCAACCCCTACTTATGCAAAGATGTGGGAGTTAATGGGCTCTTGCTGAGTTGGACACGAAGACCCATTCTGTTCAGGGTTGGTCACACTCATGGGTCAACACCTATCCGACGGCCTCCACGCGTGAAGTGCGAGCCTGGGTAGGACTCTGGCCTTATGGTCAGTTTCCCCTAGGAATCAACCTTCTGGCGCTCCTGGATGGTCTGCGCACCGTGCGGCGTAAGCCAATCGACTGTGTTTCTGACTAACAGTCGGGGGAGTCTGGAAGCAGTACTGTTTCCTATAGAGCGGGGGTAGTTGCGGACCTTACGGCGACTACTTTTGAAATGACCATCGGCCATCCGATCCTGGGCGAACAGCCGGGCAAAGGACGCTGTGGTCCGCGATAGATTCGGTACACACCGTTTCACCGCTTCGTAAGGGAGAGGACCGCGCAAGCGACCTCGAACTCGTAACCAATCGAGAGATCGGAGTAATCTGGTCACAATTGGAAGTAAGGGCGTAAGTGTCGGCCCGCCAGGTAATATTCCTGGCTATCTCGCGGTTAAGGCGTTGGCCTCTTACGGGCTTGTGACGTAGCTAGATGGTGGACTGTTTTTGTCCTCAAGTCTTCTACGCTCACTCCAGGGAGATAGAACGACTAATCGTTAAAACTTCCTGAGGTGACGGGCTCGCCGATTGTTTTAACAACCCTTGTTGTTGTTAAAACAATCTTTGCAAGTGGGTACAAAATTACCCATTCTCTTTAACAAACGCATTTACGTTAAAAATAATGTTGATTTTCTTAGATAATATTATGACTTACCGTATTATGGTTCATGTTTCTGCTGAGTGTTCCTACCGGGCTGGGGATTTTAGTCGGACTAGCGATAGGGCTATGGCGACCTGTTAAAAGAAGAAAGATACTGTAGTGTATTGGTAGTTAGGTTAGCTGTCATAGTATACAAATATTACATTTAGGCAGTGGCGGTTCCTTCATACAAGCCAAAAAGGCCGGCTTGCCTTATCTCTTAAAAATCTTCTTAAAAAGATCGATTAACTAATAAATAAATTTGCGAGCGCTTATCGCTATCTAGCGGGTTCAGATCGCTCCACGCGACAACACAGCTTATCGACAAAGCGACAATTCGCTGCAATCTTACCAGTTGAGTTCAGCTGGTCATCTTGCACACGCAGATGGTCTTGCAACGGGGCTTTCAAAATCAGTGGTCCTCTCTTTTTAACCTGTGTCAAATTACGCAAAACAATATATGTATCTATACGACTATGTATTGACGAATAAGCCAGGTTTGCGTTATGGAAGTAGAATGAGAGCGTGTTTCGTATTTAGTTTCGTTTCTTTTGAACAATAACAGAGCAGATTTTTTATTGTATAATTTCAATTGATTTGTGTTTTTTATTGCCTGACTAGATAACCAGTGAACTTCGTACCACCTAAAATTGATTAATCATAATCATAATCATAAGTTTTTTATTCAAAATAGTACGAAATCGTAACTTTTTGACGTCAATAATGCATACAAACATACATAAATGATAAAAAATTAAGATATTGTGACATTATAATGTATAATGTACTGAATTCTAGCGTAGAAAGCAGCGAAATTTTTGACAACAGATACGAAGTACATAGACGAGACCGCGAATCGTCTGCATCTAAAAACCTTGAAGGCGGCGGTACACTAATAGCAATATCTAAACAATTTGTCGTACACAGATTGCACTCATGGGAAACTGGAGCTGAAGATCTCTGGGTAAATATAAAAATCAATAAATATACTTCATTCAACCTATGCACAGTATATCTGCCTCCGAGGATCAGCAACAATACCTTTAAGGAATTTTTAACGAGTTGTCAAAAAAATTGTCTGGAATCTAACTCCGGCAGTCAAAATATCATTCTAGGTGACTTTAATGCTCCCTCAATCGTCTGGGCACCGGACAAAATACATACCGATACATTCTCAGCCACCAACTTCTCTGGTAACTATTCTGAAATGCTACTGGATCAAATTGCGTTATGCAATCTCGCTCAATTTAATGGCAACTGTAATGTCAATGGTCGAATACTGGACCTTATCCTGTCCGATAAGCCTACATTAACTGTCAGTTTGTCTGAGCCACTCAGCAAAATAGACCCACATCACCCACCACTACTAATAAGGGCATACGTACACGACAATGTTTTTCTTGAAATTAATGAGGATGGTATGACTCGCTTTAATTTTTACAAAGCAGACTTTTCAAGCTGCAATGAAAGCCTCGCATCCATTGACTGGATTTCAACTCTCAATCAATTTGATTGTAACTCCTCGGTGACAATACTATATGACATACTTTCATCTGTTATCAGTTTGAATGTTCCGGAGAAAACCAAAAAGAATGCCAGATATCCCACATGGTTCAGTCGCTCCTTAATAAACTGCATGAATGAAAAGGAAAAATTCCATCAAAAGTTTAAAAAATACGGCAACCCTAGAGATTATGAATCCTTTTCAATCCTCAGGAAAAGATCGAAGAAAATGCTGAGAACGTGTCGGAACTTCTACATTTCAAATATCGAGTTGAACATTAGCAATAATGTAAGGAATTTTTGGGCATATGTAAAATCTAAGAAAGACCTTAACTCTCTACCGAAAGTTATGCAACATGACAACCAAACTGCAGAATGCGGTGAGGATATATGCGAGCTTCTTTCAACATACTTTTGTTCGGTCTTCGATCCGGTAAATATTAACTCTGCTAGCGCCCCTACAGTAAATGCCATATCACAGTCCGCATACACAGTGCCTATGTTGCGAGTCTCTCTGGATAAACTAAAAGAGAAACTCAGGAACCTGGACATTAATAAAGGCCCCGGACCGGATATGATTCCTCCAATATTCATACGAAACTGCGCTAATGAATTAGCCCTGCCCTTATTTATTACATATAATAAATCCCTACAGGAAGGAATTTTCCCAGACAAATGGAAAACAGCCCATGTGGTTCCGATTCACAAAAGCGGCGATTCCACCAATGTCAGGAATTATAGGCCGATAAGCATATTATGTACCTTTTCAAAAGTGTTCGAATCCCTCATGCGAGATCATCTATACCTGTACACTAAACCATCGCTAAGCGATACTCAGCATGGCTTTATGCACAATAGGTCAATCATCTCTAACCTCTTAGAATACACGGATTACTTATGCATGTCACTCGATAAGCGCATTCAGGTTGATACAGTTTACACTGACTTCAGCAAAGCCTTTGACAAAGTCAATCACGCTATACTGCTGGAAAAATTGGGGAGCTTCGGAATTCATGGAAATCTGCTGAGATGGCTGTCGTCATATATATCTAATCGTACACAACTGGTAAATGTGAATGGCTTCAAATCTGCACCGGCCGTTATTACCTCTGGGGTGCCGCAAGGCTCAAACCTAGGACCCCTACTGTTCCTTTATTACATTAACGACCTCTGCAATGAACTCAAATGTCCGCATCTTTTTTACGCTGACGACCTAAAAATATTTAATAGAATCTCGTGCTCCTCTGATAGCGACGAAATTCAGGACGACTTAAATACCTTAAGCAGATGGTGCACACGCAATGCCATGCAACTTAACATAGACAAATGCCACGTCATCACATTCACAAGGAACAAAAACATCTTCCGTAATAATTATTACATCAGCGACGCACCTCTTTCTAGAGTAAACCATATTCGGGATCTAGGTATTGTTTTCGATGAAAGATATGTTTTTCAAATTCATTTCAATGAGATGATTAAAAAGGCCAATAAATTGTTAGGGTTTATCTGCAGGATTATGCAGCCGTTTCGTAATCCGAAATCTATGTTATTGGTCTACAACTCTGTAGTTAGATCTATACTAGAATTCGGTACAGTAATATGGAATCCTCTTTACAAAGTACACGGCGATAGAATCGAGAAAGTCCAAAGGAAATTCACCCGCATGCTGTCGTACAAATGTGGCCTTGGGAATAAGCTAAACAGTTATGAGGATCGTTTGTCTTATTTTGAAATGCTGTCATTAAAGGAACGTAGAATAAGTGCAGACATCTCGTGTCTCTACAAACTTATTAATAACAAGCTAGACAGTCCGGCCAGCTTAGCTAAAATTCCAATCCGCGTTCCCCAGAGGCATTCCAGAAATAATAACACATTTGCCAACCTATTACATGCAAATAATTTATCGTATAATAAACCTATAAGTAGGATGTGTCGCGCGTTCGATATGAACTGCCAAGGAAACGACATATTCAATGATACCTTTGCGAACATCAAAAAGTCCATACACTCTAAAACATTAGTGTAATGTAAAAATAAAAATATATATAATATGTAAAAATAAAAATATATGTAGATATGTATGTGTGTGTATATGTATATATGTATGTGTGTGTATGTATATTTTTTTTTTTTTTTTTTTTTATAGAGGTTGGGGAAAAATACTTTTACGTATCGTCAGGACCAGTTATTTGACCTGGGTATGTCGGACTCAGATGTAATACCGACTAAAAACCTCCTCTTTCTCCGGCCTCTGTATCCCCGCGGGACCCGCCGTTAGGCATTACTTCGCGGGGAGAGGATTTAGCTATGCTTTTTCTTCATATTAGTTTTCTAGCCAAGATTGTGTTTGGCTCTCTTCCTTTCGATGGAACGCAGGTCTTGGAGTACTTTAGTTGCAAAGGTACTGGTCGCATTCCAGGCCGTCTTTGATGAAAGCATCGCGCCTACTAATGTCTCTGGTTGAATTTTTTGATTGAGGACAATCTCCATGTCATTGCGCAGCGAGCTAAATCGAGGACACAGGAAAAACACATGTTCTGTGTCTTCAGGAATTCCAGGACAGGACGGGCACTCTGGAGAATCATCGCGTTTGAAGCGATGAAGATATGCTCGGAAGCAGCCATGTCCTGAGAGCATCTGTGTTAGGTAGTAGTTGACTTCGCCATGATTTCGGCTCAGCCAAACATTTACCTGTGGTATAAGACGGTATGTCCACCTGCCATTTTTCGCGGCATCCCACTGCGCTTGCCATCGACGTATGCTATGCTGCCGTTCTTCAGTTCTGGGTTCATCAGAACTCGACGTAGATGACATTCGTCTCCGATAGAGGGTTTGTCGTTCTTCGGCTAGCACTTGAATTGGCAGCATTCCGGCGATAACGCACGCCGCTTCTTCAGACACTGTGCGAAAGGCACTAGTCACTCTCAGGGCACTTAGTCGGTATATTGATGCGACCTTTCTCCTTGATTCTTGGATTCCGATGGCGTCAGCCCAAACGGAAATTCCATAGGTTAGCACCGACGTGACTACAGACGACAGCAGTAACCTTCTGCTCTGTTTAGGGCCTCCAATATTTGGCATCAGACGGGATAGGCTTGCCCTCACTATCGATGCCTTGGCACTTACATGCTCCACTTGCTGTTTGAAATTGAGCCGGGCATCCAACATCACTCCCAAATACCGAATGAACGGTTGTGTTGTGATTTCGTGCTCTCCGACTCCAAGCGTGATGTTTTCTGTCTGTTTTCTGCTAGTGATTAGCACTGCTTCAGTCTTATGTTGTGCTAGTTGCAGCTTCACCATATTCATCCACTGGTTGACTCTCTCGAAGGTGATGTCAAATGCGAGTTGTATTTCATCGAGATACTTTGCCACGATCACCACGGCCACATCATCTGCGTATGCTACGAGTTTAACACTCGCTGGCAGAGTCAGCCTCAACAGGCCATCGTACATGCAATTCCACAAGAGTGGGCCTAAAACTGAACCCTGGGGTACTCCTCCAGTTATTTTGTACTCCTTTGGACCATTCTTCGTGTCGTATTTCAGGCGTCTACCTGTAAAGTAGCTTGCTACCATCCGCCGCAAGTATCCTGGTACGTTTTTTCTCTCGAGGTCCCGCATGATACAGTCCCAATTGGCAGAGTTGAATGCATTCTTGATGTCCAGTGTGGCTACCAAGCAGTATTTCTTTGTCCCACCCTTCCATCTGGTGCCTGCGATCGCTTCCTTGGCTGTGGAGACTACAAGATTGATAGCATCCAGCGTTGATCGCCCTTTCCGGAAGCCATATTGGTTGTCGGCCAGAAGCGGCTCCACTGCTGCTTCGATTCTCTGGTGGATTATTCTTTCCAGTATCTTGCCCGCTGTATCCAACATGCAAAGCGGACGATATGATGATGGTTCGTCTGGTGGCTTTTTCCCCTTAGGGAGTAGTACCAGTCTCTGTTGTTTCCACTTCCAGGGAAAGGTACCTTCTCTGAGGCATGAGTCATAGATCGTTAGGAACAATGCCGGTGCTGCTTTGATAGCTGTTTTCAAAGCAATGTTTGGAATTCCGTCCAATCCCGGTGCTTTGTTGTTCCCCACTCGATTACACGCTTCCATCAATTCTTCTCCCGTAATAGGTGGGATTTCTTCCGGATCACACTGTACTGACGGATGGATGAATTCTCCTTGTTGAGGAAACAGTGCAGTAACGATCTTCTCCAAGAGTTGTGGACATGTGGGTGACGGCATTGACTGATCTTTCAGGCGGATCATAGCCACCTTATACGGTCTGCCCCAGGGGTCCTTCTGTACCTCGTTGATAAGCTCCTCCCAGCATATTCTCTTGCTGTCTTTAATAGCTTTGTTTAGTCGACGGCGTGCTGTTTTGTACTCCGCCAGTAGTTCAGCAGCTTTAGGTCGTCGATAGCTACGCTGAGATATTCTTCTCTTCCTAAGGCACTCTTTACGGAGTGCACTGATCTGATCGTTCCACCAGTGCACCGGTGGACGCTGATTTACACCCCGTTTTCGAGGCATACTCGCGTCGCAAGCCTGGGCCACTCTCATCATTAGGTCTTCGGTTTTTTCCTCAGCATTACCAGCAATAGCCGGATTACTGTTTAGGGTTACTACAAAGGCATCTGGGTCGAATAGTTTAGCTTTCCACCCGATCGAGTTGACTTGCCTATTTGGTCTTCTAGGATCCTGGTCATTCGATATTTCCCAGATTATTGCGCTATGGTCGCTAGCTGTGTAAATGTCCATCACCTCCCAGGAGAAGCTTTGCCTAATCAGACTGCTGCTGACAAAGGTGAGGTCGACGATGGAACTTGCCTCTCCTCTGGTGAAGGTTGGTGTATCACCACTGTTAAGCAGGACTACGTCTAGTGTAGCAATGGCCTCCAGTAGTGCTCTACCTCGTGCGTTAGTCTTCTTGCTGCCCCAATCAACTGCCCAGGAGTTGAAGTCGCCGGCTATTACCACTGGATAATGCTGATTCGCATCCTCGGTAAGCCGATCAATGTGTGTATGTATATGTATATGTGGATATGTATGTATATATTTATGTATGTATGTGTGTATGTATATGTGTGTGTATGTATGTATATATATATATATATATATATGTGTGTGTATGTATATATGTATATATGTATATATGTATATATATATGTATATATATGTGTATGTGTATGTGTATGTGTGTGTATATGTATATATATATATATATATATATATATATATATATATATATATATATATATATATATATATATATATATATATATATATATATATATATATATATATATATATATATATATATATATATATATATATATATATATATATATATATATATATATATATATATATATATATATATATATATATATATATATATATATATATATATGTATGTGTGTATATATGTATATATATTGTAACAAAAATCCAAATTTGCGTGGCATGTTATGTTTCAAAAACATGTTGCACGCATTGCAACATGATTCGCTTGTATTTCTAGTGTTTTTTTTATATATTGGTCTTACTCAGTTTTTGAGTTGTTTTCGGAATCAGGGTTCAAAATCGCAAAACATCTAACAATCCAAAATTGCTAAAAGCTTTGACAGTTGGATCTGTCATAATAATAATGATAGCCGTATTGCACAGCCCAATAAAAAATGACCCTTCTGGTGTACTTGTGGACTGGAGCTATATATATATATATATATATATATATATATATATATATATATATATATATATATATATATATATATATATATATATATATATATATATATATATATATATATATATATATATATATATGTGTGTGTATATATGTATATATATATATATATATATATATATATATATATATATATATATATATATATATATATATATATATATATATATATATATATATATATATATATATATATATATATATATATATATATATATAATATCTAGATTAGAGCCTTATTAACGGATGCATTGTAACAATATTATAGGATAGTAGGTTAGAGCATATTATGTAAGGCACTATGTTATTAATGAAATGTACCACCTACTATCTGTTTCGTTACAAATAAATAAATAAATAAATAACAAATTATTGTGACATATAACGTGATATTAATCATCGAGGTAACCATTTTATTTCCAAGGGTCTTTGTCGTCTATATAATCATTTATTTTATAGTAGCCCTTTGAGTACAGCTTCTTCTTAATAAATGACTTAAATTGTATCACAGATAAATTTTGCATGTTTACTGGGACTTTATTGTAGAAGTGTATACATTGCCCTTTGAATGATTTTGTGGTTTTGGAGAGTCGACTTTTATGGTCAGCAAGTTTATAATTTGATTGTAACTCTTCATAAGCGTTGATTGATCCTAATCAACCTTCCAAATCCAGCTCATTGAAATCATGAAATATGGCCGAATCATGTACGGTTTGAGTTTCGTTTGGTGATTACATGAAAGTCGTTTGTAATTAAAATAAATTAAATGTGTTACCTGATGAAATATGAATGCTTTGACGACTTTTCCGACTTTTTTTACTTTTTTGGCTTTTTCGACTTTTCGGCTCTTTTGACTTTTTTGACTTTTTCGACTTTTTCGACTCTTTTGACTTTTCGACTTGTCGACTTTTTGAAATTTTACACAATCGCACGGAATGAATAACAGTTATGGATGGCGCAGCTGTCAAACAATAGGATCGCCGCGAACGCCATCTATTGAAAGTGGCCCATTTCCCAAAATGACCAATTTCGATTTTTTCGATTTTCAGTTGTTTCTTTTAATTTTTCCTAAATATTTTTTTTTTTTGTAAACCACCCCTGAATCAAGGCAAACAAAACAAAAAAATAATAATTCAAATCGGTCTATTCATTACCGAGATCTTGCGAGACTAACGCACGGCGATTGATTTTGATATATATAGATTAATGGTTTTTTCAGTCATTAGAGTCATCAGATTAAAGTCATTTTCGAGATCTCGCGAGACTAATGCACGGCGATTCATTTTTATATATAAGAAGATAAACAATGGAGGAAATTGTCCCTTGTGGTGAGTTCTGTCTAGCTCAAGCAAATAAAACGGTATTTCTTAATCCACCGCAGGTATGCGACTGCTAATAAGTAGGTGTGGAGAAAAACTAAGGTGAAATTTGTTATAAAATGAAAAATCTTTATTTATTCATCCAAATCTATTTCATCCCCTCCCAAGATAGTGCACTTATTCCAACGTTTTTTCCAACCCTTGATGCATGCCAATTAGTCACCTTCCGGTATGGCTTCCAGAACGCGCAGCAATTCACGTTGAATCTCTTCAATCGTGTCAAAACAGTGTCCTCAGAGTAGTCTTTTGAGTTTGGGGAATAGCCAGAAGTCACACGGAGCCAAATCAGTATTTAAGGACCACTTTAAAAGTTTATTATTAAAGGAAGATATTTAGATGTCATAATTTGATTTTATTTTAACATAACTATTGCTAATTGGATTATTACTATTGTCTTCGTTTATTTATTAATTTGTAAGCTGATTATTTAATGTTAAATATTTTGATTTTGATTATTTTTGATTTATTATATGTAGATTATTAAATTTATGTAATTACGTTATTTTCTTTTAATATCATTTGATGTTAAATATCTTGATTTTGATTATTTCGATTTGTGTATTTATTTGATTATGATTATTTGGATTTTTTGTTTTAAGATTTATTTGATTTGGTTATTTTATTTAAAAAATCATATACCTATGTATCAATAATTAATAGGTGTGTCCTGAAAACCAGGATAAGAGATATCCTGAGGATACCCCTAATTTGCAGCGTTTGTAGCTTTATTTCATAGTCTTTGTCTATTTATAGTTTTAATTTTTAATCTGTGTGTTCTTGTTTTTTTTTGTATATGGTTTTTATAACAGCTGCAAATAAATAAAATAAATAAATAAATAAATCAGGCGAATACGGTGGTTGTGGAATGATATGCGTTGAGTTATTGGCGAAATGCTCACGAAGAACGAGAGCAGTGTGAGACGGCGCATTATCGTGGTGTAAAAACCATGTAACAAAAATCCAAATTTGCGTGACATGTTCTGTTTCAAAAAACATGTTGCACGCATTGCAACATGTTTCGCTTGTATTTCTCGTGTTTTGTCATATTGGTCTTACTCAGTTTTCGAGTTGTTGCGGAATCATGGGTCACAATCTCAAAACAATTTCCAAAACCCTATAAAATTGCTAAAAGCTTTGACAGTTGGATCTGTCAGAATAGAGATAGCCGTATTGCACAGCCCAATAAAAAATGACCCTTCTGGTGTTCTTGCCATGACAAAAAAACAAAAGATTTACTTAAACAATCGAGTTCAAAAACAATTTTAATAAATATAATAAATATTACATAAAAATATTACTATTTTAGCGAACATGAGTAGCTATGAGTTTTTTTTAAATCTCCTAAAGTTGGTATAACTGCAGGCAGTCCAGTCTGTCCAAACTAGCCACACTTCATTGAGGGACATCATATTGTCCAAGATGGCGCGAGGGTGTGCACCAGAGGTGCCTCGTTTTAAAGTTATGTGAACAAGTCTCATTTTTCGCGGGTTTTTGGCTGTGCCGCCTTTTTCCATATTCCAATAAAATTCTACAATAAATCGGCCCACCGCGCCTTGATATTTTTCTCGCCTGGATATCCGTTTGAACGGAAAAACTTAACATGTCACATTTCTGAAGTCTACCACATGTATGGACAGGAGATTCAAGGAGGAACTACCTGCGAATAAAAGGATCTTGTCTTATAACTTTAAATTTGTAGTTTTATTTTAAAATTGCGAAGGTGTATTCTCTGTCTTGCCAAATTTAGTGACAAACTAAATCCTTTCCCCGACCCTGGGGTTGTTTTTTATTTTTACGGTCATAACCTAACCTATAGTATTTTTTTTCTTTTTCGCGTTTTAAATAAACGCGATGGCGCTCTTATTTCTTCTTGGTATAACGCGATAGGATTGCAAATCGTACGTTATAAATTGGCTGCCCAAAGCTGGGGCCTATAAACTAAATTTTGTCAGGTAGAAATATCTCTTCGCAATTTTAAAATACACGTTTTGCTTTGATAAGTGGTAGTCTTTTTCAGATATTGGTATTTTTGTGTTATTTTTCTCAGTTTTGTATGAGAAATATTACTGTAGCCACATTGTGGTATTTTTTTCAAATTGCGGTATTTTTTTTGACAGCTGTTGACGAATTTTGCAAATAATTTCGCATTTTTGCTTTGTTAACTATTTCTGCGGTTCGCCGCGAAAGAATGTTAAGTTCGCCGCAATATTTTAAGTAATATACTGTAATTTTTATGAAATCCGGCGAGAAACATTGTATAGATTAATATTTTGTGTAATAAGCGGTGTGTATTTTTCTGCGGTTCGCCGCGAATGAACGATAAGTTCGCCGTATCTTATACTATTCTGTTGTCTTTCCGGAAGGAATTCATAATGCACAACACCACGATAAACGAAGAAAACTGACAACATGACCTTGATTTTTGATTGACTTTGGTGGGCATGATCTTTTTGGTGGGCATGATCTTTTTGGGAGTTAATGGGCCCTTGCTGAGTTGGCCACGGAGACCCATTCTGTTCAGGGTTGGTCACACTCACGAGTCAACACCTATCGGACGGCCTACACGCATGAAGTGCGAGCCTGGGTAGGATTCTGGCCTTATGGTTAGTTTTCCCTGGGAATCAACCTTCTGGCGCTCCTGGACGGTCTGCGCACCGTGCAGCATAAGCCAATCGACTGTGCACTCTGACTAACAGTCGGGGGAGTCTGGAAGCAGTACTGTTTCCTATAGAGCGGGGGTGGTTGTGGCCCTTACGGCGACTGCTCTTGAAACGACTATCGGCTATCCGATCCTGGGTGAACAGCCGGCCAAAGGATGCCGTGGGCCGCGATAGATTCGGTATACACCGTTTCACCGCTTTGTAAGGGAGAGGACCGCGCAAGCGACCTCGAACTTGTAACCGATCGAGAGACTGGAGTAATCTGGTCACAATTGGAAGTAAGGGCGTGAGTGTAAGCCCGCTGGGTAACACTCCTGGCTATCTCGCGGTTAAGGCGTTGGCCTCTTACGGGTTTGTGGCGGAGCTAGACGGTGGACTGTCTTGTCTAAGTCTTCTGAGCTCACTCCAGGGAGATAGAACGACTAATCGTTAAAACTTCCTGAGGTGACAGGCTCGCCCGTTAGTCGACAACTCTAGTTGCCTTGTAGCTCGTAAGTAAAGCTACTGGGTGGTATACTGTGACCTGGCATAGTCTCAACAGACCGAGGGTGGGTGTGACGAGATGCCGAGCCAATCTCGTTCACTGGGGCTACATAGAGAATCCAATATGTGACTGTGGAATGCTGCAGGATGAAGACCACTTCCGATCCTGCCAGCAGTTATCAACCTCCATCACACACCAGGACCTAGAAGAGGCAAACGACAAGGCCATCCAGGACCAGGGTTGGCTTGATTTTCCCTAACCCGAAAAAACCCACTGGGTTAAATTGGGTAAAACCCACCTGAAAAAACCCGAGGGTTTTTGACGAATGTGGGTTTTTGAAAAAATACTTGTTTATAATAATTAAATCAATGAACGGATATAGCATTTATATTATATTTTATCAAAAAGAAAAAAAGGATGTATTTGATGCAGAACTGGCCGGACAAGTGTGTAATGCGGAAAAAAATGAGCAAAATCCATTGGGCAATTTGCTTTGGTCAATCGCCACCTCCATCTTTTCCGTTTTTTGGCCCACGATTTTCCACAATTTACTGCAAAAATTTTCGAGACTACATTTTCATGGAATACAGTAGACGGGTAAACATCAGTGTCCTTGATTGAGAATGCCAAAACACCAGCCACGAACTCAGGGTAATGCTTCGTTACCCATTCTTCGGCCATTTTCTCTTGATCCGGTTTCAGGCGCCGACCGTAGTATCGCGGATCCATCATATTCGCCAAGAAGTGAAAAGGTTGCATCGGATCATTGAACCTCGCACTTATGGCCGTCCTGTAGGGCTCAAGTTCGTGACTTTCCATCAGATCAAGCCATACTTCAACTGCATCAGATATAGTCGTATCGTCAGCCTGTAGTTTGTCCAGCGCCACGGAAACTTCCTTCAATTGCTTCTGAAGATGGATGGCTTGTGTATGAAGCCCAACATTGTCAAGCACACGAGCTGCCCCTACATCGAACTGTATTTGCGGATCAGGATTAGTTTCGATATCCAAGGGAATTTCAACATATTTGTGATAATTCGAGATAAACAACTGTTGTGAAAATAAAGGGATCTCCCTGACAACGGACAATAACGATTTTCGGGGGAACTCCCTTCGTAGTAAATAGATTTGGATTCGCAGAAAAAATGCAATGAAATGGTAATAACATTAAATTAAATACATAAATATTCACTTAAAATTTTCATTAACTCCGAAAAAACCCGAAATTCCCCGAAAAAGCCCGAAAATCCCCGAAATAACCCAGTGGATAATAAAAACAAACGGAGCTGCCATGGAATTCACCGACCGGAGTCGGGCCCATCATAATACTATTTTTTTTACACTTCTGGGGGGTGAGCAGTGGATTCCGGACTTACGAACCGGCTGTGGTAGGTTTAGGACAGCTGTCTTGCCACATGTGAGCGTTCACCTTACCACCCATTCACTCCCCCTTCGAAGCCATAGAATTTGAGATGCGCAAATCGCAGTTTTAGATAATTTTTCTAAGAAAGAGTTGATTATTTTTCTGGAAAGGCCAAGATCTTTAAAGAGGTGAAATAGAGATTTAGCTGGCAGGCCACGAGCGCCAACTTCCACCGCGTGAAGGTGAACAGTGAAACCGTTCCGGGTTACGGCATTTGCAAGATCATGGTATTTATTTAATTTGTACTCGTGGTCTTTTAGGATATTTGATTCCCATGGAACAGATATTTTTTGATAAAACCCGGGTTTTTGCCAACCCTGTCCAGGACACATACTTTTGGAGACATATCCTACCCTGGCCCGAACACGTTAACAAACAAATAAACCTTGCTAAGAAAAGGTTTGGCTCATTTAGTAGCTTAGTTTGTCTCATTTAGTAGCTCATTAAATACTTAATATTCAAAAATTCCAGCTGAAAATCAACTTTCACATGCGTTAACTAGATTGTTAAAGAAATATTTGCATATCCCATCTGTTAAGTGGTTGATATTATGTTATTGAAGGTCGTTATTGATGGCAGTGAGATTTATATTAATGCTGCAGGCTAAGTGGATCACGTGACCGACCATCAATTTCACTTTTTAGTTTTAATAGAGACCAGTTTGATTTTAGAATACGCCTTTACTATTTGTAGGCTTGCTAGTTAAGAGGTTTTATCGAAAAGATCTTCTTCTTCGGGTGTTTAACCCTCTTTTGAGGTCAGGTTAAATTATACATTTTTATTTTTTGTGTGTTTCTCTGGATATTTGTGTGTTATATTTGCAGTGTAATCTGTGGTTATACGTTGTCTTGCAGAAGCAGCGGCGATGAGTGATTGACTAGTCTCGATTATTTAATCACAAGCTTTTCCATCATTGTTTGCAGTTCTTGACAGTACACATTTACGGTAGCTGTCTAGTCAGACCGCAAGAAGCTGTAATAGAAAACACCGGCACATGATCTCATATGTGAAAATAATGCAAATTTTTAACTTTACCATGGTTGCACAAACGAAAATATTTGAGCAAAAAGAAACGACAAAAAGATAAATGAACAGGTGATTCTTAAAAAAGAATAACATAGCCTTGAATAAAAATTTATTTGAATTTGAAATTCCAACTTAAGAGGCCGTGGCGGCCAAAAGTTCATATAAATGAAGCATAATTTTGTGGCCTGGTTGTGAGAACACGAAACAGAATTTTAATACAATTATGCCGGATTTTAAAAACCCGGTCCTTCAGCTATCATTCCGCCAAAATGAAATTGGTAAATTATTTCCATATTAATTGTAAATTATCTTTATTCTGTTACTGTTTGCCAAAAAAATAAAAACAAGAGAGATTTGTCTTCAGTTTTTGAAAAACCTAGAGATGATTCTCAATATTAAAAAATACTATTTACACCAGAGTATGGTCTATTTGCATAGTACCAAGACAGTTTTTGGAACTTCCATACAAAAAATATAAGAAAAAAATGATTGAAATTACGTAATTTCCAGAAATGTTATGGCCAAACATTATTGTTTTCTATTTATTAAAGATACTTTCGATTGATATAAAAAATAACATAGTTATCTTAAGTTATTTTATTATTGTAATCTAATTTTTACTTTATAAAAAACTATTCATTTGATAATTTATTATATTATAATTGAAAAGCCAAATCGACTATATTAGACGACGCGCGAAGCCGAAATCGTCATTCGTAATTGGCCATGCCAGCGGTGGGACGTATTCCCTTGTCGCCGCGGTACACCTATACATCTTTATGTATATATCGAGAGCGCGCGGGCGCGTGGCATTGCAAAAATATCTGAATTTTTAGCCGCGTCAACTCGGAAGGAAGTCTATACGATTTCATTTCAATATTTTGCATATTTGGCAGAACGTTCTTAAGAGGATTCGATTTAAATTTTGAACAGTTAAGGTTTTGGCCGTGACATCGAAGATTTGTGTTGATGTTGAATTTGTAACTATTCTCCAGCCCAGGTACCACGTAATAATGTGTTAGAATTGTTGTCTCAATCTGGTCCCCTCTTTGACTTCTTTGTTTGAGAGTAGTCATTCCAGGTAATTCTAAGTGATCTTCATAATTCCTATTCTTCAGGCCCACTGGCATTTTGGTTGCCCTTCGCTGCACCTTTTCCAGGACTTTTACATCTTTGCATAAGTAGGGGTTCTAGAGCTGATAGCCATGCTCAAGAATGGATCTCACATATGCCTTATATAGCTTATACAACCCTCTATTAACAGATATTGAAAAGCCTTACTTATCAGATAGAGAGTAGAGTTGGCTCTTTTAGCAATTGCAATTATGTATTTTTTCCATTTGAGGTCGTCACAATTTCATATTTTATAATATGTCAAATATTGTGTATTGCAGAATGCCATCGGCAGCAATGGTCAGGATACGGAATCGTTCCTGCTCCGCACTCAGGATGCCATTACCAACCTTCAGGCACGTCTCCAATCCGCCGGAAGCAGTTCCGCCAATCCACAAGCTCCGCCCAGCCCTCAGGATATAAGAGACAGGTATTAATTACAAACTATTTTTTCAGGCTGATGCACCAATCACCCGTCAAGGGGAATTTAAAGAACCCTCAGTCTGTTTATTTAATTCATCAAGGACTATATGTATTGATAGATAGATAGATAGATTTTTATTCGAAGTAGACTTACAGTACTTTCCGAACGCCTTATGTTTCTAGACATTTATGCCTTGTTTGTAGGCTCTACCATTGATTACTACACTATATAATCAATGGCTTTACGTAATAGTAATAATAATAACAATAATAACACTTTACAAATGGTTTTCACAGCTATGTTACACAAAAACGACTAGACCAGACCAATGTATCGCTTAAAAAATCTTCAATTTTATAATTGCCTTTAGAGCACAAAGTATCTTTAACAATTTTTCTAAATTTAGTGTCTGGTAAAAGGGTTATTGCACGAATAACGACCAAAGTCCGGCTATCGGCACGAGCGCATCGGTCATTACCAAAATTCAAAATGGCCACCCAGTGTCAAACTATTGTATATTGCTATCTGGCAGTTACTACGCAGAAAAAATCAATTCAATTATAGTAGAACTCCAATTATCCGAACCCCGACTATCTGAATCACTGATTATCCAAAATTAAGACGGGAACGTACTGCTATTCACAAAATGATGATTCTGTCTACTCGCGCTATTGCTTAACCCGTTGAGTATGAGTCAACCAAATCTGGTCGCGAAACAATTATCCGTTGAGTACGAGTCGACCAAATCTGGTCACGCGTTTTTTTCACTTCTTTGACGTTCTCATATTTATTCATAATTATCTAATTGTTTTACAAAATGATATTTCAATATTCTATATTCGAAATTTCAATGCAATCATTGTGCAGTTGTTCTTTTTACGATTGGTGTAGTAGTTTCGTAGTTATAGTACTTTAAGTGGATGTCGCCGAAAATCCTGCAAAAGAGACAGATGCATCCATGGAAATACCCATTTACTCCAAGGGTTAAAACAATCTTTTTACCGCCAAACGTCACAAGCTTGTTGCAGCCAATGGACCAAACTGTTATCGAAACCATGAAACGCCATTACAGAAGGCAACTTTTAAGGAAACGTTTGGTAGAGGGCGAAGACGAAGAACGTGTGTTGGCTAACTATAAAATAATGAATTTGAAAGACTGCATTTACATGGTGGCAGGAGGGGAGAAAATGAAAAAAAAATCTCAAGAAAAGGAAAGGGAAGAGACAGGAGAATATGAGGATGAAGTGTCACTTGAGGAATCCAGAAACATTCTTTTGAAAATTCGTGGATGTTCAGAAGTTAGTGCTGAAGGTATAGGTAATGATGATGAACTTATCGAAAGTGTGAGAGAAGAATGTGTCGAGGAAGAAGATGACCTCAATGTCGAAGTTGAAGCAGACACGGGACCTCAGCCAGTGAAACTTTTTCCGGCCTTGAAACTTCGTTTAAGTGGATGGAGCGTCAGCCCGAGTGGGACCACATGCAACTTCTCACTGTCAGTGCCCAAAACGGATGTAGACAGTCAAAAACTACGTGCACTTATCGGAAAACATCACGGCATTCCCGAATATTTTAATTTAAACGACTTACTGAAGAGAATTAGGGGTCCAAAGCGTGCCAGAGGATCGGCTCGCTGATCGGCGCGCGCCCAAAGTGAAATGGCGGCTACCGTATAGGCCGCTTTTATCTAGCTCGAAATTGTCAAACCATAGACGATTTGTGTCAAATAAAAATATTAATTTAGTGAAATGTGTGGAATGATTCCTAGTTTTATTGCGCTTTACTAGCGTAGTATATTATAATTTTCTATCCTAATAATATATTAATTTTTTATACTCCCTTTTTAATTAATCGTAATTATCCAAGACAAATCGTGGATTTATTTTTATGCTATCATTGTTTTGGCATAAACGCTTATTCTCATGGCTTTAAATGAAAAAGAAAAAGGGAGCTGTCAGCTGTCAAGACGTTTGACATTTCGATATAACCTAATTTCCTATCGATTTTACGCGTGGAAGTGTGACCCCCAAGGTTTCCACGTCGTGACAGCTTACGTTGACAGAGATTTTTAAAAATATATTTTCTCCAATTTTCAACATACATACAGAAATTAATTAAAATCACCCTTTTTTTTTTTTAAAAAAAAACAATTAACCAAATTTTCCATTATCCGAATGGGGTCTGGTCTAGTCTTATCCAAAATTAAGACGGGAACGTACTGTTTTCCAAGATTAAAGTGGCCAGTGTGAAAAAACAGCAATTACAAAGGTAAGGATCCAATATAATAATATTAATAATAATCCTTACCTCGAAGCATTGTTGAATTTCGCGGACTGGCTGGCGGTAGAGCATCCGTAATCATAATTGCACTGTTCCCTACGACATCGTTGCTCGTTTTCGTATCATCCTTATATTTCGTTGCGGACTCCGCCCATTCTTGGATCCAGCTGCGATCGCCGTGACGACGACTCAGACTGATATTCGAGAGTTTCCCGACGAGCGTCTCCTCGGGCGGTTTCGTTTTCTCCACTGCGTTGCGCAACACCGTGCTGTTGTACTTCGGGCTCTCGTTTTGTTGTATTCGGTGCACGTATTCGCTGGCGTCGATCTGCGATTTAGTCAGGCTGTTTTTTCTTTTGAACTGATGCTTGGGCGCGTTGTTCGACGAGCTGAAGACGCCGGACGTCGTAACGGACGTGAAACTGCCGACGTCGTCGTCGACGACGACAACGTCGGCCGGTTTCTTCTGGAAGGTCTTCTCCGAGATGCTGCGGACGCGGTTCTTTATCTTCTCGAGGTAGTTGCGCGTGGATTTCGCGTTTTTGATCTCGTGCGTCTCCGTCGGAGATTCGTAGCAGCAGGATATCTCGAGCACGTTGCGCTGCTCTTCGGGTACGGAATCGATGCGCATCTTGGCTTTCTGTTCGTCCGTGTAGGTGTCGGCTTCGATAGTGTACGTGCCGGCTTCGGAGACGGTGGAGGAGCGCCCGTCGTCTTTGTCCACGTGGTTGGGTGTGGTGACGACGTCGTCCGGCGTCAGCAAATCCAGCTCCGGGCTCGACACATCGGTCAACATAAGCCCGTCGGGGCTCATCTCCGATATGACGTCGTGGCTCTGCTCCGTATAACTATACGACATTAAATTAGAGTTCGTGTGGCGTAACGGAAGATTCAAACCGAGTCGCGATGGCAGCACGTCGCTCCGACTCATGATGGAGTCGACGATGGGCGATTTTGAGACTCGTTTCGTCACACCCTGGTGGTAAGACTCCGACATCGTCGGCGGCCTCTTCGGCTGCTGTTTCAGATCCAAACGAGGACTCTGCACCTTGGAACGGCCTCCGCTAATCGACAGAAGACTATCCTCCTGATCCGATGAGAAATATCCTGTCAAAAAAGAGAATAAATATATTATTTCTAATCCCTTTAAAAATACTCGGTTTCGGTTTATACCATTTCTTAAAAACTAGATGACAGGTTTAAAAATTTGATATTTCCATTTTTTTGTATTTTTTTTTCAAAAGGTGATATAGGGAAGCTAATTATTAAAGCTAAAGACTATGTTTAATTAAATAATTGACTTTACATTGCTATTTTGCTACATAAGACCTCGTAACAAGAATCACAAAATGTATGTATTATAGTTAGTTAGTTTTCCTGGGCTATTTCCCGCACTTAGCCTCTTGATTGGGCCGTTGTGCGTGGCTCATGTTTCTATTTATGTTACTCCAGCCAACCCAGGCTGTCCCAGAAGGTTAGCAGCCTGTTACTGTTGCTACAGGCCTCCGGTTCAGATGCTGGAGATTGTAGTATTCTTGCCCGTTGCTCTGCCACGCTCCTGCATTCCATGAGCAAATGCTGTGGCGTTTCTTCTTCCTACATGCATCCTCTGCATAGAGGGCTGTCTGTCACACCTTTGGTAAACAAGTGTTTGTTTTGGGGACAGTGGCCTGTCATAGTACCTATGACTTTACGGATTTTGTCCCTTTTTAATCTGGTCAGGTTGCGGGCAAATTTTTTAGGCGCTTCCGGAACCGCGTTCTTTGTTTGCCTCCATCCTGCGTGTTTTTTCCATTCTGTAAGGTGGGTTTCGTCGGTGTTCCTGCGTAGCCATGTTTTTATTTGGGCCTTGGGTATGGGCATCAAGGGTTCCGGTCCATATACTATTTCCTTCGATCCCCTTTTGGCCAGTTCGTCTGCCGCGTCGTTGCTCAGTGAGTCGCTGTGCCCTTTAATCCATTGCAGGGTCACTCTATTTGACCTTGCAATGGATTGAAGCGCATTGTGGCATTCCAGTACAAGGACAGAGGTTATAGTATTTTTTGCTAGCGCTTGTAGCACGGCGGCACTGTCAGAGACAAATTTCAAGCTTAGGTCTCCGACATCTTGTATGTATTACTTTATTAATTATCTTACTTAAATAATTTTTATACTTACCTAACATAACTAACCTAACTTATTATGTACTATTATTATAATGTGTGTTTTTTGCTATTTATTGTTGAATCAATTGTGTATTCCTCTATAGCGCTTAAATGCTTTATCCGATTGAGCTTAAATTTGGCATGCAAGCGTCATTTGGTCATGGCAAGAGCTTGGTTGAAAAGATTGTGGTTGAAATCAGTCCACCGGAGGGCGCTAGTCGTACTTCAATCTTGAATTATTGCACTTAGAAACTTGAAATTCGGTAAACGGATGCATCAATATATAAGGCCTAGATATGCCCTCAGTTACAAATAAATAAATAAAACACAAACGGAGCTGCCATGGAATTCACCGACCGAAGTCGGGCCCATCATATAGTGTTATTACGCTTCTGGGGGTGAGCAGTGGATTCCGGACTAACAACCGGCTGTGGTAGGTTTAGGACAGCTGTCTTGCCACATGTGAGCGTTCACCTTACCACCCATTCACTCCCCCTTCGAAGCCATAGCATTTGAGATGCGGAAATCGCGGCTTTAGATATTTTTTCTAAGAAGGAGTTGATTATTTTCCTGGAGAGACCGAGATCTTTAAAAAGGTGAAACAGAGATTTAGCTTACAGGCCACGAGCGCCTACTTCCACCGCGTGAAGGTGAACAGTGAAGCCGTTCCTAGTGAAGGCATTTGCGAGATCGTGGTATTTATTTAAGTTAGGTCATATCCATTGCGCATAAAACATGTGGCAGAGAGAGAGAGAGAGCAAAACACTAAACAGTATGCGAGAGAATAGCACGGCAGTATTCGCCGCGGGATCGCTCACAACGGAAAGTACTGGCAGAACTACTACTAGCGGCAATCTGTATTAATTTTAAAGTGGTAATTTTTGCGCGCGAAACGCCTATCTAGTCCCTTATATATATCGATGCACGATGCACAGATTGGGATATTTTTTTTGGAATATCTCACATACGAGCTGCACTAATAATATGTAAATTCCGCCATATATTTTAATGTAATTTTAAAGGTGAGTCGCCAGAGGCGAAGTCATACTTCAATCTCGAATATTGCAGTTAGACGTGAAATTCGGTACACAGGTGCCTTGTTGGACTGATAAATAAATGTAGCCCCTACCCCTTCTGTCTGTGGGGAGGAATTTGTCTAGGCACGGCGGGTTTCCCCTGGCAGAGACATCACACACACTGGGCACGAAAATGGATGACTTCCGAAATCAAATAAACAATCGACAGTACGTTGTGACCTTGATGCTAGGAGCTTTAGTGAAACTAGTTTTTTTGAAACACATGAATTTGGCGGCCCATGAAATTGCCGCCCTGGGCAGGTACCCCAGTTTACCCCCCTTTCCCCCCTTAGATCCGGAGTCGCTTACTGCGGAATACATTTTGAAATACACTCCTCTGTGTATCCTGTGGTAGAACAAACCGGAAGTTTCGATACAAACGACATTTGCTAAACCAGAGAGAGGGCAAAGTGTAGGCACTGTAGGCCTCTTATTCACATTTATTTATTTATTTTAATTTTATTACAAACAATAAGATTTACAGAAGGGCTATGCTATTCTGTATACATTAAAACAGGGTTGCGATGATTTATTTTTATTTATTTTTATTTTTTATTTTTATTTTTCAGAAAACTTACAGCGTTTTATACTTAATACTAACACATAATATATACATCTAAGGCCAATTAAAAGTTTTCACAATTAAATTAAATCTATTGTTACAGCGCAATGAGCAATGATACAAATGCAGGTTCAAGTAAGGGGAAAGGGATAGGGTAAGCTAAGTAAGTAAGTAAGATAAGCCATATTATGAGTTATGTAGATGTATAATATATGATGATATATAACGTATATACATATATACATACATACACGTGCACAAACAATAAATTAATATAAATGATACGATACGGTAATAATAAAATGTGAAAATATAGTTAATATAAATATATATATATATATATATATATATATATATATATATATATATATATATATATATATATATATATATATATATATATATATATATATATATATATATATATATATATATATATATAATATACATCACAATGTATTTATAATGTTAATATACATATGAACTTTTATAGAGAATATTATACTGACTAGAAAGCATTGTTATAGTGTAGTGGTGATTGCCACAGCATTTGATTTAAATCGGGATTTAAATTGCGATTTAAATCAAGTGATTTAAAAAAAAAACAATGATTTAAATCAATATTTTTTTACCTCAGCCAAAAAATGTCAAGCGACTTCCCCCGACATTACTTGATAAACAAGTCATAGAGAAAACCGCCCAATCTGATTGGTGGATAGTAATACATAATATGAAAAAATGTATAACCGAAGAAGAATTGGATATAATCAAGCAACTGCTAAGTACAGTTGCTTCATCCGCTGGGGTCGAAAGAATATTTTCGGCATTCAATTTGGTGCACAGCAAAATAAGAAATATATTAGGCAACGAGAAGGCGGCTAAATTAGTCTTCCTTTTGAAAAAACTAAATTCGAACAAATTACAAAACCAATAATATCTAAGTTACTGTTACTAATATAATAATGTAAGTATAATGTAAATATAAGTAAGTGACTGTGACTGCGGTGAAACCCATATGGTTTAATTTATGTTAATTTATTAATTTTTAGACCTTTTTTCCTTGTTTACTTCTTGATAAATATGACAAAAACACTACGATATTTCTGTTTTTAAAAAAATGATTGAAATATGTTTTTGATTTAGAAAACGTAAGAACTCCATGATTTTTGTACATTTTACAATAGTTTTTGTTAAATAAATGGCAAATAAATATGCTACTGTGTTTTCTTTTTGGAAGAACAATATATGTTGAGTTTTGTTAATGTTATTAAAACTTATTTAAATAAATAACAATTGTATTGTGTTTTTCCTGACTTCCAAATTTAAAATAATACAAATATTTAAAAAATCTAAAAAATCTGATTTAAATCAAATAAATCCAATTTAAATGAAATTATTCCGATTTTCTTTATTTTAAAAAAAAAAACATAATTTTTATCAACCTTACATTACATTACATTTTCGTTGTGTCCAATTGACGGCTAAAGACCGCTCTTGGACGTGTCAAAATAATTGGGTTAGGCAGTAAGTTTCGTTACTACTCTTTACTGAACATACATAGGTAGTCAAGAATTAACTACTAGATTGTCAAACTATAAATATAAATAATCAAAATAGAAGCCTAATATTTGAAGTAGTTAGTAATTCGAAAAGATACGTAGTAAAATTATTCATCGTAATATTCAAATTGTCAGTAAAATGTTAAATAATCAAATTAAATCTACGTTATGCATTTTAAACTAAAAGTACAGATATAAGACCATATAAAATAATCAGACAATAAGGCTCTACTTTTTAAGTAATTTAAATGGGCACAATATTAGAAAAATCATGGCCCTCAAATTCGGCCAGATTATAGAAAGGGTGGCCTATCAGCATCTCCTTGATGTTTTTTAAATTTTTTATGTCCTCCAGCTGTTTAAATTTTGTAGGGAGTAGATTATAGAATTTAATGCTAAGGTACAAGTAGCTTTTCTGTACTTTTGCCAGTCGTATTCAGGGTATGCATAAAAGGGAGCTACCGCGGGTATGATGCGAGTGAATGTCTGCATTAATTGGTGTTACTGCTAGGTGCTGTCTAGCATACATTAAACACTGGTATATGAACGCCGAATACATAGTCATTTCTTTCTTATACATAGTCATCTTTTTAGAAGAACTAATATATTATGTTGATTTTTGTTAATGTTATTAAAATATATTTAAATAAAAAACAATTGTATTGTGTTTTTCCAGACTTCCAAATTTAAAAGAATACAAATATTAAAAAAATCAAAAAAATCTGATTTAAATCAAATAAATCCAATTTAAATGAAATTATTCCGATTTTAAACATGATTTTTATCAACTCTACATTAAAATAAATCATGCAGGAAAAACAAGTTAAACCTATAAACATTGGCTCATCACATACCTAACTGAGCAAAACGCCCTTATTTCAATTTCAATTTCAATTTATTTCTGCTCCAGTAGGTAGGCTTTCCTACACTTGGATGTGTCTTTGCCTCTAAAATTTTAAATAATGTAATTAATTAAAGAATATTAACTGTCATGATATAGTTATGGCAATATAAATTAATTTTAGTAAATTATAATTGGTTTGAAAACAATTGATAAATAGAAAATAATCTAATAATCAAAATTGCTGATCAAAAAAAGAGCTCAATGTCTGTAGTCATAATTATCAAGGCAATAATATGATGGTCATGAAAATAGATAAGGGTATATTAAAATATCTAAATTTAAGTTAATCGTCAAATCTAGCAATATAGCCGTCGTCAATAAAAATAAAAATTAAAATTACGCTCTTTGGCAAAGTTGATTATCATGAATTTTCCGTTATTTTACATTAGGATGCTCTTGGAATAAGAATTCAGCATTATCTAGGGACGCTAATATTTAGTGCTTATTGTTGCAGGGTTGGCTTGATTTTCCCCAACCCGAAAAAACCCACTGGGTTAAATTGGGTAAAACCCACCTGAAAAAACCCGAGGGTTTTTGACGAATGTGGGTTTTTGAAAAAATACTTGTTTATAATAATTAAATCAATGAACGGATATAGCATTTATATTATATTTTGTCAAAAAGAAAAAAAAGGATGTATTTGTGACATATATATCTTCGGCCATTTTCTCTTGATCTGGTTTCAGGCGCCGACCGTAGTATCGCGGATCCATCATATTCGCCAAGAAGTGAAAAGGTTGCATGCATCGCATCATTGAACCTCGCACTTATGGCCGTCCTGTAGGGCTCAAGTTCATGACTTTCCATCAGATTAAGCCATACTTCAACTGCATCAGATATAGTCGTATCGTCAGCCTGTAGTTTGTCCAGCGCCAGGGAAACTTCCTTCAATTGCTTCTGAAGATGGATGGCTTGTGTATGAAGCCCAACATTGTCAAGGACACGAGCTGCCCCTACATCGAACTGTATTTGCGGGTCAGGATTAGCTTCGATATTCATGCGAATTTCAACATATTTGTGATAATTCGAGATAAACAACTGTTGTGAAAATAAAGGGGATCTCTCGGACAACTGACAATAACGATTTTCGGGGAATTCCTTTCATGGTAGTGTTACAACTTTATTTAGTAGTAAATAGATTTGGATTGAGAGAAAAAATGCAATAAAATGGTAATAAAATAAAATAAAATGTAAAAATATATTCATTTAAAATTGTCATTAACTCCGAAAAAACCCGAAATTCCCCGAAAAAGCTTGAAAATCCCCGAAAAAACCCGAAATAACCCAGTGGGCAGATATTTTTTGATAAAACCCGGGTTTTTGCCAACCCTGATTATTCAGTTATATAAATATTCAAAATAAGATCAAAACATTCACACTTGTATAATACTTACTATGCTAATACACACTTAAATTATAAAACACTGAATTATTTCATCATACAATCACACATTAGCAGAAAGAAATTATGATTCTTACCCAACACCAATAATTGCCAACACCAATACATAATAATTAGAGGTACGGAATTTTCGCAAAAAAAATCACAAAAACAAAATTGAAAACATTGACATTTTGCTAAAAATTCGCATATACTGCGTATAAAAAAACTTTTTAATAGACCTAAAATGTATATCTAATATTAATTAAACCTAACATTGTTGTACTTCGGAATCGTTCTGTCCGTAACGGCAACATTATATTTAATAAAGAAGCGTTCTGCTTCTACGTTGTTCAACTAACCGCGTAGAAGTAACTAACTCTGTAACGCTGATTCAGCAAAGGTTGAAAAGCAGCATTTAGTACCCCAGAATATGTTCTTAACATTGGCATCTTCATTCCTATTTATTGATTGAACCTGAACAAACACATGTACAACCTCAAGCTGAGGGAGACAAAAATGTGCAGGTTCTGCCAAGGGGCAGAGGAAACTCCCCTGCACCTCATGTGCGAGTGTGGCCCGCTCATGCGTAAAAGATACACCCACTTGGGTGGTCATTACCTCCAACCTGAGGAGGTAAAACAATCTGGCGTCAAAAGCCTGTTGAGGTTCTTAAATAACACGAGGCTTGTTAATAATAGTATTGGGTCATATAAAAAGTCTCTGCGGTTTTTTGTCACTAGATGGTGTTGATGCCTGTACAGGGTTGGCAAACACCCGGGTTTAACCCGTTGAGTATGATACGACCAAATCTGGTTCTGAAACAATTATCCGTTGAGTAATAATAAATACAAACGGAGCTGCCATGGAATTCACCGACCGGAGTCGGGCCCATCATAATACTATTTTTTTTACACTTCTGGGGGGTGAGCAGTGGATTCCGGACTTACGAACCGGCTGTGGTAGGTTTAGGACAGCTGTCTTGCCACATGTGAGCGTTCACCTTGCCACCCATTCACTCCCCCTTCGAAGCCATAGAATTTGAGATGCGCAAATCGCAGTTTTAGATAATTTTTCTAAGAAAGAGTTGATTATTTTTCTGGAAAGGCCAAGATCTTTAAAGAGGTGAAATAGAGATTTAGCTGGCAGGCCACGAGCACCAACTTCCACCGCGTGAAGGTGAACAGTGAAGCCGTTCCGGGTTACGGCATTTGCAAGATCATGGTATTTATTTAATTTGTACTCGTGGTCTTTTGGGATATTTGATTCCCATGGAACAGTTAATTCTACAATAAGAGCCACCTTCCGAGATAGAGAGTAAAGAGTTATATCTGGACGGAGGGCTGTGCATCCGAGACTTTCAGGGAATTTATACTGCTTAGAGACCGAATCAACTGTATTGGGGGTTTGGAGGATACTGTCAAACCCTTGTTGGCACGAGCCACTGAGAGACTAATTACCTCGCGAATAACAGCGAGAACTTTGTCATGGCGGTAAGTGTACCGTCCTTGATCTAAGGCCACCTTGCAGCCAGCTAGAATGTGTCTAGCTGTGCAAGGGGTACTGCTACAGAGGGGACAAGAACTATCCTCGGCAAAGCTCCAACGAGCGAGGTTACTGGGGTCTGGAAGTGTATGCTGAAAGGCATTCAAATAAAATTTTAGCATCTCTGGCGTCCAGTCATAGAGCATTACCTTCCAGTGCATTGGAGGCGGAATGCAAAAGTCCCCAATTGTTGTCCAATCATTCTGGCATTGAAGGCCAATAGCATGAGCCATACTCTTGCTGTCGTAATCTCCCCGCAAAAGAGACTTCTTCAAGTCCACGTCGCTCGTGGTTGTACTGCCATACCCCAGACCAGTGCCATTCTGGCTGATTCAGTAAGGAACTTTTTGTGGAAGTCTACGCGGGCTTGTAGATCATTTGAATCACTACGGCCACTTATTACGTGCTTCGATATTGCCGGATCTTTGGAATTGCACAGAATCGAATTTTTGGTTATTCTGGAGTTGGCGTAGAGCAGAGAGGGCAGTTTAAGCGCTAGCCCAAAATTTTGTTTGGACCTGAAGAGAGTCGAGGGGTCAGCTGGTTTGGCTAAGGACAGCCAGGATTTTAAACTAGCTGTCACCAGCGCATCTAGACGGGACAGTTGGGTTTTGGTAAAATCGTAAATAAGAAAGGGCCATGACAAATGTGACGTTAGATAATTGTCATAGATCCAGGCCTTACGAGGGCCAGAAATTAGCAAGGCATCTATTTTCGCCAGGCAACTTTTGAAATGCTCTATAACATGATCGCCCGAGACGTCTTTTTCCTGATGGGTGATTTTTCTGCCGAGGAATTTGAAATGATTGTTTGGGTCTATAAGGGAGATATTAGAGCCCTTATAGACCAATTTGGGGTCATAGGATGTAAATTTTGTGCCCATGCGGGCGAGTCCAAGGCAAAAACATTTGGAGGGCTTCACTTTTATACAGCCTGACCAGTCGCAGAAAAGCTCCACTTTCTGTAATAGCAGGGAAAGCTGCTTGGGGCTTCTGGTGATGAAAGTTAGGTCGTCGGCAAAAGCGAGGCACGACGAGGTGTATTGGCCGTCTGTTTTAAAACGGTAGCCCCACTTCCTGTCTACAAGGGATACATCTACATCTACCGAGATAGGGAGTAAAGAGTTACAACTGAACGGAGGGCTGTGTCCCCGAGACTTTAAGGGAGTTTATACTGCTTAGAGACCGAGCTAATGGGCCCTTGCTGAGTTGGCCACGAAGACCCATTCTGTTCAGGGTTGGTCACACTCACGGGTCAACACCTATCCGACGGCCTCCACGCATGAAGTGCGAGCCTGGGTAGGACTCTGGCCTTATGGTTAGTTTCCCCTGGGAATCAACCTTCTGGCGCTCCTGGATGGTCTGCGCACCGTGCGGCGTAAGCCAATCGACTGTGCACTCTGACTATAGTATCCGCAGTACAAACTGGCGACTGGGGCAATTAGAGACAGTTAACATAGGAATGGTACCATGTCGATAAAATATTAATCTATACTAATATTATAAAGAGGTAAAGTTTGTGATGTTGTAGGAAGTAATCTCGGGATCTACTGAACCGCTTTTGAAAATTCTTTTACCAATAGAAAGCCACATTATTTGTGAGTGTCATAAGTTATATATTAATCCGAAAAATGAAAAGACCTTTTCGTGGTAGTCGGATTTGCAAAGTAAGTCGGAGAATAAGCGGTCGAACAAAAACGTTTCTAACTAACACTGCCTTAACGAGGAGAGATATATGATAAAGTTCTAGAGAAAAGTTGTAGAGCTTGATAATGCCTACAAAAAAGTGAGCGACAGCATATGTCTAACTTTTATATTATATTAATTATGAATTCTTATCAAAATAAGTAAATTTATCGTCTCAAGTGTTTAAAACAAAAGACTTTTCCCTTTTACTGCATAAATAATTAAAGAGATAATACGACATAGGTATGGAACCGTATCGTAATCTGTACTTCTATACTAATATTATAAAGAGGTAAAGTTTGTGACGCTGTAGGAAGTAATCTCTGGATCTACTGAACCGATTTTGAAAATTCTTTTACCAATAGAAAGCCACATTATTTGTGAGTGTATATATATTAATCCTATATTATTATATATTATTCCTATATATTAATCCTAAAATTGAAAAGACTTTACCTGCTAAAATTAGATAGATAAAATTCCTAGATTTAGCCAAAAGCGGTGAGTAAATACCGTAATAGGTGGTAAGTAGCTAACCGATTAGGACTATTAATTGTAGTAACCGTAACAGTTCGATTTCGACATTTTATGACATTTTAACGACGCTTTTGCCAAATTAGTTTTCGTCTACTTTAATTATTGTGCGTACTGTGTAGGTCATTAGGCATTATTGATAACAAAATATTCTGCTATAAAAGGCTTAATGTCAAAGAGCATAACTCATTCGTTATATGAACTCTATTTGTGAATCTACATCATGATGGAAGATTTTTGCAAAACTAATTTGACCAAGTTAAGAAGTGATGTTAACCAGCAAAGCCGGCATGTCATTCTCAACATTTATAAGTGGTTTCATAAGTTGAAAGAAGACCCTGATGTCATAAGGAAAATTGATTTTCAACAACCAAGAAAGTTGGCAGCATTAGTTTGTGGAACGAGCGAACGAACTCTAGATCGAATTCGGAATCGATTCAAAAATCTCCAGAACGAAGACCTGGCCAAAGCACATAATATAATTGACACCCATTCTCATGTTATTAATCTATAAGACGATAGTGACAGCGAACACGAATATGAATAGCTTGCTGACTTTCTTTGTTCAGTTTTATTTTTTTTTGTATAACAATTATTTTATTGTCAACTATTATAAATTTGATACTTTTATATTTTTATTTTAATAATTCAATATCAATATTTATATGTTTAACTTATTTAATATTTATCGTAATGAAACAATACTGAAATATAAAGAGGATAGAAAATGATGCGGTAAATTCGTTTTCTATCCTATTTATAATGTCAAAAAACCGCGATAGTCTTCGATTTTATAATACTGAAATAATATTTATTTCCCTCGTTTCATTACTTTATCGACATTCCTTTTGTATGCGTAAACTACCTACACTACGGTTACAGGTATCGCTCCATAAGGCCGTGCAAGTGCGAAAGAGATGGCTCGATTTCGATGATAAATTACCTGACTCGCCACTTTGTAATGCGGATAGTATAACAGTCGGGGGAGTCTGGAAGCAGTACTCGGGGGTGGTTGCGGACCTTACGGCGACTGCTCTTGAAACGAACATCGGCTATCCGATCCTCGGTGAACAGCCGGGCAAAGGACGCTGTGGTCCGCGATAGATTCGGTATACACCGTTTCACCGCTTCGTAAGGGAGAGGACCGCACAAGCGACCTCGAACTCGGAACCAATCGAGGGACCGGAGTAATCTGGTCACAATTGGAAGTAAGGGCGTGAGTGTAAGCCCGCCGGGTAACACTCCTGGTTATCTCGCGGTTAAGGCGTTGGCCTCTTACGGGTTTGTGGCGGAGCTAGACGGTGGACTGTTTTGTCCAAGTCTTCTGCGCTCACTCCAGGGAGATAGAACGACCAATCGTTAAAACTTCCTAAGGTGACGGGCTCGCCCGCTGTAGTCGACAACCATAGTTGCTTAGAGACCGAATCAACCTCTACAATCCAAGATGAATCTTTCTCAATTAGTGAGAAAGATTATTCTTGAGTATTAGTTGTATCCAAAATGGCTTTTCCTCCTTTAGTTCGGTTAACTGGAGTTATATATTTAACATTAACATACAATAAAAAATAAAATACAAACGGAGCTGCCAATGAATTCACCGACCAAAAATCGGGCCCATCGTATATAATTATTATACTTCTGGGAGGTGAAGGGTGGATTCAGGGCTAACAACCGGCGGTGGTAGGGTTAGGACAGCTGTCTTGCCACATGTGAGCGTTCACCTTATTCACTCCCCCTTCGAAGCCATAGAATTTGAGATGTAGAAATCGTGGTTTTAGATAATTTTTCTAGAAAGGAGTTGATTATTTTCCTGGAGAGACCAAGATCTTTAAAAAGGTGAAACAAAGATTTAGCTGGCAGGCCACGCGCGCCTACTTCCACCGCTTGAAGGTGAACAGTGAAGCCGTTCCGGGTGACGGCATTTGCGAGGTCATGGTATTTATTTAATTTGTACTCGTGGTGCCAACAAAGGTTTGACAGTATCCTCCAAACCCTCAATACAGTTTGTGCGGGATGGCTCTAAAGGCAAAAAACATTTAACTACAAAACCTTTCTCAATAATCGAGAAAGCTACAGATTGGATTCTGGAGGTTGATTCGGTCTCTAAGCATATAAATTCCCTGAAAGTCTCGGATGCACAGCCCTCCGTCCAGATATAACTCTTTACTCTCTATCTCGGAAGGTGGCTCTTATCGTAGAATTAACTGTTCCATGGGAATCAAATATTCCAAAAGACCACGAGTACAAATTAAATAAATACCATGATCTTGCAAATACCGTAACCCGGAACGGCTTCACTGTTCACATTCACGCGGTGGAAGTTGGCGCTCGTGGCCTGCCAGCTAAATCTCTATTTCACCTCTTTAAAGATCTTGGCCTTTCCAGAAAAATAATCAACTCTTTCTTAGAAAAATTATCTAAAACTGCGATTTGCGCATCTCAAATTCTATGGCTTCGAAGGGGGAGTGAATGGGTGGTAAGGTGAACGCTCACATGTGGCAAGACAGCTGTCCTAAACCTACCACAGCCGGTTCGTAAGTCCGGAATCCACTGCTCACCCCCCAGAAGTGTAAAAAAAAATAGTATTATGATGGGCCCGACTCCGGCCGGTGAATTCCATGGCAGCTCCGTTTGTATTTATTTATCCCATGGAACAGTTAATTCTACGATAAGGACCATCTTCCGAGATAGAGAGTAAAGAGTTATATCTGGACGCAGGGCTGTGCATCCGAGACTTTCAGGGAATTTATACTGCTTAGAGACCGAATCGACCTCCATAATACAATCTGAAGCTTTCTCGATTATTGAGAAAGGTTTTGCAGTGAGATGTTTTTTGCCTTTAGAGCCAACCCGCACAAACTGTATTGGGGGTTTGGAGGATACTGTTGGCACGAACCACTGAGAGGCTAATACTATGAGGCTGGTAATACCTATGTCTAAAACGTAATATTTTCGGATTTGTTTTCCTTCAACTGCGAAGTGAACATATTTAATTATAGAAAAATACATATTGTACGCCTGATTGGTAAACTGTATAGCACATAATAATAGTACCTATCCATTTTGTACGACCTACTTACAGTTCACAATAAAGAATTATTATTATTATTAATCAAAGAAGTGTCAAACTCATACATTTCTGTAGGTTATTTAAAAAAAAATATATCGATATCTATGGTGGTAGGTTTATTATTTTTTTAAAAACAGCCTTAGAAACCAAGTAAACAAAAAAATATATGTAAATTTGTTTTTTTTTGTCCTGAAATATTGAGTCTGAGGTTTTTTTCTATTGTATTTAGCATTACAATGATCAAATCTATAGTTTTTTGTTTTTAAAAAGGTTCCTATAATGCATAAATTCCTATACGAGATACTAACATCATAATAATTCCTTTAGGAAGATCATAAGCGCTCGGGTTTGTTTTGTTTAGAAAATAAATTAAAACATTGTAAGTACCAACCTTCAGAGTTGTAACCGATGTTTTTTCTTGGTAAATTGGCGCTCATCGGCGGCTTTTGTGGGACTCTTTGCGTTCCAGCTTCAATCCTCGACAAGGACTGAACTCTCTGGTGTCTCGCCTGGCTCTTTCTCATCAGATCCTCGATCTTCTGCCTATCGACAGCCTTTCCACCGCCGAAATCGATGGTGAAAGCCATCGCCTGGGCCTTCCTGGCATCCTCCTCGGTCTTCCGTGCCTCGGGGGTCCCCTGAGGACTTTCACCCAATAACAAACTCGAATTCATCGCACGAATCTGCTCCTTCAATGACACATCCCAGCTATGACATCATTCGTGAAAACCACCACGAAAACAACGCAAATTCACACAGGGCGACACCCGATTGATCGCGAAACGGGTAATCACTACGCGCGAGCCATATTTACGCGATCGGACGACATTTTTCGATTAAAATCGACCGCCCTTCCCACTCGCAAACGCGATGACAGCTGAACTGAATTTTCACTTTTTATTGACAGTTCGCCAAGCAAGACAACAATGTTTTTTGTAACTGGCAAACTTTAGAAAGCTGGCCGTACGTTGAATTATCAGCATCTTCTTATTAGGTGTCGTCTTCTATGGAAATGTACTGATAGCCCAGTCAAATAGGTAATTTTTAGAGAAATAACTGATAATATTTTGAAACTAAGTATACATGTTCATTAAGATGTAAGTACTGTTAAACATACTAAAAGTGGCCCAATTCCTCTGTTGCGCTCAAGACATCATTTTGGAAAGATAGCGTTCCGATTCAGTTTTCCGCTTATAGCTCGCTAACTGTTAGCGATATCAGAGTTATGGTTGATATAAAAAATAAGGCTTATAAAATTCTCTACAAAAAATGTTAATATGTACATTTTTATCATATCATGTATTATTTATTATCAACATACCCCGGAATGTATAGGTAACCGCCCGGCCGTCGCATGCACCGCACCCAAGTTATAACCTGTTCCGCAAACGGGCTATTGTCAATTGTCAGTTGATTACATATGTCAGGTTATTTGTACTATTTTAATTTTAATAATAGATGACAAGAAAAAAAAACCGTGAGTTTTGAATTATTGACAACCTTGAAGTGGGTAAGCCACTTTTGAATAAGCCACTTTTAATTAAAAAAAATGCTAAAAACCGATAATTCGAAATTTGTAAAAAGAATCATATTGTGTTACAAAGTTTTACGAACAACTCCAATCAGCTGATCTGTTGTTGACCTATTTAAGTCGACCTTGGAGGCGCGAGCCTTTTTACGCAGCCGTGTTATGACGTGTTATGACCATTTAGATATAACTACTAGGCCCCGTGACCAGTCTGGGAATGCGTCAGCCGAATAGAAAGAGACAGCAGCATATAGTACCCCCTTTATCCTTGTCTAGTCGTGCATTCACGGAGACACGCACATATTATATCACTATGGCAACGCGTATATATCACTATGGCAACGCTTCGGCGCCATAAGTCTGCTATGCTATGGATAAACACGCATGCGCACCTAGACAAGGATAGAGGAGGGCCCCACATGCCCCTATCTCTTTCTATTCGGTGAAGGCATTCACTCACAGCCCGCCTTCGCACTCCCGTTCTCTATTTTGTTACCGCTCTGGCTATGACGCTAGACTCAGAGCAGTGTTGCCAGACGGAGAGAATAAATAAATTATTTCAATCGGTTTTATTCGTTAATAAGAACAATGTATTAAATTTCGTGTTTACGATATAGTATTTACCTACTAAAAACTACGCACTTTCATTAAATATCGTATTTTCAGAAAATATCCAAATTTCAGAAAATATGTTACCGACCTTTGAAAAAAATTGTCGTATCTTTTTAACTTCTTTCATAAAATATCGTATTAATAAAACGGGAAAAAACGCGGTCGTTTAACATAAAATTAATGAGACAAAAACGGATTTACCGCTGGAAGTTTGTAGCACCCGACTAGACAATGTAGTAGAAAGTGTTCTTCCAACTGTACCCCCCCCCCCCCCATCTACACCCTCCTTTAACTCCACCCTCCCAAAACCACCTCCCACTACCCTTTACCCCCTTTGGATATTCTACTTTGAATATTGCTTTTATATAATAAGCTTTCGTTTGGTATATATGACAAAGTGTTACAACAAATTTCGCAACTGGGTACGAAGGCATTTGTATTTTCCTATTGTATTTTCTTCCGAGTGCTGAGTCTCAACCATCAAATTCAAGTTATTTATTTTTAATAATCCTGTCTGGGTGTAGAAACTACATTTCCATATAATATTAAAAACTACAAAAAAAAGAAATTACACATTATAATATATTACAATTATTAAAAGTTTAAAACGAATTATAACGAATAAAAGATCTACTTAAAAATATTAATTTAGAACATTAGTAAGTTATACAGTTTGAAAATCGAAAACTTGGAAATTTTAAAAGGTTTAAAAACCATCCAAGCATTAATTTTTTAAGTAGGATGGTTATGGCAAATAGTCTTGTGTACGGCCGCTTTAGGATTCCGATTAGGTATGTATGTATTGTAGTATGTAGCACTGATCATGTATGTAGGTGGAGTTGCCTCAAGGACGACATCCTAAAATGGTCATAAAAAAAGTAAACAACGAAAATATGCCAAGAGCTGGATTTATCGGCAGATTATTTCCTAATAATAATAAACCCACGATAAGTACGTGTGTGCTTCGGAATATTAATGACGTTTGATTTTATTATTGTGGATTGGCAATATTATCCAAATGAGATCAACGCTAGTGATGGGCTATTGTAACGTTTTAATAACCGGTTAAGTTTTATTAACAATAATACTAATTAATAAAGCAGTCCTTTTTGTTTTACTTTATGCGTGATTACAGATTTGGATGTGACATTATCCCACTCAATATATAACTAAATAAATACGGCAATAATTTATATATTGACAATCAGAATGCGACTATATGAGGGGTTTCCAATCTTTTTTCAGGCTTTACCCATAAATTGTTAGATATTAGCCAATACCCCCAAAAAAGTTTAGTTTAAAATACACATTAGCTATTGCATTATTTTTCTTCAGTTCCTAGCTTTTTTCATTGTCACCATTGTCGAGAATCCACTTTTACACGTGTAAGTTGTGTCAAATGGGATCAGTATTTCCAAGGCTTTTTCCTATAATAATGGATACTCGCCACCAATCTATCGCCATAATGTTGCTAGTTGTGTGTTTTAGAAAACTATTTTAGTGTGTTGTCTTCGAGAAGTCCAAGAAATGGTGCTTTGGCCTCAATCTTTGGTACATATCTGGAAATATTCGTTCATCCGCTGAAAAGGGTCTTACTTCCGGATCTATAGTCGAGTATTGATCATTGCTCGAGTACCAAGCAGTACTCGAGTAATACTTAAGTAAGTACAGGTTTTCATTTTATAGTCGAGTATTGGCAAGGCGAGTGATACTCGAGTATTACTCAGAGCTGAGTATTATTATACGTCTGGCGATACTTGCGAGCTACTTGGTTTGGAGCTGTCAAAACCAGTCGAAACTTTTCGTTTATATGCGTTGGTGCATGTGTTTATCGTTGTGTTTACGTATTATTTTGTGAAATGGCGGAGTTCCTAGAACGTTTGGAGAAAATTGAACGAATATTCACAGTAGGCGGTGCGGCAGCACGCCCTCGAGGCCGTAAAATTTGCAAGAGATTGCTGAATCCGTTGCATCAGTACGACGATAACTCCTTCAGAAAACGATACAGGTTTTCGAAAAGAACAGTTTTGAACGTGATTCTCCCGGAAGTTACAGAAAGCCTAAAAAATAAGAAATCGCGGACTGACCATTTCGCCATTGCTAAAATCCTTATATGTTTAGGATATTATGCAATCGGTTTATCGTTTTCTCCACATCGAAATCCAAAGAAAATGGTCCAAAATAATGCGGAAAACTCGATATGCCAGAGTTCAGTAGAATATTCAGCATTCACAAGCGTGCCTTGAAAGGATTTAAAATGTGGTTAAAATGGAACTGTCATCCGGCCCGTTCTTTTAATCACCGGCTATGAATTAAAATTAACACTTTAAATTATATTTTAACAAAAAAACAATCTTAAAATAGGAATAAATATTTTATGTTAATCTACTAGTACAGTAACCTATTAGGTACATCATAATTTGCATCAAATGGGGGTAGTAGGTTTCGTTTTTTTCTCGTATGGGATGTACCTGAGATGCTTGGTCCAAATTTTGGACCTCAGCAGTCCTCCGGAATACTTCTAAATTTCTCAGAATCTGCAAATTGTTTGTACTTTTTTCGGTTTCTTCTCATTTTGACCATGAAGCAGCACGTTTTCGACAAAAAACGAGTCTATATATATTTAAACTACATTGAATTTGCTATAATTTAAGAATAGAATGGGGTCGATCGCCTCTGAGATACAGCTTTTCAAAATTTGACAAAATCTCCAAACTTGAAAATTTTATGCTAATTTTCATATTTCATCATATACAATAATATCTTTATATCTTCAATAACCTAACTAATATAAGTCAGTGAAATAAACATTTATTCATTTTAACATTTTAAAGGAGGTGGGTGAGGAGGGGGAAAGGCCGCTTGACGATAAATATCATTATTATATTTTGTTTGGTTTATTAGGCATATGTTATAACTTTATTTATTTACTAATAGGTTCAAGCACTATAGAAAAGTAGGCAGGTAGACATGCTGTCGCCAAACAAACCACATCAATTCGTCAATCAAAATAAATTTAAAATGTGGATATATTATATTTCGTTACCTAGTTGTATGCATTTTAATAATAGTATGCATTTTAATAATGATATAATACAGGTACCTTATTCAATTATCATTGCAGTTGCGAGATTATTTATTGCAACACAAGACTTGAAAATATCGAAAATAGCCAGGTGTCCCAATAAATAATATACATTTTAAATAGCTAATTAATCGATCATTATATATACGTACTATTTCACTAATCATGTAATTGTCTAGTGATTGAAATATTGCGTGTAAAGCGTTATAAGTTATTTGCAATGTTATAAGTTACATACTTATTTATTTATTTATGACGGCTGAGTTTTTTAATGGCGACAAGCTTCAAGTGAGTGGTTTAGTACATCGATTTTTGATTTTCTGGCTTAGTTTGATGTAGGTACTGAATCGCCCACTTAAAGGATGTCACTATTAAAAAAATCAACCTGTGTAATAAACAATATCGACAATATCGATAATATTTTATCGATTTTATTTATGCGACATGACATGACACAGTGCCGGATTAGCCACGTAGCAAGAGTAGCAAATGCTACGGGCCCCGCGCATTGGGGGGCCCGCGCACCCCCGCCTGCCTGAGCGTAAAATTATCGTTGCAGCCTGCAACAGGCCAATGGGAAACGTTAAATATAATTAAGGGCGGGGCACGGGGCCGAGTTTGGGAATAAATATCTCCAATTTAAGAAAAAACGACTTCACGCACTTTTTATATGTGATGTATAATATCATCAGCTATGTATAGTAAAACTTTGAACTTCCTAAAGTGGGATTCTCGATGCCTGCCAGACCGAAGTTTGAGCGGCCGCCACGAACATTACATAAAGTCATCGGCGGGGCGCGGGGCCGATTTTGGGAATTAAAATCTCCAATTAAAAAAAAAAACGACCTAACGCACTTTTTAAATGTGGTGTACAATATCATCAGCTATGTATAGTAAAATTTTGAACTTCCTAAAGTGGGATTCTCGATGCCTGCCAGACCAAAGTTTGAGTGCCGCCACGAACATTACATAAAGTCATCGGCGGTGCGCGGGCCCGATTTTGGGAATTAATATCTCCAATTTCAAAAAAACGACCTCACTCACTATTTAAATATGGTGAACAATATCATCAGCTATGTATAGTAAAAATTTTAACCTCCTAAAGTGGGATTCTCGATGCCTGCCAGACCGAAGTTTGAGCGCCCGCCACGAACATTACATAAAGTCATCGGCGGGGCGCGGGCCCGATTTTGGGAATTAATAACTCCAATTTCAAAAAAACGACCTCACTCACTATTTAAATATGGTGAACAATATCATCAGCTATGTATAGTAAAAATTTTAACCTCCTAAAGTGGGATTCTCGATGCCTGCCAGACTGAAGTTTGAGCGGCCACCACGAACATTACATAAAGTCATCGGCGGGGCGCGGGGCCGATTTTGGGAATTAATATCTCCAATTTAAAAAAACGACCTCACGCAATTTTTAAATATGGTGAACAATATCATCAGCTATGTATAGTAAAATTTTGAACTTCCTAAAGTGGGATTCTTGATGCCTGCCGGAACGAAGTTTCCGCCACGAACATTACATAAAGTCATCGGCGGGGCGCGGGCCCGATTTCGGGAATTAATATCTCCAATTTAAAAGAAAACGACTCCACGCACTTTTTAAATGTGGTTAACAATATCATCAGCTATGTATAGTAAAATTTTGAACTTCCTAAAGTGGGATTCTCGATGCCTGCCAAACCGAAGCTGCCGCCACGAACATTACATAAAGTCATCGGCGGGGCGCGGGGCTGATTTTGGGAATTAATATCTCCAATTTTAAAAGTGCGTGAGGTCGTTTTTTCTTAAATTGTAGATATTAATTCCCATTCTCGGGCCCGCGCCGCAATACTATGAAGCGAATTGTAAGCATTGCTCAATAAGGCGAAATAGTAGATTGTATCACAAGGAAGCAAAATATTATTTTTACGGCGAGGGCGCCTTTTTGAATCCAGAGCGAAGTGAGGGATTCTAGAGTAGAATCCCGAGCCTAGCGAGGGATTCAAAAAAGCGCCCAAGCCAAAAATATTTTGCGCCCGAGTGATACACTCTACTTTTCATCAACCTCTATGAGAAAATTTCATTTCGTATTTTTTATTCAGCCGGCGGCGCGACTAGGGGCCGTAGTACCAGCCAGTCTTTATTCAAACAATATTTCGTTCGATTTCTTCGGCGCTGAAGACTAAGATGTTCCAAATTCAAAAAGTTCGCCGCAAAGATAAAGATAGGATGAAAAATATTGGGCACTGTTTATTTACTTTTGTTAAGTGATATATTTACGTGTGTCCCGTGCATGCGCGACGAAACAAGGATAGAGGGAGTACCGTATGTTCCTGTCTCTTTCTATACGGCTGACGTATTCTCAGGCTGGTATCGCGGTCTAGTACTTATAAGTCGATGATTTTACCCGATTGTCAAACATCAGTTCCAGCTATTTTAGTTCGAAATTATAAAATTAGAGAAATTAAATGAAAGAAAATTAAATTAGAGAAAAAATATCTATTTATATTTATTTAGTTAAATACCTAATGTAGGAATACTACTAGAAATACTAGGAAATATTTCAGTTTAAGATAAGTAATAGGAATGTTGAAATATAACAATTAGTATTGACATTGCGCGTGGGTTCTAAAGTGATGGCCTATATAAGTACTTAAATGCGGCAATAAGATATATTTTGATAATATGAATGCGAATACATGAATGCGACCTTGGCAACATATTCCAATAACCATGCTATGCACAACGTTAAAAAACTAAAGTATCTGGAGCTGGTAGTTGAAAATCTATTATAGTAAAATGGGATTTACATATAGACAAAATTACCATTAAATAAAGACAATGTATGCACACCTTCAAATTATTGCAAAATATAGTGTTTTTATAAAATGAAAACAAATATTTCGAACCTAGCAATAATAAAATCATCTGTCAAAATCTTGTTCGGTCTATCATGGAAAGTCGAGCGTGTTTTAATGGTGTTAACCTGACAATATCACGATGAATCGACATAATATCGATAATTCCAGCAGCGTGAAAATAAAAGAAAGAGTCGCCATCAAAACGGAGGAAATGGATTACGATAGCTCAGATGAAAATATTCCACTGACAGATTTGAATGCAGATTCCGATGACAAAAGAAATGTCGTTGATTTTAACGAGGATGAAACGTGCTCTAATAAACTAGAGCTAAATAGTGGCAGCGCCGAGCGATTTTTATTTAGTGAAAGTGAAAATGTCGTAATGAAATCGGAGGCAATCATTTCTGACGAACCAACTTTTCAAGCAGATGACAAAGGTAAAATAGTAGAATGTTACGAAGTAGAGACTTCCTTCATTAAACAGGAACCAAAAAGTGGTCCAAGTGGCAGCGAGGTGAGGAATTTACAGAGTGAACGGCCTCAAAAAGTAAAATGTTTTTCTTGTCCGGAATGTGAGAAAGCGTTTTCTTACACACATAATTTATCCCGCCATATTAGTAGTGTTCACATGAAATTGAAGAAATATGTCTGCCAGGAGTGCAGTCAAGCCTTTTCAGATCAAGGAACTCTAAAGAAGCATGTAGACGCTGTACATTTGAAATTGAAGAAATATTTTTGCCTAGAATGCAGTCACGTTTCTTCACGACAATCAAATTTAAAGACGCACGTAGACACCGTACATCTAAAATTGAAGAAATACGTTTGCCGGCAATGTAATCACGCCTTTTCACTACACGCAGATCTAAAGAAGCATGTAGACGCTGTACATCTAAAGTTGAAGAAATATGTCTGTCAGCAATGCAGTGACGCCTTTTCAGAACAAACAAATCTAAAGAAGCATGTAGACGGTGTACATCTAAAGCTGAAGAAATATATTTGTCAGGAATGCAGTCACTCATTTTCTAGACAAACAGATCTAAATAGGCATTTAGACGCTGTACATCTGAAATTGAAGAAATATGTCTGTCAGCAATGCAGTGACGCCTTTTCAGAACAAGCAAATCTAAAGAAGCATGTAGACGGTGTACATCTAAAGCTGAAGAAATATATTTGTCAGGAATGCAGTCACGCCTTTTCCGAACAAAGAACTCTAAAGAAGCATGTAGAGGCAGTACACCTAAAATTGAAGAAATATGTTTGTCAAGAATGCAGTTACGCCTCTTCACGACAAGCAGATCTAGATAAACACGTAGACGCCGTTCATGTAAACGTGAGGAAATATATTTGTCATGAGTGCAGTCATGCCTTTTCATATAAATCAGTTCTAAAGAGGCATATATCCGTCGTTCATCTGTAATAGAAGAAATTTTCATTTGCGGAATATGACCATTCATTTGGACTTAAAAGAAATGTAAAGACAAACATTAAAAGAGTTTATATCAAGTTGTAGCAAAAATATAGCAAAAATGTCGTGTCTATAAGCAAAAAGAAGATTTAATAGGTATTTAGATACAATTCATGGCCAACTTTTTTTCTATGTAGGTATATCAGTATTCAGTATTCAATTTATTATTTAAGAATATACAATAACAGCACGAATAATCAATTAAAGCTAGTTCTCGCATATAAGAATGCGTCAGTTGATAGTAATATATTGATATAGATATAAAACGAATCATGTAAAAATATTAATTTGACTGTACCATTGACTAAAGTCGGCATTACACGGCAGTCAAATAAAAAAAACAACTGATTCCATGTACATGGGTATAATTGAAAATTAAATAACTATCATAAAAATATTAATAGTCATCTTAGGCACTATACAAAAATTATCACAGTAAAAATAAACAAAACAAAATTGAAAAAAACTTATGTAAATCGTCAGCTATGTCACCTTAAACATTGTAATCTACATATTAAACTGATAACATTATTATTTTAGTTTAAAGCGATGTTTTTGTTTTTTCATAAAATTAAACAAAACAAATATGAGGTAGCTGAATGTTATGTACATATTATTCTTGATCCCATTTAAAGGAATTGGCATGATCAAATAAATCACCTAGCTTATAGAAAGCATATGTGGACTGCAGCTTTTGTTTAATAAACCTTTCAAACACCTTTGTTTCCATCTTTCTTTTGGAGAGTGGTAGCTGGTTAAATAGCTTGAATCTCAAATATCCAATAGACCTTTGTGTTTGCGTAAGGCGCACTTAGGCAGGATAACATCATCGCGTCTGGGTGTATTGTGGGAGTGCATATTGCCGTTTACCCCTTGGTCGTTAATATTAGATTTAGCACATAGCAGATATTTTAAAAATTATTCTGAGGAAAAAGTCAGTATTTAAAGTATGGTTCGCAGTGTTTATCACGAGATACTCCTAAAATTGCTCTCAGTGCAGTTTTCGGCAAAATGAAAACTCTAGAACTGTCTGTAGCATCCCCCATATAAGTATACCAAACGTCATTTTGGAATGGAAACCGGCATGATACGCAGTTATTGCAGCGATTTCGACAGCTAAGAATTTAATCTTTTTTTATCGCATATATTACTGAAGAAAGAGCACCACACTAATATTAATATGGATGTTCACACTAATAGGTATTAATGTGGAAACGCATTTCATTAATATGGATGTTCCACCTGAGATGATGACCGATCATGATACCTAGGAACATTGTGAATTTGCTCAACTCTATTACTGACAGTTATATTGAATGGTAGGTATATTAGACGATTTGTATTTTGAGGAGGAGTGTATAATTACGTTTTTTTTGCATTAAGCAAGAGATTATTCTGTAACAGGAAACTTATATCAACCGCATAAAGCAAGGTTTTGGTGTAGGCGGGCAGCGCGGGCAAGCAATTGCCTACATCATTAATCCTACTAATATTATAAACGCAAAAGTTTGTATGTATGTATGGATGTTTGTTACTCTTTCACGCAAAAACTACTGAATGGATTTTGATAAAACTTTACAATAATATAGCTTACACATCAGAATAACACATAGGCTATAATTTATAAAGATATATGGTTTTCTATCATCATTATCACAATTTTCCATCACCACGCGGGTGAAACCGCTGGGCGCCGCTAGCTTAAAATAAATTTAAATATAGATTAAGTATCGATCCCTGGGGAACTCCGCAGGATATGATAACAAAAATACGTTACGATACGATAACAAAAATATAATTGAAAAAATCTGTAATCGTAATATATAAATCTACCACATCGTGCTACCGTAAACATTTGCTGTCGTACTCGACCGAAAATTATTCTACTTAAATCTCAAACAAATTTTTCGGTCGTTATAATGAGTTGCAAAATTTGTAGCCAAGATTTTCAAGACAAGGAATGGACTATGAATTGTGCAATTTGCAAAGACACGATGCACGTACAATGTGCTGGTATAGATGAGGCTACATTTAAAAGGCAGGCAAAGCATCGATGCGCGAAAATGAATTGCACGCGATGTATACAAACTAAAAATCAAAGCTCAGACTCGGATGCCACTGAGCCACGTCTAGCCATGCTGCTGGCCGAAATAAGAGATTTCAAAAATGAAATTCGAGAAAAAGTCGGATGTATCCAGTCAGTACACACTGACATAAAAGAGCTAAAAAGTGATTTTTCTACTTTTAAAGCCTCTCTGGAGTATGTAAACGATAAAGTGGTCGAATTTGAGGAAAAACTGTCATCTCATGAAGACAAGATTATAAAGATTGATTCTCTCGAGCAGCAAATGTCGGCCATGCAAACCCGACTGAATGCCTTAAAAAACCAATCCGATGAAAACGATCAATGGTGTAGGTTATCGAATATACAGGTGACAGGCGTACCTGAAAATACTAATGAAAATCTACAATTTCTAATTTTAAAAATCGCTGAACTGGCCAATGTTCAAGTTAAGCCTGAAGACATCGAGTTTGTTTCTCGTGTCAAACCACATCATCCACAACAAGGGCGACCCAAAATTATTGTCGCAAAGTTGTGTCGACGTTCTACTAAGGACCAGATCATCGCCGGAATACGCTCGCTCGCTGGAATCACTACTGCAGACTTGGGGCTTCCTGGGAGACCAACAAAGATATATATATATATATATATATATATATATATATATATATATATATATATATATATATATATATATATATATATATATATATATATATATATATATATATATATATATATATATATATATATATATATATATATATATATATATATATATATATATATATATATATATATATATATATATATATATATATATATATATATATATATATATATATATATATATATATATATATATATATATATATATATATATATATATATATATATATATATATATATATATATATATATTATTTTCAATAATATATAAAATTAGATTCATGAAAAGTTACTTATCTGGGGTCCTGGTGGACCAGAAACATTTTACCGATAGTTAATGTCCTCTTTAAATACTTAGGGCAGCAGCACCTGTTTCCGCAATTGATAACTTATGATGTTCTTAGTTATTGCTCACTGCAGCCGAATTATTGTATGCCCTTGGATGTAATAAGTATAGGAGGATGGTTTCTGTAACAGAAATGGATGTTAGTAACTTATTTTAGAAGAAATTATAAATATTTCGACACTAGTCGTATTCATCTCTATGACATTTCTCTAGAGAGAAATGTCATAGAGATGAATACGACTAGTGTCGAAATATTCTCAGTCATATAATTTCTTCTAAAATAAGTTACTAACATCCATTTCTGTTACAGAAACCATCCTCCTATACTTATTACATCCAAGGGCATACAATAATTCGGCTGCAGTGAGCAATAACTAAGAACATCATAAGTTATCAATTGCGGAAACAGGTGCTGCTGCCCTAAGTATTTAAAGAGGACATTAACTATCGGTAAAATGTTTCTGGTCCACCAGGACCCCAGATAAGTAACTTTTCATGAATCTAATTTTATATATTATTGAAAATAATTTTAAAAAAAAATTTACACCCTTAAAATATCAATATATATATATATATATATATATATATATATATATATATATATATATATATATATATATATATATATATATATATATATATATATATATATATATATATATATATATATATATATATATATATATATATATATATATATATATATATATATATATATATATATATATATATATATATATATATATATATATATATATATATATATATATATATATATATATATATATATATATATATATATATATATATATATATATATATATATATATATATATATATATATATATATATATATAAACGAACATCTTACAGCGGCAAACAAAGATCTCCTGAGGCAAACAAAACTGAGGGCCAAACAGCAAGGTTTCGAGTACGTGTCGGTTCGTCAGTGCAGAATTTTCGTCAGGCGTGCGGTCAATGCTCCAGTGATCACAATCTCATCGGAGGAAGATCTGAAAAAGCTTGTTGCGGTTTCTTCCCAGTCACGTCAGACCCATATGTGAAAGAGATACCTACCATCTTCTTACTAGTAAAAAAAATATCTTTAATACCTATATCAACCAAATTTAAGTTCATACGAGATATGTAAACATATTATTATTTGTACCACACATCATTGTTTATGCCGTATATATTCTTGTAAACTATTTGTTTATGCGTTTGAGAGACATTTCAGATTCTTCAGACTCCAGATTTCAGACTCCAATAAAAAAAAACGACCTAACGCACTTTTTAAATGTGGTGTACAATATCATCAGCTATGTATAGTAAAATTTTGAACTTCCTAAAGTGGGATTCTCGATGCCTGCCAGACCGAAGTTTGAGTGCCGCCACGAACATTACATAAAGTCATCGGCGGTGCGCGGGCCCGATTTTGGGAATTAATATCTCCAATTTCAAAAAAACGACCTCACTCACTATTTAAATATGGTGAACAATATCATCAGCTATGTATAGTAAAAATTTTAACCTCCTAAAGTGGGATTCTCGATGCCTGCCAGACCGAAGTTTGAGCGCCCGCCACGAAAATTACATAAAGTCATCGGCGGGGCGCGGGCCCGATTTTGGGAATTAATATCTCCAATTTCAAAAAAACGACCTCACTCACTATTTAAATATGGTGAACAATATCATCAGCTATGTATAGTAAAAATTTTAACCTCCTAAAGTGGGATTCTCGATGCCTGCCAGACCGAAGTTTGAGCGGCCACCACGAACATTACATAAAGTCATCGGCGGGGCGCGGGGCCGATTTTGGGAATTAATATCTCCAATTTAAAAAAACGACCTCACGCAATTTTTAAATATGGTGAACAATATCATCAGCTATGTATAGTAAAATTTTGAACTTCCTAAAGTGGGATTCTTGATGCCTGCCAAACCGAAGCTGCCGCCACGAACATTACATAAAGTCATCGGCGGGGCGCGGGGCTGATTTTGGGAATTAATATCTCCAATTTTAAAAGTGCGTGAGGTCGTTTTTTCTTAAATTGTAGATATTAATTCCCATTCTCGGGCCCGCGCCGCAATACTATGAAGCGAATTGTAAACATTGCTCAATAAGGCGAAATAGTAGATTGTATCACAAGGAAGCAAAATATTATTTTTACGGCGAGGGCGCCTTTTTGAATCCAGAGCGAAGTGAGGGATTCTAGAGTAGAATCCCGAGCCTAGCGAGGGATTCAAAAAAGCGCCCAAGCCAAAAATATTTTGCGCCCGAGTGATACACTCTACTTTTCATCAACCTCTATGAGAAAATTTCATTTCGTATTTTTTATTCAGCCGGCGGCGCGACTAGGGGCCGTAGTACCAGCCAGTCTTTATTCAAACAATATTTCGTTCGATTTCTTCGGCGCTGAAGACTAAGATGTTCCAAATTCAAAAAGTTCGCCGCAAAGATAAAGATAGGATGAAAAATATTGGGCACTGTTTATTTACTTTTGTTAAGCGGTGCATTTCCTTTTTTGTAATTATTATGAGTAAAGTAGGAGTTTTTTATTGTATTTTATTTAGTATTCGTTAATAAAGGTGCGCCGTACAATAATTGCTGATCTGTCGGTGTGAATTATATAAAAAACGGTCTGATTTTACTTAGATTGTAGGTTTTGTCCACATTGCAAAATTTTACACAGTTTGCTGAAAAAGAAAATTGTACATATGTGTATATTTTTAAAACAACAGTGCCACTGTTGTAAATATATTTTATTTTTGTATTTATATTGCCGAATATGATTGAAACTGTGATAGTTGAATATTTCCTCAATTAAATTTTCCTGCGGAGTTTTGGTCGTAGCTGTGGCGCCGAATTTTTTTATTTCCTTTGTAAACATTTTTGGATCACACGGTACCTCCAAAAATTATATTTTGTTTTAGGAATAAAAGGGATCTATCAAAAAGTTCTATTTTATTTTACACCCTAAACTTAAGAACCTAAAGCAAACCAAGGGCCTTTTGAGAGAATTTGCTACGGGCCCCGCGCTGGCTTAATCCGGCGCTGACATGACATGACCTTTACTACAGATCTGAGTGAGAGATCGTAACGTCATGAAAGTGCGAAAGGGATGTCATGATTCTAATGATTTTTGGCCCAGTCGTCAGTTTGTATGGCGGCGACTATAGTTGCGCATGTGCGTTTATCCATATCATAGCAGACTTATGGCGTCGAACCGTTGCCATAGTGATATATGTATAAGCATTACCATAGTGATATATTTACGTGTGTCCCGTGCATGCGCGACGAAACAAGGATAGAGGGAGTACCATATGTTCCTGTCTCTTTCTATACGGCTGACGTATTCTCAGGCTGGTATCGCGGTCTAGTACTTATAAGTCGATGATTTTACCCGATTGTCAAACATCAGTTCCAGCTATTTTAGTTCGAAATTATAAAATTAGAGAAATTAAATGAAGGAAAATTAAATTAGAGAAAATATATCTATTTATATTTATTTAGTTAAATACCTAATGTAGGAATACTACTAGAAATACTAGGAAATATTTCAGTTTAAGATAAGTAATAGGAATGTTGAAATATAACAATTAGTATTGACATTGCGCGTGGGTTCTAAAGTGATGGCCTATATAAGTACTTAAATGCGGCAATAAGATATATTTTGATAATATGAATGCGAATACATGAATGCGACCTTGGCAACATATTCCAATAACCATGCTATGCACAACGTTAAAAAACTAAAGTATCTGGAGCTGGTAGTTGAAAATCTATTATAGTAAAATGGGATTTACATATAGACAAAATTACCATTAAATAAAGACAATGTATGCACACCTTCAAATTATTGCAAAATATAGTGTTTTTATAAAATGAAAACAAATATTTCGAACCTAGCAATAATAAAATCATCTGTCAAAATCTTGTTCGGTCTATCATGGAAAGTCGAGCGTGTTTTAATGGTGTTAACCTGACAATATCACGATGAATCGACATAATATCGATAATTCCAGCAGCGTGAAAATAAAAGAAAGAGTCGCCATCAAAACGGAGGAAATGGATTACGATAGCTCAGATGAAAATATTCCACTGACAGATTTGAATGCAGATTCCGATGACAAAAGAAATGTCGTTGATTTTAACGAGGATGAAACGTGCTCTAATAAACTAGAGCTAAATAGTGGCAGCGCCGAGCGATTTTTATTTAGTGAAAGTGAAAATGTCGTAATGAAATCGGAGGCAATCATTTCTGACGAACCAACTTTTCAAGCAGATGACAAAGGTAAAATAGTAGAATGTTACGAAGTAGAGACTTCCTTCATTAAACAGGAACCAAAAAGTGGTCCAAGTGGCAGCGAGGTGAGGAATTTACAGAGTGAACGGCCTCAAAAAGTAAAATGTTTTTCTTGTCCGGAATGTGAGAAAGCGTTTTCTTACACACATAATTTATCCCGCCATATTAGTAGTGTTCACATGAAATTGAAGAAATATGTCTGCCAGGAGTGCAGTCAAGCCTTTTCAGATCAAGGAACTCTAAAGAAGCATGTAGACGCTGTACATTTGAAATTGAAGAAATATTTTTGCCTAGAATGCAGTCACGTTTCTTCACGACAATCAAATTTAAAGACGCACGTAGACACCGTACATCTAAAATTGAAGAAATACGTTTGCCGGCAATGTAATCACGCCTTTTCACTACACGCAGATCTAAAGAAGCATGTAGACGCTGTACATCTAAAGTTGAAGAAATATGTCTGTCAGCAATGCAGTGACGCCTTTTCAGAACAAACAAATCTAAAGAAGCATGTAGACGGTGTACATCTAAAGCTGAAGAAATATATTTGTCAGGAATGCAGTCACTCATTTTCTAGACAAACAGATCTAAATAGGCATTTAGACGCTGTACATCTGAAATTGAAGAAATATGTCTGTCAGCAATGCAGTGACGCCTTTTCAGAACAAGCAAATCTAAAGAAGCATGTAGACGGTGTACATCTAAAGCTGAAGAAATATATTTGTCAGGAATGCAGTCACGCCTTTTCCGAACAAAGAACTCTAAAGAAGCATGTAGAGGCAGTACACCTAAAATTGAAGAAATATGTTTGTCAAGAATGCAGTTACGCCTCTTCACGACAAGCAGATCTAGATAAACACGTAGACGCCGTTCATGTAAACGTGAGGAAATATATTTGTCATGAGTGCAGTCATGCCTTTTCATATAAATCAGTTCTAAAGAGGCATATATCCGTCGTTCATCTGTAATAGAAGAAATTTTCATTTGCGGAATATGACCATTCATTTGGACTTAAAAGAAATGTAAAGACAAACATTAAAAGAGTTTATATCAAGTTGTAGCAAAAATATAGCAAAAATGTCGTGTCTATAAGCAAAAAGAAGATTTAATAGGTATTTAGATACAATTCATGGCCAACTTTTTTTCTATGTAGGTATATCAGTATTCAGTATTCAATTTATTATTTAAGAATATACAATAACAGCACGAATAATCAATTAAAGCTAGTTCTCGCATATAAGAATGCGTCAGTTGATAGTAATATATTGATATAGATATAAAACGAATCATGTAAAAATATTAATTTGACTGTACCATTGACTAAAGTCGGCATTACACGGCAGTCAAATAAAAAAAACAACTGATTCCATGTACATGGGTATAATTGAAAATTAAATAACTATCATAAAAATATTAATAGTCATCTTAGGCACTATACAAAAATTATCACAGTAAAAATAAACAAAACAAAATTGAAAAAAACTTATGTAAATCGTCAGCTATGTCACCTTAAACATTGTAATCTACATATTAAACTGATAACATTATTATTTTAGTTTAAAGCGATGTTTTTGTTTTTTCATAAAATTAAACAAAACAAATATGAGGTAGCTGAATGTTATGTACATATTATTCTTGATCCCATTTAAAGGAATTGGCATGATCAAATAAATCACCTAGCTTATAGAAAGCATATGTGGACTGCAGCTTTTGTTTAATAAACCTTTCAAATACCTTTGTTTCCATCTTTCTTTTGGAGAGTGGTAGCTGGTTAAATAGCTTGAATCTCAAATATCCAATAGACCTTTGTGTTTGCGTAAGGCGCACTTAGGCAGGATAACATCATCGCGTCTGGGTGTATTGTGGGAGTGCATATTGCCGTTTACCCCTTGGTCGTTAATATTAGATTTAGCACATAGCAGATATTTTAAAAATTATTCTGAGGAAAAAGTCAGTATTTAAAGTATGGTTCGCAGTGTTTATCACGAGATACTCCTAAAATTGCTCTCAGTGCAGTTTTCGGCAAAATGAAAACTCTAGAACTGTCTGTAGCATCCCCCATATAAGTATACCAAACGTCATTTTGGAATGGAAACCGGCATGATACGCAGTTATTGCAGCGATTTCGACAGCTAAGAATTTAATCTTTTTTTATCGCATATATTACTGAAGAAAGAGCACCACACTAATATTAATATGGATGTTCACACTAATAGGTATTAATGTGGAAACGCATTTCATTAATATGGATGTTCCACCTGAGATGATGACCGATCATGATACCTAGGAACATTGTGAATTTGCTCAACTCTATTACTGACAGTTATATTGAATGGTAGGTATATTAGACGATTTGTATTTTGAGGAGGAGTGTATAATTACGTTTTTTTTGCATTAAGCAAGAGATTATTCTGTAACAGGAAACTTATATCAACCGCATAAAGCAAGGTTTTGGTGTAGGCGGGCAGCGCGGGCAAGCAATTGCCTACATCATTAATCCTACTAATATTATAAACGCAAAAGTTTGTATGTATGTATGGATGTTTGTTACTCTTTCACGCAAAAACTACTGAATGGATTTTGATAAAACTTTACAATAATATAGCTTACACATCAGAATAACACATAGGCTATAATTTATAAAGATATATGGTTTTCTATCATCATTATCACAATTTTCCATCACCACGCGGGTGAAACCGCTGGGCGCCGCTAGCTTAAAATAAATTTAAATATAGATTAAGTATCGATCCCTGGGGAACTCCGCAGGATATGATAACAAAAATACGTTACGATACGATAACAAAAATATAATTGAAAAAATCTGTAATCGTAATATATAAATCTACCACATCGTGCTACCGTAAACATTTGCTGTCGTACTCGACCGAAAATTATTCTACTTAAATCTCAAACAAATTTTTCGGTCGTTATAATGAGTTGCAAAATTTGTAGCCAAGATTTTCAAGACAAGGAATGGACTATGAATTGTGCAATTTGCAAAGACACGATGCACGTACAATGTGCTGGTATAGATGAGGCTACATTTAAAAGGCAGGCAAAGCATCGATGCGCGAAAATGAATTGCACGCGATGTATACAAACTAAAAATCAAAGCTCAGACTCGGATGCCACTGAGCCACGTCTAGCCATGCTGCTGGCCGAAATAAGAGATTTCAAAAATGAAATTCGAGAAAAAGTCGGATGTATCCAGTCAGTACACACTGACATAAAAGAGCTAAAAAGTGATTTTTCTACTTTTAAAGCCTCTCTGGAGTATGTAAACGATAAAGTGGTCGAATTTGAGGAAAAACTGTCATCTCATGAAGACAAGATTATAAAGATTGATTCTCTCGAGCAGCAAATGTCGGCCATGCAAACCCGACTGAATGCCTTAAAAAACCAATCCGATGAAAACGATCAATGGTGTAGGTTATCGAATATACAGGTGACAGGCGTACCTGAAAATACTAATGAAAATCTACAATTTCTAATTTTAAAAATCGCTGAACTGGCCAATGTTCAAGTTAAGCCTGAAGACATCGAGTTTGTTTCTCGTGTCAAACCACATCATCCACAACAAGGGCGACCCAAAATTATTGTCGCAAAGTTGTGTCGACGTTCTACTAAGGACCAGATCATCGCCGGAATACGCTCGCTCGCTGGAATCACTACTGCAGACTTGGGGCTTCCTCGGAGACCAACAAAGATATATATATATATATATATATATATATATATATATATATATATATATATATATATATATATATATATATATATATATATATATATATATATATATATATATATATATATATATATATATATATATATATATATATATATATATATATATATATATATATATATATATGTATATATATATATATATATATATATATATATATATATATATATATATATATATATATATATATATATATATATATATATATATATATATATATATATATATATATATATATATATATATTATTTTCAATAATATATAAAATTAGATTCATGAAAAGTTACTTATCTGGGGTCCTGGTGGACCAGAAACATTTTACCGATAGTTAATGTCCTCTTTAAATACTTAGGGCAGCAGCACCTGTTTCCGCAATTGATAACTTATGATGTTCTTAGTTATTGCTCACTGCAGCCGAATTATTGTATGCCCTTGGATGTAATAAGTATAGGAGGATGGTTTCTGTAACAGAAATGGATGTTAGTAACTTATTTTAGAAGAAATTATATGACTGAGAATATTTCGACACTAGTCGTATTCATCTCTATGACATTTCTCTAGAGAAATGTCATAGAGATGAATACGACTAGTGTCGAAATATTCTCAGTCATATAATTTCTTCTAAAATAAGTTACTAACATCCATTTCTGTTACAGAAACCATCCTCCTATACTTATTACATCCAAGGGCATACAATAATTCGGCTGCAGTGAGCAATAACTAAGAACATCATAAGTTATCAATTGCGGAAACAGGTGCTGCTGCCCTAAGTATTTAAAGAGGACATTAACTATCGGTAAAATGTTTCTGGTCCACCAGGACCCCAGATAAGTAACTTTTCATGAATCTAATTTTATATATTATTGAAAATAATTTAAAAAAAAAATTTACACCCTTAAAATATCAATATATATATATATATATATATATATATATATATATATATATATATATATATATATATATATATATATATATATATATATATATATATATATATATATATATATATATATATATATATATATATATATATATATATATATATATATATATATATATATATATATATATATAAACGAACATCTTACAGCGGCAAACAAAGATCTCCTGAGGCAAACAAAACTGAGGGCCAAACAGCAAGGTTTCGAGTACGTGTCGGTTCGTCAGTGCAGAATTTTCGTCAGGCGTGCGGTCAATGCTCCAGTGATCACAATCTCATCGGAGGAAGATCTGAAAAAGCTTGTTGCGGTTGCTTCCCAGTCACGTCAGACCCATATGTGAAAGAGATACCTACCATCTTCTTACTAGTAAAAAAAATATCTTTAATACCTATATCAACCAAATTTTAAGTTCATACGAGATATGTAAACATATTATTATTTGTACCACACATCATTGTTTATGCCGTATATATTCTTGTAAACTATTTGTTTATGCGTTTGAGAGACATTTCAGATTCTTCAGACTCCAGATTTCAGACTCCAATAAAAAAAAACGACCTAACGCACTTTTTAAATGTGTGTACAATATCATCAGCTATGTATAGTAAAATTTTGAACTTCCTAAAGTGGGATTCTCGATGCCTGCCAGACCGAAGTTTGAGTGCCGCCACGAACATTACATAAAGTCATCGGCGGTGCGCGGGCCCGATTTTGGGAATTAATATCTCCAATTTCAAAAAAACGACCTCACTCACTATTTAAATATGGTGAACAATATCATCAGCTATGTATAGTAAAAATTTTAACCTCCTAAAGTGGGATTCTCGATGCCTGCCAGACCGAAGTTTGAGCGCCCGCCACGAAAATTACATAAAGTCATCGGCGGGGCGCGGGCCCGATTTTGGGAATTAATATCTCCAATTTCAAAAAAACGACCTCACTCACTATTTAAATATGGTGAACAATATCATCAGCTATGTATAGTAAAAATTTTAACCTCCTAAAGTGGGATTCTCGATGCCTGCCAGACCGAAGTTTGAGCGGCCACCACGAACATTACATAAAGTCATCGGCGGGGCGCGGGGCCGATTTTGGGAATTAATATCTCCAATTTAAAAAAACGACCTCACGCAATTTTTAAATATGGTGAACAATATCATCAGCTATGTATAGTAAAATTTTGAACTTCCTAAAGTGGGATTCTTGATGCCTGCCAAACCGAAGCTGCCGCCACGAACATTACATAAAGTCATCGGCGGGGCGCGGGGCTGATTTTGGGAATTAATATCTCCAATTTTAAAAGTGCGTGAGGTCGTTTTTTCTTAAATTGTAGATATTAATTCCCATTCTCGGGCCCGCGCCGCAATACTATGAAGCGAATTGTAAACATTGCTCAATAAGGCGAAATAGTAGATTGTATCACAAGGAAGCAAAATATTATTTTTACGGCGAGGGCGCCTTTTTGAATCCAGAGCGAAGTGAGGGATTCTAGAGTAGAATCCCGAGCCTAGCGAGGGATTCAAAAAAGCGCCCAAGCCAAAAATATTTTGCGCCCGAGTGATACACTCTACTTTTCATCAACCTCTATGAGAAAATTTCATTTCGTATTTTTTATTCAGCCGGCGGCGCGACTAGGGGCCGTAGTACCAGCCAGTCTTTATTCAAACAATATTTCGTTCGATTTCTTCGGCGCTGAAGACTAAGATGTTCCAAATTCAAAAAGTTCGCCGCAAAGATAAAGATAGGATGAAAAATATTGGGCACTGTTTATTTACTTTTGTTAAGCGGTGCATTTCCTTTTTTGTAATTATTATGAGTAAAGTAGGAGTTTTTTATTGTATTTTATTTAGTATTCGTTAATAAAGGTGCGCCGTACAATAATTGCTGATCTGTCGGTGTGAATTATATAAAAAACGGTCTGATTTTACTTAGATTGTAGGTTTTGTCCACATTGCAAAATTTTACACAGTTTGCTGAAAAAGAAAATTGTACATATGTGTATATTTTTAAAACAACAGTGCCACTGTTGTAAATATATTTTATTTTTGTATTTATATTGCCGAATATGATTGAAACTGTGATAGTTGAATATTTCCTCAATTAAATTTTCCTGCGGAGTTTTGGTCGTAGCTGTGGCGCCGAATTTTTTTATTTCTCTTTGTAAACATTTTTGGATCACACGGTACCTCCAAAAATTATATTTTGTTTTAGGAATAAAAGGGATCTATCTAAAAGTTCTATTTTATTTTACACCCTAAACTTAAGAACCTAAAGCAAACCAAGGGCCTTTTGAGAGAATTTGCTACGGGCCCCGCGCTGGCTTAATCCGGCGCTGACATGACATGACCTTTACTACAGATCTGAGTGAGAGATCGTAACGTCATGAAAGTGCGAAAGGGATGTCATGATTCTAATGATTTTTGGCCCAGTCGTCAGTTTGTATGGCGGCGACTATAGTTGCGCATGTGCGTTTATCCATATCATAGCAGACTTATGGCGTCGAACCGTTGCCATAGTGATATATGTATAAGCATTACCATAGTGATATATTTACGTGTGTCCCGTGCATGCGCGACGAAACAAGGATAGAGGGAGTACCATATGTTCCTGTCTCTTTCTATACGGCTGACGTATTCTCAGGCTGGTATCGCGGTCTAGTACTTATAAGTCGATGATTTTACCCGATTGTCAAACATCAGTTCCAGCTATTTTAGTTCGAAATTATAAAATTAGAGAAATTAAATGAAGGAAAATTAAATTAGAGAAAATATATCTATTTATATTTATTTAGTTAAATACCTAATGTAGGAATACTACTAGAAATACTAGGAAATATTTCAGTTTAAGATAAGTAATAGGAATGTTGAAATATAACAATTAGTATTGACATTGCGCGTGGGTTCTAAAGTGATGGCCTATATAAGTACTTAAATGCGGCAATAAGATATATTTTGATAATATGAATGCGAATACATGAATGCGACCTTGGCAACATATTCCAATAACCATGCTATGCACAACGTTAAAAAACTAAAGTATCTGGAGCTGGTAGTTGAAAATCTATTATAGTAAAATGGGATTTACATATAGACAAAATTACCATTAAATAAAGACAATGTATGCACACCTTCAAATTATTGCAAAATATAGTGTTTTTATAAAATGAAAACAAATATTTCGAACCTAGCAATAATAAAATCATCTGTCAAAATCTTGTTCGGTCTATCATGGAAAGTCGAGCGTGTTTTAATGGTGTTAACCTGACAATATCACGATGAATCGACATAATATCGATAATTCCAGCAGCGTGAAAATAAAAGAAAGAGTCGCCATCAAAACGGAGGAAATGGATTACGATAGCTCAGATGAAAATATTCCACTGACAGATTTGAATGCAGATTCCGATGACAAAAGAAATGTCGTTGATTTTAACGAGGATGAAACGTGCTCTAATAAACTAGAGCTAAATAGTGGCAGCGCCGAGCGATTTTTATTTAGTGAAAGTGAAAATGTCGTAATGAAATCGGAGGCAATCATTTCTGACGAACCAACTTTTCAAGCAGATGACAAAGGTAAAATAGTAGAATGTTACGAAGTAGAGACTTCCTTCATTAAACAGGAACCAAAAAGTGGTCCAAGTGGCAGCGAGGTGAGGAATTTACAGAGTGAACGGCCTCAAAAAGTAAAATGTTTTTCTTGTCCGGAATGTGAGAAAGCGTTTTCTTACACACATAATTTATCCCGCCATATTAGTAGTGTTCACATGAAATTGAAGAAATATGTCTGCCAGGAGTGCAGTCAAGCCTTTTCAGATCAAGGAACTCTAAAGAAGCATGTAGACGCTGTACATTTGAAATTGAAGAAATATTTTTGCCTAGAATGCAGTCACGTTTCTTCACGACAATCAAATTTAAAGACGCACGTAGACACCGTACATCTAAAATTGAAGAAATACGTTTGCCGGCAATGTAATCACGCCTTTTCACTACACGCAGATCTAAAGAAGCATGTAGACGCTGTACATCTAAAGTTGAAGAAATATGTCTGTCAGCAATGCAGTGACGCCTTTTCAGAACAAACAAATCTAAAGAAGCATGTAGACGGTGTACATCTAAAGCTGAAGAAATATATTTGTCAGGAATGCAGTCACTCATTTTCTAGACAAACAGATCTAAATAGGCATTTAGACGCTGTACATCTGAAATTGAAGAAATATGTCTGTCAGCAATGCAGTGACGCCTTTTCAGAACAAGCAAATCTAAAGAAGCATGTAGACGGTGTACATCTAAAGCTGAAGAAATATATTTGTCAGGAATGCAGTCACGCCTTTTCCGAACAAAGAACTCTAAAGAAGCATGTAGAGGCAGTACACCTAAAATTGAAGAAATATGTTTGTCAAGAATGCAGTTACGCCTCTTCACGACAAGCAGATCTAGATAAACACGTAGACGCCGTTCATGTAAACGTGAGGAAATATATTTGTCATGAGTGCAGTCATGCCTTTTCATATAAATCAGTTCTAAAGAGGCATATATCCGTCGTTCATCTGTAATAGAAGAAATTTTCATTTGCGGAATATGACCATTCATTTGGACTTAAAAGAAATGTAAAGACAAACATTAAAAGAGTTTATATCAAGTTGTAGCAAAAATATAGCAAAAATGTCGTGTCTATAAGCAAAAAGAAGATTTAATAGGTATTTAGATACAATTCATGGCCAACTTTTTTTCTATGTAGGTATATCAGTATTCAGTATTCAATTTATTATTTAAGAATATACAATAACAGCACGAATAATCAATTAAAGCTAGTTCTCGCATATAAGAATGCGTCAGTTGATAGTAATATATTGATATAGATATAAAACGAATCATGTAAAAATATTAATTTGACTGTACCATTGACTAAAGTCGGCATTACACGGCAGTCAAATAAAAAAAACAACTGATTCCATGTACATGGGTATAATTGAAAATTAAATAACTATCATAAAAATATTAATAGTCATCTTAGGCACTATACAAAAATTATCACAGTAAAAATAAACAAAACAAAATTGAAAAAAACTTATGTAAATCGTCAGCTATGTCACCTTAAACATTGTAATCTACATATTAAACTGATAACATTATTATTTTAGTTTAAAGCGATGTTTTTGTTTTTTCATAAAATTAAACAAAACAAATATGAGGTAGCTGAATGTTATGTACATATTATTCTTGATCCCATTTAAAGGAATTGGCATGATCAAATAAATCACCTAGCTTATAGAAAGCATATGTGGACTGCAGCTTTTGTTTAATAAACCTTTCAAACACCTTTGTTTCCATCTTTCTTTTGGAGAGTGGTAGCTGGTTAAATAGCTTGAATCTCAAATATCCAATAGACCTTTGTGTTTGCGTAAGGCGCACTTAGGCAGGATAACATCATCGCGTCTGGGTGTATTGTGGGAGTGCATATTGCCGTTTACCCCTTGGTCGTTAATATTAGATTTAGCACATAGCAGATATTTTAAAAATTATTCTGAGGAAAAAGTCAGTATTTAAAGTATGGTTCGCAGTGTTTATCACGAGATACTCCTAAAATTGCTCTCAGTGCAGTTTTCGGCAAAATGAAAACTCTAGAACTGTCTGTAGCATCCCCCATATAAGTATACCAAACGTCATTTTGGAATGGAAACCGGCATGATACGCAGTTATTGCAGCGATTTCGACAGCTAAGAATTTAATCTTTTTTTATCGCATATATTACTGAAGAAAGAGCACCACACTAATATTAATATGGATGTTCACACTAATAGGTATTAATGTGGAAACGCATTTCATTAATATGGATGTTCCACCTGAGATGATGACCGATCATGATACCTAGGAACATTGTGAATTTGCTCAACTCTATTACTGACAGTTATATTGAATGGTAGGTATATTAGACGATTTGTATTTTGAGGAGGAGTGTATAATTACGTTTTTTTTTGCATTAAGCAAGAGATTATTCTGTAACAGGAAACTTATATCAACCGCATAAAGCAAGGTTTTGGTGTAGGCGGGCAGCGCGGGCAAGCAATTGCCTACATCATTAATCCTACTAATATTATAAACGCAAAAGTTTGTATGTATGTATGGATGTTTGTTACTCTTTCACGCAAAAACTACTGAATGGATTTTGATAAAACTTTACAATAATATAGCTTACACATCAGAATAACACATAGGCTATAATTTATAAAGATATATGGTTTTCTATCATCATTATCACAATTTTCCATCACCACGCGGGTGAAACCGCTGGGCGCCGCTAGCTTAAAATAAATTTAAATATAGATTAAGTATCGATCCCTGGGGAACTCCGCAGGATATGATAACAAAAATACGTTACGATACGATAACAAAAATATAATTGAAAAAATCTGTAATCGTAATATATAAATCTACCACATCGTGCTACCGTAAACATTTGCTGTCGTACTCGACCGAAAATTATTCTACTTAAATCTCAAACAAATTTTTCGGTCGTTATAATGAGTTGCAAAATTTGTAGCCAAGATTTTCAAGACAAGGAATGGACTATGAATTGTGCAATTTGCAAAGACACGATGCACGTACAATGTGCTGGTATAGATGAGGCTACATTTAAAAGGCAGGCAAAGCATCGATGCGCGAAAATGAATTGCACGCGATGTATACAAACTAAAAATCAAAGCTCAGACTCGGATGCCACTGAGCCACGTCTAGCCATGCTGCTGGCCGAAATAAGAGATTTCAAAAATGAAATTCGAGAAAAAGTCGGATGTATCCAGTCAGTACACACTGACATAAAAGAGCTAAAAAGTGATTTTTCTACTTTTAAAGCCTCTCTGGAGTATGTAAACGATAAAGTGGTCGAATTTGAGGAAAAACTGTCATCTCATGAAGACAAGATTATAAAGATTGATTCTCTCGAGCAGCAAATGTCGGCCATGCAAACCCGACTGAATGCCTTAAAAAACCAATCCGATGAAAACGATCAATGGTGTAGGTTATCGAATATACAGGTGACAGGCGTACCTGAAAATACTAATGAAAATCTACAATTTCTAATTTTAAAAATCGCTGAACTGGCCAATGTTCAAGTTAAGCCTGAAGACATCGAGTTTGTTTCTCGTGTCAATCCACATCATCCACAACAAGGGCGACCCAAAATTATTGTCGCAAAGTTGTGTCGACGTTCTACTAAGGACCAGATCATCGCCGGAATACGCTCGCTCGCTGGAATCACTACTGCAGACTTGGGGCTTCCTGGGAGACCAACAAAGATATATATATATATATATATATATATATATATATATATATATATATATATATATATATATATATATATATATATATATATATATATATATATATATATATATATATATATATATATATATATATATATATATATATATATATATATATATATATATATATATATATATATATATATATATATATATATATATATATATATATATATATATATATATATATATATATATATATATATATATATATATATATATATATATATATATATATATATATATATATATATATATATATATATATATATATATATATATATATATATATATATATATATATATATATATATATATATATATATATATATATATATAAACGAACATCTTACAGCGGCAAACAAAGATCTCCTGAGGCAAACAAAACTGAGGGCCAAACAGCAAGGTTTCGAGTACGTGTCGGTTCGTCAGTGCAGAATTTTCGTCAGGCGTGCGGTCAATGCTCCAGTGATCACAATCTCATCGGAGGAAGATCTGAAAAAGCTTGTTGCGGTTGCTTCCCAGTCACGTCAGACCCATATGTGAAAGAGATACCTACCTTCTTACTAGTAAAAAAAATATCTTTAATACCTATATCAAGCAAATTTAAGTTCATACGAGATATGTAAACATATTATTATTTGTACCACACATCATTGTTTATGCCGTATATATTCGTGTAAACTATTTGTTTATGCGTTTGAGAGACATTTCAGATTCTTCAGACTCCAGATTTCAGACTCCAATTAAAAAAAAAAACGACCTAACGCACTTTTTAAATGTGGTGTACAATATCATCAGCTATGTATAGTAAAATTTTGAACTTCCTAAAGTGGGATTCTCGATGCCTGCCAGACCGAAGTTTGAGTGCCGCCACGAACATTACATAAAGTCATCGGCGGTGCGCGGGCCCGATTTTGGGAATTAATATCTCCAATTTCAAAAAAACGACCTCACTCACTATTTAAATATGGTGAACAATATCATCAGCTATGTATAGTAAAAATTTTAACCTCCTAAAGTGGGATTCTCGATGCCTGCCAGACCGAAGTTTGAGCGCCCGCCACGAACATTACATAAAGTCATCGGCGGGGCGCGGGCCCGATTTTGGGAATTAATATCTCCAATTTCAAAAAAACGACCTCACTCACTATTTAAATATGGTGAACAATATCATCAGCTATGTATAGTAAAAATTTTAACCTCCTAAAGTGGGATTCTCGATGCCTGCCAGACCGAAGTTTGAGCGGCCACCACGAACATTACATAAAGTCATCGGCGGGGCGCGGGGCCGATTTTGGGAATTAATATCTCCAATTTAAAAAAACGACCTCACGCAATTTTTAAATATGGTGAACAATATCATCAGCTATGTATAGTAAAATTTTGAACTTCCTAAAGTGGGATTCTTGATGCCTGCCAAACCGAAGCTGCCGCCACGAACATTACATAAAGTCATCGGCGGGGCGCGGGGCTGATTTTGGGAATTAATATCTCCAATTTTAAAAGTGCGTGAGGTCGTTTTTTCTTAAATTGTAGATATTAATTCCCATTCTCGGGCCCGCGCCGCAATACTATGAAGCGAATTGTAAGCATTGCTCAATAAGGCGAAATAGTAGATTGTATCACAAGGAAGCAAAATATTATTTTTACGGCGAGGGCGCCTTTTTGAATCCAGAGCGAAGTGAGGGATTCTAGAGTAGAATCCCGAGCCTAGCGAGGGATTCAAAAAAGCGCCCAAGCCAAAAATATTTTGCGCCCGAGTGATACACTCTACTTTTCATCAACCTCTATGAGAAAATTTCATTTCGTATTTTTTATTCAGCCGGCGGCGCGACTAGGGGCCGTAGTACCAGCCAGTCTTTATTCAAACAATATATCGTTCGATTTCTTCGGCGCTGAAGACTGCAAAGATAAAGATAGGATGAAAAATATTGGGCACTGTTTATTTACTTTTGTTAAGCGGTGCATTTCCTTTTTTGTAATTATTATGAGTAAAGTAGGAGTTTTTTATTGTATTTTATTTAGTATTCGTTAACCCCTTGAGTATGATACGACCAAATCTGGTTCTGAAACAATTATCCGTTGAGTATGATACGACCAGATCTGGTTCCGCGTTTTTTTCACTTCTTTGACGTTCTCATATTTATTCATAATTATCTAATTGTTTTACAAAATGATATTTCAATATTCTATATTCGAAATTTCAATGCAATCATTGTGCAGTTGTTCTTTTTATGATTGGTGTAGTAGTTTCGTAGTTATAGTACTTTAAGGTCGATGTTGCCGAAAATCCTGCAAAAGAGACAGATGTATGCATGAAAATACCCATTTACTCCAAGGGTTAATAAAGGTGCGCCGTACAATAATTGCTGATCTGTCGGTGTGAATTATATAAAAAACGGTCTGATTTTACTTAGATTGTAGGTTTTGTCCACATTGCAAAATTTTACACAGTTTGCTGAAAAAGAAAATTGTACATATGTGTATATTTTTAAAACAACAGTGCCACTGTTGTAAATATATTTTATTTTCGTATTTATATTGCCGAATATGATTGAAACTGTGATAGTTGAATATTTCCTCAATTAAATTTTCCTGCGGAGTTTTGGTCGTAGCTGTGGCGCCGAATTTTTTTATTTCTCTTTGTAAACATTTTTGGATCACACGGTACCTCCAAAAATTATATTTTGTTTTAGGAATAAAAGGGATCTATCAAAAAGTTCTATTTTATTTTACACCCTAAACTTAAGAACCTAAAGCAAACCAAGGGCCTTTTGAGAGAATTTGCTACGGGCCCCGCGCTGGCTTAATCCGGCGCTGACATGACATGACCTTTACTACAGATCTGAGTGAGAGATCGTAACGTCATGAAAGTGCGAAAGGGATGTCATGATTCTAATGATTTTTGGCCCAGTCGTCAGTTTGTATGGCGGCGACTATAGTTGCGCATGTGCGTTTATCCATATCATAGCAGACTTATGGCGTCGAACCGTTGCCATAGTGATATATGTATAAGCATTACCATAGTGATATATTTACGTGTGTCCCGTGCATGCGCGACGAAACAAGGATAGAGGGAGTACCATATGTTCCTGTCTCTTTCTAGGTATACGGCTGACGTATTCTCAGGCTGGTATCGCGGTCTAGTACTTATAAGTCGATGATTTTACCCGATTGTCAAACATCAGTTCCAGCTATTTTAGTTCGAAATTATAAAATTAGAGAAATTAAATGAAAGAAAATTAAATTAGAGAAAATATATCTATTTATATTTATTTAGTTAAATACCTAATGTAGGAATACTACTAGAAATACTACTAGAATACTACTAGAAATAATAGGAAATATTTCAGTTTACCTAAGATAATAGGAATGTTGAAATATAACAATTAGTATTGACATTGCGTGTGGGTTCTAAAGTGATGGCCTATATAAGTACTTAAATGCGGCAATAAGATATATTTTGATAATATGAATGCGACCTTGGCAACATATTCCAATAACCATGCTATGCACAACGTTAAAAAAACTAAAATATCTGGAGTCTATCATGGAAAGTCGAGCGTGTTTTAATGGTGTTAACCTTCTGCTGGATCCCTAGTCATTCGGGGATTAGGGCAAACGAGACGGTGGACGAGCTGGCGAATTCGGCTCGCACTTTCGGCTCCGAAGTCGATTGTCGTCTGCCTGTCTCCGACTTCTTCCCCTCGATAGACAATAAACTTTTAAAAAATTGGACTCAGCGATGGCGCACTTCCTGTAACACAAAGGGCAAGAGGTTCTCACTTATCCAGGGCAAAATCCCTTCGAAGCCATGGTACCACCACCAGCCATTTAGTCGGAAAGAGATTTCGATAATCTGCCGCATGAGGATCGGACATTGCTCCACCCCATCGCACCTCCACCGTATTAATGTTCTCGCGTCTCCGCAATGCGATTGTGGACACGAAGATTGCACGCTGGACCATCTATTTTTTAACTGTCCCATCCTCAATAATTATCCAAGTTTTATCCCAGACCTTGTAAAGTATAACATCCAACTCCCTCTATGTGCTCTCCGTTTGTTATCCCTCAACTCTCCCAAAATTTATAAAGTAATATATAAATTTATTTCCCTTAATAATATTTCTGTATAGTGTAATAGCTTATTTCACACCCTTTCCTTGTTTGTATCATCCCCAATAACCATGTTTTATGCTATATGTACCTACATTTCTATAAATTAGTATCCCTTGTTTCAGTATTGTGCCGTCTTATACATGTAACTGTGCATGTGAAACTATCTTAGATGCCCTCCGAAAACGACTTGGCAGAAAAGCACCGACTATCGGTGATTGCCATAAAGCAACAAGAAGAAGAAGAAGGTGTTAACCTGACAATATCACGATGAATCGACATAATATCGATAATTCCAGCAGCGTGAAAATAGAAGAAAGAGTCGCCATCAAAACGGAGGAAATGGATTACGATAGCTCAGATGAAAATATTCCACTGACAGATTTGAATGCAGATTCCGATGACAAAAGAAATGTCGTTGATTTTAACGAGGATGAAACGTGCTCTAATAAACTAGAGCTAAATAGTGGCAGCGCCGAGCGATTTTTATTTAGTGAAAGTGAAAATGTCGTAATGAAATCGGAGGCAATCGTTTCTGACGAACCAAATTTTCAAGCAGATGACAAAGGTAAAATAGTAGAATGTTCCGAAGTAGAGACTTCCTTCATTAAACAGGAACCAAAAAGTGGTCCAAGTGGCAGCGAGGTGAGGAATTTACAGAGTGAACGGCCTCAAAAAGTAAAATGTTTTTCTTGTCCGGAATGTGAGAAAGCGTTTTCTTACACACATAATTTATCCCGCCATATTAGTAGTGTTCACATGAAATTGAAGAAATATGTCTGCCAGGAGTGCAGTCAAGCCTTTTCAGATCAAGGAACTCTAAAGAAGCATGTAGACGCTGCACATTTGAAATTGAAGAAATATTTTTGCCTAGAATGCAGTCACGTTTCTTCACGACAATCAAATTTAAAGACGCACGTAGACACCGTACATCTAAAATTGAAGAAATACGTTTGCCAGCAATGTAATCACGCCTTTTCACTACACGCAGATCTAAAGAAGCATGTAGACGCTGTACATCTAAAGTTGAAGAAATACATTTGTCAAGAATGCAGTCACTCATTTTCTAGACAAACAGATCTAAATAGGCATCTAGACGCTGTACATCTGAAATTGAAGAAATATGTCTGTCAGCAATGCAGTGACGCCTTTTCAGAACAAGCAAATCTAAAGAAGCATGTAGACGGTGTACATCTAAAGCTGAAGAAATATATTTGTCAGGAATGCAGTCACGCCTTTTCCGAACAAAGAACTCTAAAGAAGCATGTAGACGCAGTACACCTAAAATTGAAGAAATATATTTGTCAAGAATGCAGTTACGCCTCTTCACGACAAGCAGATCTAGATAAACACGTAGACGCCGTTCATGTAAACGTGAGGAAATATATTTGTCATGAGTGCAGTCATGCCTTTTCATATAAATCAGTTCTAAAGAGGCATATATCCGTCGTTCTTCTGTAATAGAAGAAATTTTCATTTGCGGAATATGACCATTCATTTGGACGTAAAAGAAATGTAAAGACAAACATTAAAAGAGTTTATATCAAGTTGTAGATTTTTTGTAGTATGGATTGTGATCGTGTCTATAAGCAAAAAGAAGATTTAATAGGTATTTAGATACAATTCATGGCCAACTTTTTTTCTATGTATATCAGTATTCAGTATTCAATTTATTATTTAAGAATATAGAATAATAGCACGAATAATCAATTAAAGCTAGTTCTCGCATATAATGCGTCAGTTGATAGTAATATATTGATATAGATATAAAACGAATCATGTAAAAATATTAATTTGACTGTAGCATTGACTAAAGTCGGCATTACACGGCAGTCAAATAAAAAAAACAACTGATTCCATGTACATGGGTATAATTAAAAATTAAATAACTATCATAAAAATATTAATAGTCATCTTAGGCACTATACAAAAATTATCACAGTAAAAATAAACAAAACAAAATTGAAAAAAAACTTATGTAAATCGTCAGCTATGTCACCTTAAACATTGTAATCTACATATTAAACTGATAACATTATTATTTTAGTTTAAAGCGATGTTTTTGTTTTTTCATAAAATTAAACAAAACAAAAATGAGGTAGCCGAATGTTATGTACATATTATTCTTGATCCCATTTAAAGGAATTGGCATGATCAAATAAATCACCTAGCTTATAGAAAGCATATGTGGACTGCAGCTTTTGTTTAATAAACCTGATCTTTCATCTGAACTGTGAATAATTTATTTTGCGCTGATAGTATTAGCGACTTTGAAAAAAGGTTGATCTAAAGAAACCCTTAGAAAGACTTTATAAAAAATCTTTCGAAACTTTGTAAAATCTTTTGATGTAGAATGCAATCATGCCAATATAATTCGGTAATGTTTAATTAAATCCATTTACAAGAAATTATACAAACTTTATACATTGGTAATAGCATCTTGCTTCTATACTCTTATATCTCGTGTTTAACATCATTTAATAAGTGTTTAGAACAGGCATGTGCAAAGTACGGCCCGTGGGCCAAATCCGGCCCGCAGCCTTCCGCCATATCACCCCGACCTCAACCCTATTGAGTTTGTGTGGGCAGATATAAAAAACAATTTAGCTGCAACTTATACAAATTCTTCATTGGAAGACAAAATTACAATCCTCACAAGACTGTTTTCGGAATTCACTCCAGAAAAATAGCAAAAGTGCGACAACTATTTTAAAAAAAATAGAACCAATATTGGAACCATAACATGAAGTTTGATAGTTTCGACCTTACGAGTTTCAACGTCCACAATTTCTCCAAATATTGACCATCTTGTCTCAAACATAAAGTCGCAAACACGCTTTAAAAGCATTTTTTTTTAATATAAAGATATTGTTCAACAGCAATAGAAAGTACATGAAATGACTGGCAATTAGCTCGGGTTTGCCTACGGCAAAATGTATATAAATTTATATTTACATTTACATTTACATACAGCGGGGTTTACTATAGAGCTATAGCATTACTATAGAGCGGATTACTATAGAGCGGCGCACATTTACATTTATATAAATTTATATACATTTTGTATACATTTTGACATAGCATCCATTATTGGACGCCTCACATTTGAGGGGTTAACTCAGTATAGTTGCTAGTGAGGTGCTAGTTGAGGCGCTTTCTACTTTATTTTTATAAATAATCTATATTACCTACAAAGACGTATTTATAACAATTTATAAAGCAATTCACGCTTTTTTAAATGTTTTTTTATCAACCTATTTTTATTTTAAACTTATTAAATCATTTAACTATATTGAGCTAGGGTACTTTCTACCACTGTTGAATAATATCTTTACTAGCGAAACCCGTCGAAATCGACGCTCACTTTATTGTTAGAAATGTTTCAAAATTAAACGGCAACATAGGTACTTCTTATTTATGCACAAATAATATTTCTTTGGATTAATTCGATTACGTTTCGGTGCGTTGGACATATCATCTACGATCAGGAATGTCACTAAGGTCTTGAAGAAAATGGACAGCAACAATCGAAGAGGCGTACCTGATATGACGTGTGACAGTATGTCAGTAAGTAAATAAAAAGTTTCGCGCCAATTCAGCTTACTTGAGCAATACGTTAGATGGCGGTGGTATTATTGCAATCTTTAAAATTTGTTTTTTAGTATATTGAGAAAAAAAATTGGTTGTGTCCCTCCTAGACTTTCCCAGCAAGCAGAAAACCCCCTCGCGCGCCAAACCCCTTAAACCCCCATCCCTCCCTTTCTTCCCCTCAACTCCCTTCACCCTCCTTCCCCCTCCGACTCCCTCCGCCCCTCCTCCAACTCCTCCCCAACCCTCTCTTTTCCTCACTCTCTTCCCCTTTCACCACCAAAACCCTTTTCCAACTCCTATCCACCCCTTCCTCCCTCTCTCTCCCCCCTTGTCTCCCCCAACCCCCCCTCTCCCTACCCCCTCCAAACTCACCCCCCGCGCGGAAAACCAGCAGATGGAACTATATATTTTTTATGCCTTTTTTCCTATTGATGACATACCTACAGACCGAGAGTTATTTAAATACCTCAACCAAAATTTGACACCTCGCCGTTCTCTCAATTTAGCGGTTATAGGCAAAATACGATATATATTTTTTATTTTCTCTTTTGATGACTTTTTTATTTTTCCCTTTTGGTGACACTTCTACAGACCGAGAGCTAAATACTTTTTATATGGTTCTATATACTTATTATATGGTTCTAAACACTTATCATATGGCTCTAAATACTTATTATATGGTTGTAAACAGAAGATATTAGAGTAAGGGCACGATAGTTATAGCAGGGATAACACTTACACACATGTTACACGCACACATACATATACACGTCATAGTAGGGTTGGTTGTATGAGATTATCATATGACAATAAACCCCCCCATTGTGACATTTCGCAATAAAGAATATAAACAAACACTTCATATTAGGGTTGGTTGTAAGAGATTGTGGTATGATAATAAACCCGCCCATTGTGAAATTTCACAATAAAGAGTAGAAACAAACAAACAAACAAACAAACGATAGTAATACATTAAAGTAAAATTTGTATTTCTTGTAAATGGATTTTAAATGACAATTTAAACATTTCCGACATGTGAAAGCACGAACGCACTACACAGAAGGATATTTCGGAAGATTTTCGTGACGTCTTTCTACTACGTCTCTTTAGATCAGGCTTTTTTTTCCAAAATCACTAACACTATCAGTTCAAGAAAAATCCTTTAAGTTCAGCTGAAAGATTTTTTATATACCGCTTACGTGACTTACTTCTTAAGGCATGCTCACGTTCCGCACAAATAAAGCTTTTAATCTTTATGTAAACGGAATTGTACAGGAGCAAACAAATTTCTTATGTTTTCATGAAATGTAAATGACCTTTAGACTTTTCTTCCGTGTAAGGCCTGTTTCACATATATGCGGTTCCATTCGGTTCGGATCGATTTCGGTTGCAATTTAAAACGAATGAAACCCCTTCACACAACCTACACGGTTTCCATACGAATCATATTAGGTTTTGTGTTTTCTTCGTACACTCAGTAGCGATCATTGGGGGGGGGGGGGGGGTGGAAAGTTGTGGCCATGTTTTTTCTCTATAGAAAAAATTAAAAACAAAGAAGGAATGTACTAGAATGGATCCTAATATTTCTCACTAGTTTGTCCTTATATTTTTGCCTAGTTTTGTCCCACAGCACTGGTTTAGATTGCACTCTTTAAAACTGGCGATCCCCATCAACATCAGGTAAACGGCTCATAATTATCAGAAAAACTGCGGTTAAAAGTTTCAAAAAACAGTAGAGATAAACTCGCTATCAGGTTAAAACAGAAACTGAACCGCGCGTGTGTAAACGCGTTGATTGCTTTCTGTTCCCTGGACACGTATTCGTACCTAACATTACATTTACATTACATTTACGTCGTGTCCAATTGGCGGCTAAAAACCGCTCTTGGACGTGTCGAAATATTTGTGTTTTAAGTGGTAAGTGTCATTACTAATTTAATCTTTACTTAACATATATATTAATTTGTAAAAATATATAGTAATCTAAGAAACTTTGGAACCTACTAAAAGTTATTCGTCGTAGAATCGTATTACAAAACAAATAAAAAAATAGCCAATAATTCTAATGGCTACCTACTAAACACACAATAATTAAAATAGTCAGTTAAAAAGTTGAATAATCAAAGCAGAAGTCTAAAAATTGAAATAGTCAATAAATCGAATATATACGTACTAAAAACTGTACATAGTAACATCCAAAGTAGTAAGTAAATAGTTAAATAATCAAACTAAAGCTAAATCTTACATTTAAATACTAAAAGTAGATAGGTATATAATTATCATTCAAATTGGTACAATATTTGCAAAGTCATGGCCCTCGAATTCGGTCAGATTATTGAAAGGGTGGCCTATCAGCATCTCCTTAATGTTTTTTTTAATTGTTTGTCCTCCAGTTGTTTGATAGTGGTAGGGAGTAAATTGTAGAATTTAATGCTAATGTATAAGTAGCTCTTCTGTACTTTTGCCAGTCTTGTTCGGGGCACGCATAACAGGGAATTACCGCGTGTATGGTGAGAGTGAATGTCCGCTCTAGTTGCGGTTTCTGTTAGGTGCTGTCTGGCATACATTAAGCACTGGTATATGAACGCCGAATACATGGGCATTATCTTTGCCTTACTGAAGTATGCTCTGCATGAGGTCCTGGGCGTTACCTGATACATGCTGCGCAGTGCTCTTTTTTGCAATAGGAAGATTATTTTACTGTTTGTGGCATTTCCCCAAAATAGTAGTCCATAAGTGCCGAAATACGCAATGAGCCGAAATACGCTAAATACACTGATTTGGTTGCCACGAAGCCACAAAGACTTCTGTTTTTTTTATTGAGTATATAGAACTACATAACTTACTATCTAATTCATCGATATGGGTATTCCATTTTAATTTGTTGTCAATTCTTAAACCTAAAAAAAAAATATCTTCTGTGATGTCAATTTTGAAATAGTCATATATTTCATTTAAATAGGTAGGTAGTCGAAATTGGTCGGTCTTAAGCGAAAGGGAATTATTTTTGATTTTGTAATATTTAGACGTAATTCATTAGCATTAAACCAAATTAACAGTTGTACAATTGTATAATAATATCTAATTCTGCTTACTAATGATTTCTTATTCTTGTCACAGAAGATAAGGGATGTGTCATCTGCAAACAGTGTAATGTCATCATTCTCGAATGACACACATCCCGGCAAGTCATTGGTGTACACTAAAAATAAAAATGGACCTAATATGGAGCCTTGAGGTACACACTTTGATACAAGAATCGGTTTGCTTCTTGTTCCATTTGCCTCTGTCGTTTGATACCTATTTTGTAGGTATGATTGAATTAAATTTAGCCCTTTGTCAGTGTGAACAGAAACCTGTTCGTGTCGAGGGAGCATTCGGTGCTCTACTGTTTCTGTTAAAAATAGAAACCGAAGCACTGTTTCACACTTGTGACCGAAAAAGAACCGAACCGAATGGAACCGCATATTATGTGTGAAACAAGCCTAAAAGTTCTATCACATTCTATATTCATGGAAAACAGAAGTTTGTCATGAATTGTATTTAAATATCTCTTAAGATCTCCTGTTTGCTCACATTTCTAGTACGAAATGTGATGACAGAAATGATCACATTTTATACAAGACATATTTTAGAACAGTGGTTCACAGTTAGTTTTTTCCGAGTAGCCATTTGAAAAAGAACCCAAACACGCGTAACCCTTGCAGTGAAAATTATAAATAAAAAATACTTTATCTTCATTCATGAACTTCAATTAATGGAATTATTATTATTCCAATATTGATTATTAATATTATTATTCAATTATAAATGTAATATTCATAAAATTAACATATTATGCTAATTAGTTTAATTATATGTTATGCTGTTTAATTAAACAAATGTGCAAGTGTCTTCTTAATGCGTTGCTTTTTAGGCATCTTCGACCTGAAGTCAATGACGATGTTTGGGGTTTATATTTGTTATTGCCGAAAATCCACTCTCACAACGGTAAGTCGTGCAAAATGGTAGTGCTTTGAAATACTGCTTTGCTAACGCGATAAACACGCTTTAGGTCAGCCCCAAAATTAATCAGCGACTGCTCTACTAAACAACTCCTTAGTCTGCTGTTGCATAAGATCTCTTTTAATTTCTTTTGGTCGGAGATAGGTTGATGGTTGAAGGAATGGTTGGTGGAAAGGGTCTATGAAAGGGTGCCAGGGGACCCAGTTCCATTGCAAAGATATTTCTGGAAAATAGTTGCGTAACTCTTTCTATATTTTTAGCAAGTGGCATTTTATGGCCTATTCTATTATATATATTCCTTCTATGATGAAAAAGTCGTATCCAAATATAGTTTTAGATTTGCAAACTCGTCATTTTTTCATATACCAAGAACGATGTCCAAAGATACATTTTGTTATGGTTAATTCAACTTTATCCTACATAGGTAGTACATATGCTTTTATCCTGGACTTATCCCCAATTAACTCATTTAATTTGGTGAAAATATCTGACAAGCCAATTTTTAGAGCCACAAAATGTCAAATCGATTACTAATAATTTCTTTAGTCAATAGCTTGCCACGCGTACCCCCTCAAGCATTCCCGCGTACCCCTAGGGGTATGCGTACCACTTATTAGGAAACACTGTTCTAGAAGTTGATATGAACTCTTGCAATGTGTCTCTTTACATTTCTTTTACATATAAATGAACGGCCGCATTCTGCACACGAGAATTTCTTTAATTTTAGATGTATGGCGTCTACATGCCTATTGAGAACTGATTGATATAAAAAGGCATGACCGCACTCCAGACACACACATTTCTTCAATTTCAGATGGACAGCGTCTACGTGCTGCTTCAGATTTGCTTGTTCGGAAAAGGCGTGACTGCATTCCTGACAAATATATTTCTTCAGTTTTAGATGTACGGCGTCTACATGCCTATTTAGAGTTCCTTGTCCGGAAAAGCTGCGACTGCATTCCTGACAAATATATTTCTTTAAATTTAGATGTACAGCGTCTATATGTTTCTTTAGATTTGCTTGTTCTGAAAAGGCGTCACTGCACTGCTCACATTCATATTTCTTCAATTTTAGATGTACGGCGTGTAGATGCCTTTTTAGATCTGCTTGTCTAGAAAAGGCGTGACTACATTCCTGGCAAACATATTTCCTCAGTTTCAGATGTACGGAGTCTACATGCGTCTTTAGATGTATTTGTCGAGAAAAGACATTACTGCAATGCTGACAAGCATATTTCTTCAATTTCATGTGAACACTCCTATTATCACTGATTAAATGACGTTTGTCAGAAAACGCTTTCTCACATTCTGAAGAAGAAAAACATTTTCTTTTATGATGCTGTTCACTATGTGAATTCTTCAGCTGTTTGACACTTGGACCACTATTTGGATCCTGTTTAGTGGAGGAAGTCTCTCCTTCGTAAAATTCGACTATATTTCCTTTATCATCTGCTTGAAAATTTGGTTCGTCAAAATCGATTGCCACCGTTTTAATGACGACATTTTCACTTTGACTGAGTAAAAATCGCTCGCCGCAGCCACTTGTATCACTATTTGGCTCTGATTTAATAAAGCAAGTTTCCTTCTCGTAATTATCAACAGCGTTTACTTTGTCATCGGAATCTGCATTGAAATCTGCCAGCGAAATATTTTTATCTGAGCTATCAAAATCCATTGCCTCCGTTTTGATGGCGACATTGTTTTCTATTTTTACTCTGACGCTGCTGTAGTTGCCGATAATATGTTGATTCATAGTGATATTTTCGGTTTAAAACGATCAAGAAACCGATCGACTTTATATTGACTGAAGGAGATTTTGACAGCTAATATTATTGTTGCCAGGTCCGAAATATTTTTTCCATTTCAGTAAAGGTCGAACCTTACTAGAGCGGCGCAACACGACACTACCAAAACACGCTTAACTGCAGCAGCGCGGCCTAATCTTATTATTTTCCTTGACTATTACTTATTATTTAATTTTGGTTACTTTACTGTTACTTGTTATTGTTGTTGGTTACTAATTATTGATTTGAAATCGGAGACCATCGCGGTTGTTTGACATTATAAATAAGATAGAAGCCGAATTTACCGCGTAAATTTTGGCGCACCCGACGTTTCGGCGACGTTGCAGCCGCCGTTGTCTAGGAAATACTGGACATATACCCTAGACAACGGCGTCTGCAACGTCGCCGAAACGTCGGGTGCTACAAAATTCACGCGGTAAATTCGTCTTCTATTTTATTTATAATTATTGATTATTAGACATTTTATTTTATTTTATTACCCACGATTATTTATTTTCTGTATTCTATTTTAATTATTAGTTAGTAATTATTCATTATAATATTCAATTATTCATAAAATGTTGTGATTATTAGTTAGTTATTATTCATTATAATTTTTGATGGCTATGGTACTATAAATGTGTTTTTCGTCTCTTTCAAATTGCTGAATATATGTATGTGAATATAAAACTAGAGTGCTCGCTGCCTAGAATCAAGTCCTGGCACTTAGCTGGCCAGCAGCAGTAGATACATGGTCATATCGGCCGTTTTCAATTTTTATTGTTATTTAGTAATATAAATACTTGTTTATTGATGTGAATATTAATGATACATATGCATTGTAAATGTGTTGTTTAAATAGATAAATAAATATATTTTCAGTAGTTGGTGATCGTGGTTCAGGAAGAAGTGATCGTGGTGGCGCCACCGCTCCGCTGGTGCAAGGTAGAGTCTGTCAAAAAAGAGTAGACCCTACGTTTTAGCAAAAAATATTTATATTGCAGCACAGTAATGTGGGAATAGTAAGACTAAATAATACAGAGACATGTTTCAGTACCGTCTCCCAAGAGGCTTATTGTACTCAGACTAGTGCTTCTACTCGTTTACTGATTCTATCACATTTTATATCGTGTTGATATCACTGATTCTATCACGTAACGTATCGACGTTTGTATTATTGTGAGCATTAAAGAAAAATAAAAAACGTTGAAATGAAATGAAATGAAATGAAAAATACCTTTATTGTACTAACAAAAATAATTACATGGGTGAAGAAAACTTAAATTCTATTTTAAATTAGTACAACCTTGTAATATTAAATAAAAGTATCTATACAGCTCACATACGTAAACATATACACATAAATATACATATACACACATCCAAACATACATACATACATAAAAAATATAATTTATAATATAATATATGTATATTATAATAATAAATACATAGAAACTACAGATAAATAATAATAAAAATAACTGCTTATGATAGCCCCTTCCAAGTTTCAATATGTCATGGCTGATGTGCCCTGGGTTGGCTCCCGACGAGGGAACTCCTCAACGGTCAACAGCAGAGACTCAAAATTTTTATACGCATTCAATTATGATTCCAAGTTTCACTATGACCCCTTCCAAGTTTCACTATGATATTGCTGATGTACCCTGGGTTGGCTCCCGATGAGATGACTCCTCAACGGTCAACAGCAAAGACTCAAAATTTTGTATACGAATTCAATTATGAATAGCGCTTCTAAGTTTTACTATGACATGGCTGATTTAACCTGGGTAGGCTCCCGATGAGGGAACTCCTCAACGGTCATCAGCAGAGACTCAAAATTTTGTATACGCATTCAATTATGAAATGAAATGAAAATGAAATGAAAAATACCTTTATTGTACTAACAAAAATAATTACATGGGTAAAGAAAACGTTCGTTGCACCTTCGTGAGGTAATAATAATTTTATAGTGCAATGGAGACAGTAGGTACCAACAGTTTGTAGTTAACTTTACGGAATGTCATTCAAAAACGTAATCTCGTACCTAGAATTACAGTTTGAGGCACTGAAAATAACTTCTCTAGCTCCGCTTCGAATAGTTTTGTTCATTTTTAACGCAAAAGAACCTAAATAGCTAGAGTAAATAACAACATTGACGCAATTTCATGAATATAGCTATCATCATACAACTCATCTGACTTGGGCTCATTACGCACTGGCGACTGAGTCGCGGCGACTCAGTCGACGGCGACTTTCACTTTGTATAGTCCTGTAATGGCCCTTAAGTACCTACCATTACATGCGATCAAACAAATGCATTGATTTCCAGTGAAATACACTGACACAATTCAGATGGGAGCTAACGGGCCCATGATGAGTTGGCCACGATGACCCATGTGTTCAGGGTCGGTCACACTCACGGGTCAACACCCATCCGACTGCCTCCACGCACGGGGTGCGAACCTGGGTAGGACTCTGGGGGGCGAAACCAGTTTCCCCCGGGAATCAAACCTCTGGCGCTCCTGGACGGTCTGCGCACCGTGCGGCGCAAGCCAATCGATTGTGCTCTCCGACTAACAGTCGGGGGAGTCTGGGAACTGTATTGTTTCCTATAGAGCGGGGGTGGTTGCGTACCTTACGGCGACTGCTCTTGAATTGACCATTGGCCATCCGATCCCGGTTCAGAGCCGGGCAAAGGACGCCTTGGTCCGCGATAGATTCGGTATACTCCGTTTCACCGCTTCGTAAGGGAGAGGCCCGCGCAAGCGACCTCGAACTCGGAACCAATCGAGAGACCGGAGAAACCTGGTCACAATTGGAAGTAAGGGCGCGAGTGTCTCGAGCCGCCGGGAAGTAATTCCTGGCTATCTCGCGGTAAGGAGTTGGTCTCTTATGGGTTGTGGCGTAGATAGACGTCGGATTTGTTATGTCCAAAGTCTTCTACGCTCACTGCAGGTCGATAGAACGACTAATCGTTAAAACGTCCTGTGGTGACGGGCTCGCCCGTTGTAGTTGACAACTCAATATGACACAATTCAAATATTATTTTAACCCGTGCAGCGATGAATCAGCACGATGAAACAATATTTTTATTCGGAATATTTCGGATTGCATCATTTCCCGGCCTATATAAACCGGCGAAAAAGCAACCAAAGAAACATTCCCCGAGTGATCACCTTCCCCCGAGGTTGCGACGGCATACCCGGCACTCTCTCTCACGAGTTAGGTCAACGGGTCCGGCTCCTTGGTTTCCTTTCCTCACCTTTCCTAGTCCTCGTGACTGGGAAAGAAATCCATATCCAATATCCCCACATAACCTCCGTCGCGCAACCCTCGCGTCTCGGTAAACCTATTCGACAAGCGTTATAACTGGCAATATCATACTTTTTCAATCGATTCAATAAATAGGTAGGTATGTACTTTCATCTTCAGTCAAAACCGCATTTTAATACGGAGATAACTCGTAAGTTGATACCACCACCTCACACCGCACAAATTGGAGTCTAGTGAGGGGTGGTCCGTATGCACGTGGTCGCCGGTTGCATTAGCGACTCGGCGAGTCGCTGAGTAGTAGCGACGCGCATAGCGACCCGCTGGTCGCCACAACCAATAGAAACGCGGGTTTATACGAGAGCGTACGCACGGGAGCGACTTCCGAGACGACTCGCAAGGCGGCCACAAGTCGTCGTGAAAAAAAATTGCTCCGGAATTCTATTAAAAAAAATATATATCGAAAATGGAATCCCGAAAGGCCATTTGCTATTTATCGAGTCACAAATATTCCAATCGGGATTTAACGAAAAAAACAGTAGGTAGAAATAATGGTTATTCGGAGATGGAAGGATGACGATGAAAAAAAAAACCTTAATTAGTTACTTAAAATTTTATTTATTTTTTAATGAATACTGCGCATTTGCCAAGATAATTAACTCTCAGTCCTAAATTAAATGTAATATATGAAATAAATAAAATGATGGTCTCCCCGAGCCTTATTGTCCATGTTTTCGCCGAGAACGGAGTCGCCGCCGACCAGGTTGGCAGTGCAATCTCCTCGATTCGCTGAGACTCTACAGTGCGTAATGAGCCTAAGGGTTAGTGTTGCCACGTTAATCCCTTGCGTCGAATTATTGTCTACTCTTTTTAACCTGACTGCATGTCGCACTAGCGGCAGCGGCGCGTAAAAATATTCTCCAACTCAGCCGCGCCACTACCGTGCAGTTTGGGTTATATGAATAAATAGAAAGACTATTTGTTGTGCCGTGCCGCTCTAGTGTGGTTTCACCTTACTGCGAAGAGGCGTAGAAAATCTTAATCTTAAATCTACTTAAAACAGGAAACAACAATATAAATAAATAAAAAGCGCTCTACTATATGGCTGCACGATTTCCAAAGTCTCGACATGAAGAGGGAAAATACCACACACCTTTTCACGACTCTTTAAAGACCCAGTTAGATTAAATGCACTACATTAAATTAAAATAACATTTAATGAGTAATATAATAAATTATTAATATATTACAATAATAGTATATAAAACTAATATTATGTTAAATTATTAATATATTCAATTATTAATGGATCCCATGGTCCATTATTATTAATTACGGACTCCTTACCCATGAAGTTGCTGTTCTATAAAGGAAATGTAAGGCTAAAAACTTTGTATGAAATATAAATATTTAATTAATGGAAATATTGACCCCTACTATCTATGCAGCAATTCAGGGGCGTAGCTACCGCCGTATCTGCCGTATCAATTATACGGGGCCCCCGGGCCACGGAGGGGCCCCAACCTGACCTGACCTGGCGACCTGAGTAGTATGTTCGAAATATTACAACCGGAGAAACTCCTGTCTTCTTCAAACGAAGAGATACTAAACGCTTCCGGAAAACTGTCGGCTAAATACAGTAAAGACATCTCAGTTATTCTTTATGACTAATTAAAGGTTTTAAAAACATGCCTAAAATCTGAAATTCAAAAAAATCATTCCATTAAGGAACTCATTGAATTATTGAACTTACGTCCAGTTTTCCGGAGGTAATAAAAGCATGCTCTTTATTCTTGACCCTTCCAGGTACAACTGCAATTTCTGAAAGAAGTTTTTCAAAATTAAAACTGTTAAAAAATTACCTTAGAACTTCGATAGGACATGAACGCCTGTCAGACCTGTCACTATTGTCCATAGAGGCAGAAACTTTAGAGAAACTAAAGTCATCATTAGCTATAAATGATTTAATAAATCAGTTTGCCGAAAAAAAGGTAAGGAGAGTGTATTATTTAATTTGAATTGTTTGTAAAAAGTGACAGATAGATAATTATGATGAATAAATATTTATTTTAATTTTATGCAAACATTTTTTTTTCTTTTGTGAGAAATCTTTACCCTTCCTAAGGGTCCAAACAAATTTTTATACGGGGCCCTGCCAAGGCACGCTACGCCACTGGCTTAATTCCGCTGCTGTAAAACTTTCATGGACAGAAACCAATAAATGGTTTGAAGGGGTTTTTCACCGACTCTTCAAAGTTGTTTTTTTCCCTGGTAAAAAGTTGTCTAAATTCTGAAAAAAAATGAAACTCTATTGGAGCAAGGTTTGGCAAGTACGGTGGGTATCCAAGAGCCTCCAGCCGCAACTCCTGCAA